>CAJNDT010000180.1:920000-1367169 GCA_905221615.1 Symbiodinium sp. CCMP2592
TGCCAAGAAACAGTGTCTAGGATCCGGCCTTAAAGAAGTTCAACCCTAAATCTCTAAAATCCCTGCCTCCTGAATCTTTAAACCACAGTCCCGAAAGACAAGGCAACAGCAACTCCAAATTCTCAACATACCTGTGGCCCAAGGAGCTTTTTCAGGAGTTTTTATCTAGAAAGCAAAATAAGGAACCCTAAAAGGTAAGCTACAAGTACGGATCATGGTTTGGGCATCTTGTTCTTCCAAACCTACTCCCAGGTTCCGAATCCCGCGTGCCTAATCATAATGGGTGGTTGTCACCACCAGGGCCCCTTTTGGGTTTCCAATACTACAGGGTACCGTATTCAGAGTAGTACTATATGGGGTTCCAAAAAAGAGTAGTACTATATGGGGTTACTCAAAGGGACCATGATATTCACAAGTAAGCATCTCAGTCAGCGTGCCTGCGTCTTCCGCCAGGTTCTGTTTCCCCAGCGCCGGTGGCGGCGCCGGTGCTTCAGGGTAGAGCGCACACACAGGCGATGCCGTCCGGGGACTTCCGTCATGGGTTCTGAGGTTGGAGGTTTTGGGCTTAGGGTTTCGGAGATAGGATTGAGGCTAGGATTTGCAGGGATGAAAACGGAAATCAGCAAACTCCATACTGAGGGACTATACAAACCATAAAGAACGGCCCCTCCACCTTAAAGGCGACACTCTTATAGAATCCCATAGTACCGATTCAAGGGGACGCTATCATTATAGAAACCCATAGCAGCCTGTAAAGGTCCATTGTTGAATTCAGGAGGCGGCACGCAACAGCCCGCTTCGCGGATTTTGTCGGCTCTACCCTGCACGACCAGTCAGGCCTAGAGACTCCAATACCCCTTAATTAAGGAATATTGCTTAAATCATATTAGGGATCCTTACTATAATTTAAGGAATATTCCTAAATTAAGGGGTATGGGAGTCTCTGGGCAGCCAGGCAACCCTGCTTTGCAGTTGGTGCAGCTCTGGGCTTGCCGACGGCAATGCCAGCAGTGCCAGCAGGGGCACTGCCAAGCCACTTTTAGTGACAGGAGCAGCGCATGGCATCAATCCCACTTCTGTCGGGAGCGTTAACGTCGCCGCTTTGCAAGCTCCTGGCACTAAGCCCGCTTGGCGCAAAAGCACCCGCTTTCTGGGCATAGGAGCATGTCGCTCTCATGCCTCGCACGGGCAGGCACTGAGTGCCCCTTTTTCAAAGACAATCGCTCCAGCTTCCGCCTCCCGCTTGGAAAACACAGCCCAGAGACTCCAAAACCCCTTCAGTACGACATGTTCCTTAATTCCTGTCATGATGTAAGGAATATTCCTTAGTCAAAGGGCTTTTGGAGTTTCTGGGTCCCCAACCCCTAAACCCTGATGAAGGCGCTCGTCCGTCGTAGGGTCGAGGCGCAAGGGTAGGGTCGAAGCTCATGGGCATGACTTACCTTTGGTTAGTGGGTAGTTGTCAAAGTTGTGGTACCTTTTTGGGTACCCTAATGATTAGGTGCCGCATGATAATAAGGACCCAGTTTGACAACTACCCTAGTAGGGAATGTAGGAATGGGGTATAACTATAACTACTATTACTACCTTTCTTCCATTCCCTACTAACCAAAGGTAAGTTATAGGATTATTAAGGCCCCTATATTATAGTACCCTTATAGATCCCTTAGAAGGCCCTTCCACTCCCTACTAGCCAAAGGTAAAATGATTCTAGGAGGGTCGGGGGACTTAGTAAGTAGGTAGTAAGTAGACTTATAAGTACCCTAAAGGGGACCCTAATTGGGGTTATGCTACTTATAAGTCCCTAAAATAACCAGTTAATTACTAAGTCCCCCTAAACCCTAAACCCTAAACCCTTATAGAATCCCTATAGATCCCTTTAAAGGACCCCTTTAAAGGAGCCCCTTTATGGTTACTAAGTCCCCCGACCCTCCAAGTTCCATCAGGCAGACATCCCGGTCAGCTCATGGGTTGAGGTTTCCTTTGACTAGGATGCGGTTTAGGGTTTAGGGTTTAGGGTTTAGGGTTTAGGGGTCATTGATGATATAAATCCTGCATGACCCATAATGAGGAATATACCATAATGCCCATAGTTTAGGGTCCTTAAGGTAATGCAGGATTTATATCATGAACCGTAGCGCCCTTACTCCCTTTTGTGTAGTCCTGGGTTCCTTATTAAGGGACCCAATACCAGAAAGGGAGCCCTTTCTATTCCTAGGTTACTGGGCATCCTAGTTAAGGTTCAGGGGTTTAGGGTATAGGGTTTGTTTCTGGAGTGTAGGTTTTGTTTAGGGTTTAGGGGTTCAGGGTATAGGGTTTAGGGCTTGGGGTTTTGGGTTCATGGGTTCAGGGTTAACGATTATAGAGGTCGTGGTTTGGGCTCTGGTTCCAAGGTATTCAGGCCGGAACACGCGGTTTAGGGTTTAGGGTTTAGTGTTACCCTAAACCCTAAACGGGGAGCACGAAGACCAGGGATCCTGAGGTATCGTTTCTTTCTACATATGGGTAGTTGTCAAAATAGGGGCCGTTTTTCGGGTATCCTAAGTAATGGGTTCCGTTCTATATGAGGGACCCAAAAAGTTCAAAAAGGCACCATAATTTGGACAACGACTCATATACTATAAGACAATCGCACCTCAAACCCGTTCCCTAACACCCCACGCGCTACTCTTCTTGAGCCAATTGACCCTAAACCCTAAGCCCTGAATCCTAAACCCTAAGCCTTGAACCCTAAACCCTAAACCCTTAAAAAAACGAAACTAAACCCTGAACCCTAAACCCTAAACCCTTAAAGACAACCCTAAACCCTGAACCCTAAACCCTAAACCCTTAAAGACAACCCTAAACCCTGAACCCTAAACCCTAAACCCTTAAACAAAAACCATAAACCCTGAACCCTAAGCCCTGAACCCTGAACCCTTAGTTGCTTCACCCTGCTCGCAGTCTCAGGGGCACCAGCGCACAGTCACCGAGGCGCTTTGGGCTTTAAACCGGGCTTTAGGGGGCCTGCTTTGCTGGGGGTCTAGGTATGATCCAAGGGTAAAAGGAGGGACCCTTAAGAAGGACCCTGTGTTTGGTGTATACCCTTAATATAGCTATTATATACCCATTATATAGCCCACTATAGGGTAGCCCTGCCCTGCCCCTACGGTCATCGCTTGTGGTATTCTATCGTACGGCGGCCCCGTCGTTTTGAGAGCGGTTCCTCCATCGTCACAGTTAGACTGGGGCCTTGCTGGGATTCAGTACAGGGTTTATAGGGTCTTTTTGTTTTGGCGACGTCCGGCTTGGTGGAGCACACCCAGACACCAGATAGTCTTGGCCTCAAAGTTTCGAGACTTTTCTAAGCCCTACACCGGGACCCCAAACCCGTAACCCTGATCCCTAGGTGCAGTAGATCAAGTTTAGAGTCGCGTGATCCGAGTTTGCAGGCCTTACAGTGAAGACTTTGGGCTAGGGTCAGAAGTACATGATCGCAGACCCTAAGCTAAACCCATACTTAAGCGCAACACTAGAACTCAAGAAGCTTCAACCCAAAATCCAATGCAAAGACTACGCGGAGCCAGGTTTCTGAGTCTCAGCTTGTGGATGTCTTCTGCCTACCTGAACCTACCAGAACCCACTTTTTTGTAGGGTCCCTATAAATCCTATATTAGGGTTTATAATAAGAGCCTACAAAAAGTAGCGTTTAGTAGGTCTAGGTAGGTTCCGAAAAGGAGCCTCAGTGGATGCCGAAGCGCATACGCACACAGAGAGTTGAAAAAATGCATATATGCACTATGAGTGCCATATCTACATATATATATATATACACACACATACTCATACACATGTATATATGCTGTATGTATTTACATACTGGCCGCACAGCTGCGTATGCGTGTGTCAATTCCTGCATATAACTACCCCGTGGAATCTTCCTTCAATCATCTGGCCCCTAACATGCCTTGATGGGAGCTTGGATTAAAGGGCCGACGGATTTTAGTGCTTTTTGGTCTTTAGCATTTTAGGGTTTCACGGTTTTGGGGGTTTTAGGGTTTCAGGGTTGAAAGTTCAGTTTCAATATTTTTACTCGTTGAAGATATGTGTATCGGTTGAGTTTCTGTGCTTTCAGTCTTGCTATGCTGCTATGACAAGTACAGAGGTCGGTATAACTAGATTAGCTAGTAATCGTAAACCTTTGTAGCTCTTCATATAGATACAGTAATAATCACTACGCTCTGCCTTAAAAACCCTGTTTCAATCGTAGAGGCTCCTATTTAACATTCCTAAGTTCAATACCCTAAGCCGCGAAACCATAAACCCCAACAGCCCCAAACCCCAAACAGCCGGCTTTATAATTTCTAATTACAAACCCATAATTATCCAGATGAAATTAACCTTAACCCATGAGTTTTAAACCCTGAACCCAGGTCAGGGACGCCACTGCCGCCTCCTCCTCCACCGTTTTTGCCGCCTCCTCCGTCGCGCTCGGCGCCGTGGCCGTGGGCGCCGGCCGTGCGCGATCCTCGCGCGCCGCCAGGTCTGCCCCTTGTTCTGTTTCTGCATACATGTAGGTGCGACTAGGAGGATAAGTATAGATAGTCTTTATATATGGCGATTTATGATGCAATTAATGCTTGAACGTCATGAGGGTGTTGGAACTCTGTTAGTTTAGGATTTCGGAGTTCAGGGTTTTTGGAGACTTCGTGTTTCGAGGGTTCAGGGTCCAGGGTTTTGGAGTTTTGGCATGTTGGGCTTGGACCTCATTTGTTGACAGCATCTCGGTGCCAGCAATTCGCTCATGTCCGTCGATGCCTTTTCGCCGTGGTTATCCTAGCCCTTGTAGTAATTGACCTGTATTGCTTACAGCAGCCTTCATTGCTGTACCGTCTTGGACTGTGCTCATGCAATCGGCTTAGGGAGTGCCTAGCATGGCCTCCTGTAGACCTAACCTTAAGGATCCGAAACAAGCCATTCATTTATCTGCCCGGAACCCTAAAAACCCTAGACCCCAAACCCTGAACCCTGAACCCTAAACCCTAAACCCGCAATGCGGATTCCGCCGACCTTAACTGCTAGGAGGAAAAAGGCGTTCAAAAAAAAACCTAAACCCCTAAACTCTCAACCTTATCCGACCAAGCTAGCTCTATGACACGCCTATACCTTGAAGCCCAGGCCCCAAGCCCTGGGAAATGCATTTTATAGCAACACGGATCGAGCCTGTAACGCAAAAACTATTTTCGTAACCCCAATACAGTAATTAGAAAATCTCCATCGTAACCTTTGTGGTAACGATAGAACCGTTGCACGAACCCTTACAGAACCCTTGTAGCCATCTGGCAGCAGCCGATGAAGGAGGAGTTGGGCCAAGGGTCGCAACCTTGTGGGCACCAACACCAAGGACCCAGAGAGTCTGGTCTCACCGTTTAGGGTTTAGGGTTTAGGGAGTAGTAGAGAACGATTCAGGTCTCTATGCGTCTAGGACGAAGGATTCCAGAGACTTAAGATGGAGGCCCAAATTAACCCCAGCAGTGCCTCCTTACAGTCCCTATATCTGAATCTGTATCTCCCGAAGCCCTATTCCCAGAGACTCCAATGTCCGCTAATTTAGGAAAATTCCCTAAATTATGGTAGGATCCCTTATATGATTTAAGGTATATTCCTTTTTTAAGGGATATTGGAGTCTCTGGGTTCCAGCTACTAGGGCCGCTGCATTAGGTTTTTCAGCTCTCGCGTGTGCTCGATTCGAACTTTCAGGCTCTGAGGGGCAGACAGCAAACGGGTTTAAAGGGAACTCCAGAAAGTTGGAATATGGTTTCAGGGTAGGATACCTTATAATTTACCATAAAGGGTTGAGGATAATAATATTCCAACTTTCTGGCTTTTACTTTAGGGCTTAGGCTTCACTTAGGACTAAAGAGGCTTCTTTCCTTATTGTTGCTGGCACTCCAATATGGCCCACAAATTAGTAAGATCCCTCAAGAAAAAAGCACCCCGTTCCTAGAACTCTAAAACCCTAGCTTCCTAAACTTGAACTGGGGCCCTAAATCGGGTCCTCGAGGAGACGTCCAACGAGTCGCCGGAAGACAAGAGGCTCCTCGTTTTATTATTGTTTTCTTTATTACTACTACTACTGCTTCTGCTAAACTACTACTAAACTATTACTAAACTACTACTACTACTACTACTACTACTACTACTACTACTACTACTACTACTACTACTACTACTACTACTACTGCGACTAAACTACTACGACTACGACTACGACTAAGGCCGCTGCTACTACTACTACTACTACTACTACTACTACTGCTACTACTACAACGACTACTAAACTACTACGACTATGACTATGACTACGACTACGACTGCTGCTGCTACTACTACTACTGCTACTACTACTACTACTTCTGCTACTACGACTACTACTACTACTACTACTACTACTACTACTACTACTACTACTACTACTACTACTACTACTACTACTACTTTTACTACCAGGCGCCCTGCTCCTGTGACCTGTCTTGTCGCATGCTACAGTGCTACAGCCGTTTCAGAACATCTTTCCCTGCGCTTGTGGACACTGCTCTGTTGCAGGGCTTGTTCCTGGTAAGTAAAGTTCTCCTGTTAGATAGGGTTGTCCTGTTACATGGGGTTTTCGTATTGGGTAGGGCTATCCTATTAGATATGGTTTCCCATTAGACAGGGTTTTCCTATTGGGATCTTCCCGCTAGATTGGGTTTTCCTATTTGATCGGGTCTTCGCACTAGATAGGGTTTTCCTATTTGATAGGTTTCCTATTAGATGGGGTTTCCTCTGGCACAATGGTGAAAGGAGTTCTCTTTTAAAATGGCTTGGCTTGGCTTGACTTGATTTACTTGGCTTTGACTAACCGGCCCAGCCACAGGGGGACTACGACTACTGCCTGCTCCTCTAAAGTAGTAATATTCGCCCGCCTGCCCCTTTAAAGTAGTAATCGTCGCCGGCCTGCTTCTCGAAAATAGTGGTGCTGTAGAGCCACCTCAGGGGGTCACAGGAGCAGGCTAGCGGCTGCTACTACTACTACTACTACTACTACTACTACTACGACTCCTACTACTGATAACTGTTATCATTATCCTCATCGTAATCATTGTCATTGAATCAGCATTAACACTATTACGGTCATTGTCATTCTTACTCGTTTTCATTTCATTACTATCAGTTCGTTTGTATTTATTGTTGTTTTTCTCAGTCTGGCGGGGTGGGGTAACGATTGTGTTGGGGTTTGGGGTTTAGGCCGGGTTGTCGAGGTTTCTCCAACGGCTTGTGAGACGGGCTCTTGGACTGCATGCAGAGGTTTCAGAGCAAGCTAACAGCTAACCTGAAGCGTTCCCAAAGCAGAAGACCATCCCGGGCTGAGCCCTTTGGAGGGTAAACTGCCTAGAATTACCAGATCTTCACAGACTCGCTTCCACAAGCCCCTTGGATTCTTCCAGACCACTCCTCCAACTGCAACTTTGTCGGGAACCCGAATCTCTTAGCCCTAAACCCTAGCTAAATTCCAAAGACCTCTGTAAACGACACCTGCTTTACTGTGAAAACTCTCGACAAAAAAGCCAAACCCTAAACTAAGCTTACTTGAAGCCCTGTCCTCAACGCCTCTGGCCCTGCAGTTCCCCTCTAGTAGCCTTCAAGGGACTCTACGCTACTAACTTTCGAAAAGAGCCCTGAACAGGATATCCATCCTCGGCTCTACAGGCAGCCCGGTGCCCCAGAGAAACTTCCAAACTCGAAGTTTCTGATCGAGATGTGAGCAGAAGCCACTGTGGTACAGATGTATACTTAGAGGATCATGGGACTTAGTAAGTAGGTTATACTGGGGTTATAAGTCCCCTAAGTGGGGTTATCCTAATTATAACCTGCTTATAACCTTACTTACTAAGTCCCATGAGCCTTTAAGTAGTTTTGGTCCCTTATCGGACCCCCGGAAGGGTTGATTCAAAGAACCGTCCGCATGTGTTGGGCTGTGGTTTTTGCTTTCGGCTGGCCAGTGCGGTTTAGAAAGGTTCTTCAGAGCCTGGAGCCCTAAATGCTAAGAAGTAGGGCGTCAAGGTTCACCCAGCCGCCCTTCTTTGCTGAATCCTGGAGACAGGTTTTGGGCTTGTCACGGCATGAGGCTTGAGAATATCGGGGCCGTAATCGTCAGAGCCTCAGTTTTGGGATATATTACATTATAACTATAGTCGATGCCCTAAGGCAACATACAGGTTAGAAGGGGCCCCCACCCTGTAATAGTGGTATAATAGGAATATATCAGGACCCTAATATAATCCTTATAGTCACTGTTACAGGGTGGGGGCCCCTTCTAACATATAGGGGAGTCTTCAGGCTTGCATGCACTCCCGAGTGGAGTTTGCAACTCGTTCCGGGGAGCCAGAGATACGGTTGATGATATAAATCCTGCATGACACATACTGTGGAACATACCATAATCCCCACATATTCCTTATTATGGGTAATGCAGGATTTATACAATAGGGGACCCTAAAATAGTACCCTAACTAGTAGGATCCTGATTATAAGGACCCCAAAATAAGGTACCCCTAGTTTTCGCAAACTCCCATAGCATCAACCGTAGATGCTCTCTTCACGGCCTGTAGGGCCTCCCCGTCAGTAGCTCTAAGGCGTGGCTGGAAGCTTCTTGGGTTCAGGATTTTAGGCTTTCGGGTTTAGGGTTTAGGGGTTTAGGGTTTAGGGGTTTAGGGGTTTAGGGTTTAGTGTTTAGGGCTTTAGGGTTTAGGGTTTAGGGCTTTAGGGTTATGGGCTTTAGTTTTGTCGTCTTTGGGAAGGGCCCCCTTTTGTCACCCATGAGCCGTGGCAAAGAGTGGGCATTCTGAACACCTTCTGCGTATGAGTAACCATGACACTGGCTCTCATAAACAGACGCCCGGATAGAAGCCTAAACCCTAAACCCTAAACCCTAAACCCTGAACCCTAAACCCTATACTAAACCCTAAACCCTAAACCCTAAACCCTAAGCCCTAACAGAATAAAACGTATTGGAGCCCTTTGAGACCCTGAGCCCTAGACCCTAAACCCCTTAAGCCCTAACCCACAAAAAGAACCTTGAACCTTAAACCCTCTAAAGCCCTTAAGCCCTAAACTGTAAACCCTAAGCCCAACACCCTAAGGCATCGGGACGCAGACACTGGACATCTGTCGGCAGTTTCCCGGCAAGTTCAAGCCAGTGGCTCTGGCAGCAGGCGCGGAGGATCTTCCCGAATCCCACTGTGAAGCTTAAAGCGCTCTTGGGCTTTGGGGGTTATCCGCAAATCCTAAACTAGGACCGAGAGTAGGCCCTTATTCCCTTTTTTAGGGTTCAGGTTCCCTTATAAGCCCCTTTAAACCAAAAAGGGCACCCTTTTTATTCCTAGGTTACTCTTGGGTCTAGTAAACCTAACCACCCGATGTCGGGCTTTGGGTTTTTTAGGGGTTCCTTGGGAATCCCGAAACCCGATGCCCTCTGGGGTTTCAGGGCCCTTAGGGGTTATTTGGGAAGTGCGAAAGCCCGAAGCTTGTTGGGTGGTTCAGGGTTTTGAGGCTGATTTGGAAACCTTTGGGGTTTCTGGGCTTAGGGGCTTAGGGGTTTAGGGGTTAGGGGTTTAGGGGTTTAGGGGTTTAGGGTTTAGGGGTTTAGGGGTTTAAGGTTTGGGGTTTAGGGGTCTTGGGTTTGGGATTTAGGGTTCAGGGCTACTCAACTCCCAAAACACCAAAAACACATAATATTCTACCTATATAAAAGTCCGATAAGGTCTTATCTATGGTTTGGGGCTTTAGGACTTTTTCAGGGTTTCCGGTTTGTGTTGGTGTAGGGTTCAGGGGGAAGGTTTGGGGTGTGCGGATGATTGTTTTAGGGTTTGCAGCTTGCGTGTATGAGGTTTCGGGGTGTAGGGTCATTTTTTTCGTTCAGGGTTTTGGAGTTATTTAGGGTTTACAAGCTTTATTAAAGGTCGGCACTTACCGTCGCACGGGAAGAACTTTTTGTTGCTTGCTTTCTCTTCGAGATTTATCGTTACAGCACCGTGGGACTCCATGAGTTCCTCGGATTCGTCGACCACTCAGAGTCTCCCCACCTTGTGTCACACAAGATTCGAGTAGAAAGTCCAGCAGTGCCCTTGTCTGTTTGTTTAGGCCTCTAAATTGGCACGGCAGCTTGCTTTCAGTCTCATCTGTGCGGCACGCTGTCGGAGCCACCCAAGAAGAAGGGCGGAAAAGGTGCCGAGAAGGCTCGCCTCGACAATTAGATGGCCAGCCGTCTTCGTCTTCAGCGTCACTGCTTCCGTCATTTACCTTTGGTTAGTAGGGAATGGAGGAATGGGGGTACAATTATGACTACTATTGCTACCATTCTTCCATTCCTTACTAACCAGAGGTAAGCGCTTCCGCCATCAGGGTCAGAGGCGAACGGGAACCAAGCAGCTTCGTCAATGTCACCGCCGGTGGCCCAAGGCTCCGAGTGTGGCTGCGCTGCATCCCCCCTCCATCTCTTTAGAAGATTCCAGGGTCTCCATACGGCTCCAGGTAGAAGTGTGATGATTCTTGCGTTACAGCCCGCAACAATTTGAAACCCCAATGCCCTAAACCAGACAAGCGACCCTAGATGGGAGTTTCCGAAAATTAGGGGGTACCTTGTTTGTAGGGTTCTTTTTTTTAAGGATCCCATTATAGAGGGTACTATATTAGGGTCCCCCTATTTTTGAAACCCCCAGATGCCAAACCCACACACGACTGGGTTGTGCTTTGGGATAATTTTTAATTTCCCTTATTTCCTTATAAAGGGAACCTATTCAGAAATAATTTTCAAAGGGTTTAAAGCACAACCCAGACGAGCCTCCAGGAAAGAATGTGGAGCTACTCCTGGAGCAGATCAAAGAGTCTCCGGCCACAGATGAAGGTTTCAGGTTTATGGTCCAAAGCTAGGGATACGTTAGTTAGGGGCCCGTAGGGTCGGAATCTGTCTAAACCCGAAAGTCTTAACCCTTCATTCTCAATATTTGATGTACGAGTCATGTACGAGTACCACTGCTTTTTTCACACTGACGTTCGCATTCGCTTTATTTGTGCTCCAATTGTTGTGTGATTTGGAGTATGGCGCAGAAGCATGACCCCGCGGCTGTGCCGATACCCCTTGATTAAGGAATATTCCGTAATTATGATTTAAGGAATATTCCTCAATCAACGGGCTTTGGTTTGAAGAATATTCGTTAGTTCAAGGTTTTTTGGAGTCTCTGGGAAGTCGAGGAGCAGGCTTGAACGCTCCGGGCCCCACGCCGTGCGGTCGACCCCGACCATCGAGACCTCCATCGTCATTCGTCAGTCGGGTTTTAGGGTTTAGGGTTTAGAGTTCCGGGTTGAGGGTTTTGGGTGGGAGGGTGAGTTCAGCGCGCTTGCAGAGCTTGAGCGGGCTACGAGTCGACGTCTAGGATGACGATCGTTATTGTCAGAGTTACTACCTGTGCTGACACTAGCACTGCAAGCGCTGATGGTCACGGTTTAGGGTTTGGAGTTTAGGGTTTGGGGTGTCGCCCTACTTTCGTTGTGATTGATCATTGAGTCTGGGCTCAGGCGCTGAAGAACACAGTAGGGGCCTAAAAAAGTACCGATATCATTCCTTAAAAATCCTCATTACTACCACTGTTTTACCAAAACATTCCCCGAACCCTTCAAACTATTAGTTGCTTTTGTTCATGCCATATTATACACCAAAACCCTGCTCCAATTTTAAAGGCCTGTGTATTTGGTGCTGTTAGCCTGGTCTTATCGTCTTGGCGACCAAGGTGTAGGGTCTGGGTTCGGATTATTGGGAGCTAGGATTGAAGGTTTGGGGTTTCGGGTTTAGGGTTTAAATTTTTGTTTGGGGTTTAGGGTTTTGGTTGTAGTTTGAGGTTGAGCATTGTTTGTTGGAGGACTTCTGTTGTTGGGCCCACCAGTGCTCTTTCATGTGCTTTTGCAAGACGCATCCGGGGAACTGCACCCAAGCCCCTATCTCCACACCATACCCAAGTCAGTTTCACCATCGGCATCGCCATCGCCATCATCTTCATCATTACCAGCATCGTCGTCATCATCATCATCAGCATCACATTCACCATCACCATCATCATCATCATCATCATCATGTTCATCATAACTTATCATGGCCGTCACCATCATTCATCGTCATCAGCAAACCTTCGTCATCAGCGAACCCCCTCTTCAACCTGCCAGTCCTCGTCGTCACCAAGAGAATTCCTAGGACAAAGACCAGGCCCTTATTCCCTTTTTTAGGGTTTAGGTTCCCTTATAACCCCCTTTGAAACCAAAAAGGGCACCCTTTTTTTCCTAGGTTACTCTTAGGTCTAGATTCCGAGGTTCAAGCCGCAGATGATTGCGTGCGACGAGCTGCCACCTCAGGGACTGTTCTGTGAAGTGGCTTCCCATAAGAAGTGTTCGGAGCGCCGCGGCTTGAGTACTTAGGATTTGGAAACCCGCCGGTTGGGGCTAGGAATTGAGCCAGTTGCGACAAGGATTTTACATTTTGCATCACAGGCGGGTAGAGGGACAGAGACAGACAAACAGAGAGACAGAGAGACAGAAAGCAACAGAGAGACAGAGAGACAGAGCAACAGAGAGACAGAGAGAGACAGAAAGCAACAGCGATATTCAACAAGAAGCAGCAAAAGAGAACACTGGGCCTAGTGGGTCGGTCGATATCTTAGCTTCGGTCTTCACGCCCAAATCTTCGACTGGCCGCAGACGCCTCGGTCTATAGTACGACTTAGATAACTAGGATGCCCAGTAGTACCCTTATTCCCTTTATGTAGTCCCAGGTTCCTTTTAAAGTTACCCAATACCAAAAAGAGAGGCCTTTTTTTTCTTAGGTTACTGGGTATCCTAGATAAGTACAAAGACTGTAGAAGGCTAAAGCCCAGGCCCAAAACCCGAAGCCAAAGCCATAAACCCCAGCCCAGAAACAGACCGAAACTCGTAAATTGATCTTATACAGGCTACTTTAACGTCTTAGGGAGACGAGGCGCGGATTCATGAAAGCCTTGGGGAATCCCAAATGGACGGAAACCATCACTGGGTTCATTTGGGGTTTCTGAGGGTGCAGAGTTTGGGTTTGGCCCAAGTGCTAGGTCCGGGCCGCAGCACCCAAAGCCACCAAGCTTTAAACCTCATTCTCAACCTACACAAACCCGCGCGGAAGTTTGGCCTTATACCCGTCAACCGGCAGCCCTAGATCTCTTATAGCGACGCTTGCAGAAAACGCTTCTGGTAGTAGCCATCTGAGGAACCGGTACAGACGCGAAACAACAGGCAGACACGTAAGACCCTCAAACTTCGTCGGATCTGTTGACAGCTCGCACTGGGGATAAAAGATGATCTTGTTGTTGGGCTCCCTATGTTATATAAATCGGAATAAATGTTGAGTATTCCCATACAGCCGAGTCATACTAGAACATACTACAAAATCCGGTTCTTATTGTTCAGGCCCTATGCGATCTTACCTTAGGGGCATGAAGAGTATGATGTTTTGCCTTTCGGGCAGCTTCTTTGCTAAACCCTTAACCCTACGTACCCGAAGCCCTATATGCGCCATAAGCCCTAAGCCATTTTTGCCCTACACCCTATAAGCCTTACAAACTCCCAGAAACCTAAACTCTGTATACCCTACGTACACCGTTTCAGCTTTATAGACCACGCAAAACCGCAAAACCCCAACCCAAGATACCGTAAACGCTATAAGCCCTATAAGCCGTCCCAAAACGCTAAACCCTATATACCCTACGCCCTTTCAGCCTTAGAAAGCCCCAAAACCCCAAATCCTATATACTGTAAACCCAAAAAGCACTATAACCCCCCCAAACCCCTAAACCGTATATACCCTAGACCTTCTAGCCCCCTAAACCTCCTTTAAAGCCCTATAGCTAAGGTCGAAGCTCGATGAGCTGAAGAAGGGCGTTGAGGCTTTGGGCATCGACGGCTACGACCCGGTGCGCCCGATCGAGGGGCTAGGAGCCCTGAGGCTTAGGGTTCAGGGTTCAGGGTTTAGGGGTTTAGGGGTTTAGGGTTTAGGGTTTAGGGTTTTAGGGTTTTAGGGTTTAGGGTTTAGGGGTTCAGGGTTTAGGGTTCAGGGTTGGGGTAAAGTCCTTTTCTTTGCATGTGGGGTGGCTCTCTAAGTTACGTTCGATTTTGGGGTTCTTACTCGCAGAGTGATGTGCTCGTTGCTTGAGGCATCCAACAAGCAATCTGAAGTTGGAGAACTACCCATCTGTCTTGCGGTGTGAGGTTTAAGGGTGTGAAGCTGTTGTAGGGTCTGGCAGGTGTGCATGTAGCACAACAACAGTCAAGTCCCCGTGCGCACACTTGCAGTCAGTATATACACATACAAGTATATACATACATGCATGCATGCACGCTTACAAACATACACACACACACACATATATATATATATATATGTATATGTATATATATACACACACATATATGTATATCATATGTGTGTGTACATATATACAAATATATATATATATATACATACACACACACACCCATATTTCTTGTTTTGTTCATTATTTTTCCATACATACTTACTGCTGGCCTGCCTGCCTTTCTGTCCGTCTGTCTGTCAGCAGTCATGTATCATGTGGCAAGCATGTGGGAAGGTAGGTCGGTAGGTAGGTGGGTAGGCATGTATGTATCTCATCGTACACCAAGATTTCAATTCAGGGCTTTGTGCTGATTTGAGCATCAGTCAGAGCACCCGAAAGTTTCATAAGGTAACCCCCTTAAACCCTAAACCCTAAGCCCTACCCCCCAGACCCCAAACCCGAAAGCACTAAAAGCTTGGAAGATCAGGAGACTTGTTCAAGTAAGGTTCTTTGTACCTTGTAGGGGTTACAGGTAATCGCCAACACTTACTATGTTCCATGATGTTCCATGATCCTTTAAGTGGAGGTACTTCTCTCCGGCGCCGAGGGGCAAATCGAGGTGGCAAGACATCCGGACAGCAACGGGTCGGTCTGGAGTTTCTTCGGATTTCTGGGCTATTGTTCTTTGGTTTCATGGAATTAGGGTGGAATGTTTGTGGGTGCAAAATCTAAACCTTAGGCCCTGAGCTAAACTGGAAACATCAAACTCTGGACCCCCCCGGCACTGCAGGACTGCAAGACCGTCGTCACCGGCATTGTGGGCTGTGCAGGGCACCTTTGGCGTGAAGTTAGTTTCTCTCGGCAAATCCCAATCGCCCTTATTATGAAGTATTCCTTCACTGATGTGTGGCCTGTCATCATGGTTCAAGAATCTTTATAAACTAGTTATAGGGGTTTAGGGTTGAATTAAAACAAGGATCAGCGGCTAGACTGTCAAGTGTTTAGGTTTCGGGGTTTCTAGGCTGATTTTTGTCTGAGTTTGAATTAGCGGTTGGAGTTTAGCGAAACCCTAAACCCTAGACCCTAAACCCTAAACTCTAAACCAACTATTAAAAAAGGGTCCTTCAGTCATCTTCGAGCCTCGACCTCTGCGGCTAGATGTGGGAATTTCCGAACATCGGGGACCCTAATATAGTACCCTAAACAGTAGGATCCTTATTGTAAGGACCTTCGGGACCCTAAAATAGTACCCTAAATGGTAGGATCCTTATTGTAAGGACCCCGGAATAAGGTGTCCCTATTTTGCGGAAACTCCCATATGGGTGGTTGTCAAAATTAGGGTTCCTTTTTGGGTCCTCATTATAATACGGCACCTAATATTTAGGGTACCCAAAAAGGGGCCATAATTTTGACAACTACCTATATAGTTACAACTCGTAAGGCTCTTCGGCCTTGGGGTTGAGGGGGTTAGGGCTCGCTGAGAGGAGTTCTTCAGCTGGGTGGTTGTCAAAATTAGGGTCCCTTTGGGGTACCCTAAATATAAGGTGCCGTACTATATTAGGGACCCAATAAGGGACCATAATTTTGACAACCACCCAGCTGGCGACACACACCTTGGTGTGCCCTATTCTTGTAACGGTTCTGCATTGTGGTCTCTATACGTGCGGTCTTTTGAATCCCTCTTCGTCTAGCCGTGGTCCCTACATCGACGTCCATATGCCGAGTTGAAGACAACATTGTGGGAAGGGTCAATCATGAGGGTGAGGCCTGGCATTTGCCGAACCTTATGCTGGGTGTTATGGAGGAAGCTGGCGCGCAGGTAAGTTGAGGTTCTCAAGACAGTATGCCTTCGTGCCTCCTGACCCCGGAACGATGCGAAGCCTTCATGTTGGCCATGCGCTTCCGAAACCAAAGACAAGTCTTGCCTGTGGAGCTGTTTATCCGACAACAGCCGCCTGAAACGTGTCCTTCTACAACGGACACTCGATGAGGGACATGCTTAATAGCCAACAGTCTTGGGTTTAAAAGGATTTATCTTAACCCACAAAAATACCTACATTCTAAAGATCTTATATACAGAAACCATAACAGGGAGTCCCAAATCTTCAGGGTTTAGGAGGTGGGGGTCTCCGCGAACTCAACGAGCCAGCGATGATATGCCGCATCGTGATTTGAACCTCGAGAAGATAGAGGGCTCGGGACCTCCCTCCAAACGGCTGGGGTAGGGATTTGGGAGTAGAGGTTAGGGTTTATGGTTTAGGACCTCGGGCCGCGCAACCCTGTGAAAAAACGAGACCACAGGCCTTGCTTCCTTTTCGGGGGTAGAGGTTAGGGTTTAGGGATACTATGGTTTAGGGTTTATAGATCAAGGTTAGAATGGGGTTTAGGGTTTCGTATGCCTTGTGGTCCTTCCGTATACTTCTTGATTCATCCTGCAGTGCGGGGTGCCTTGGCGACCGAACTTGCAGAATGTCTTGCGGCCACCTTCATCCGCGCACCTCGAACAAACCATGACGAAGTGTTTAGGTCGACGGGTGCCCCTAAACCCTAAACCCCTAAACCCCTGACCCCCCTAAACCCCTAAACTCCTAAACTCCTAAGCCCTAAGCCCTAAACCCTAAACCCCTACACCCTAAACCCTGAGTCCTGCAAGAACCTTGACAGACTTGAATCGAAGCTGGCGTTGATGAAGGATCTTCTTGATCGCTAAGCCCTAAGCTTTAAGCAGAATATCCCTAAACCATAACATCCCCAAGCCCTAAGCCCTAAACGCTATTTCCTAAACCCTAGACCCTGAACCCCAAGCCCTAAACCCACAACCACTAAGCCCTAGACCCTAAACCCAAAGCCCAAAATCCTAAGTTCCGAAACCCGAGCCAGGCTGATCCCCACCATCGAGGCGATTAAAGCGGGCAAGGATATTGCCTTGGCCAACAAGGACCTACAGTAGAAGCCAGAAAGTTGGAATATCATTATCGTACGCCCTTTAAGGTAAATTAGAGGGGATCCTACCATTTAAAAAAAAAAAATTTAAATATTTTTAAAATTCTTAATGGGATCCTACCATTAATCCATATTCCAACTTTTCTGGAGTTCCCTTTAGGAGGGTTAAGGGTCTAGGGGCTCCGGGTTGGGCGTTCAAGGTTCAGGGGCTGCTGCTAATTAGGGAATATTCCTTAGATCATATTCCCAAACCCCCGGGAGGATCCAAAAAGTAGATCCCTTCATGGGGGCTCCTATAAAGTACCCTTAGTAGTATAGGGCCCCAAATTAGAGGATCTACTTTCTAGATCCTCCCGAGGGTCTGGGTTAAGGATCCTACTATAATTTAAGGTATATTCCTTAATAAAGGGATATTGGAGTCTCTGGGTACTGCTACATACGATGACGGAGGCGCTACTCCCATTCCTCCCTCCTCAATTCCTCCAGCTGTTGTCTCACAAACTTACAGTTCAGGAGACGATCATTGCCGGAGGGCCGGTGATCGCGCCGCTGATTGAGGAGTACGGCGTGAGCATGCTGTCGGAAAGCTCAGATATGCACTGCAGACTTGCTCATGAATTTAGGTCTGATTTTCCAATTGTGTTTCTGTGTTTATGCGAGAAATTTGTGACTGTCCTTGCGTTGTCGCTGTCACCGTGACTATGGCGGATCGAAGGAATGTTATTTTGTGATTTCTGTCACCGGGTGTCTTGAAATGGAGTAATTCATTGAGGGTATTTGCTCCAGAGTGGCCGTTTCTCAAAGTCAACACCAACAATCCTCGTTGAAGGCTTCCTGCCAACGTTGGCAGCCTAGGCCCAGGCCCTAGCCAGTTCCATAGGCAGCTGTGGGCAGAGCCCCCGGAGTGGATTCCTGGAAACTCTTCATGACATGCAGGGTCTCTTCAATCCGCCCTAAACCAAAAATACCCGAACCGTATAAACGCTATAAGCCCTATAAACCCTAAAACAGGGACGTGACAGGGGTTCCTCTCAAGCGCGTTTCTGCTTCGGCGGGGTCTGAAGGCTGAAATGTTCGGGTTTGAAAAGGTCGTACTGCTGATGATATAAATCCTGCATTACCCAACCCATAATAAGGAAAAGAACTCTTACAATCGTAGTTCCGCGTAAAAAGATCTAATCAGCGATGGAACACCTTTGCAAAATTAGGCCAGTGGACTCTGAGCACTCGGCCATCTTTCAATGCATGTGAAGGGCTCAGTGTGACAGGGTTTTGGCTTCAAAGGCTGTTGCATAGGAGAGGGGTCCAGAAGAGTGGTTTCGGAGTGGTTTATTAGGTTGATGAGGGGTTCATAGGGGATCTTAGGTTTGAGGAACTTTTGCTTCATGGTCTAGGGTTTGGGAACATTCAGGGTTTAGGAGTTAGGGTGTAGGGTTTGAGAGATAAAGGGGTTTAGGGTTGAGGTTGTACGGCTTTGCGGTCCAATCTTGCAGGGGATTTGGAGGCAATGGTTTCTTGCTCCCACCCTGGCCTTAAGGTTTCAGTTTTGCTTTTACTGGTGTTCTAAGATCCTAAACCCTAAGAAGTGCAGGTTCTTTAAATCCTAAATCCTAAATTCTCTTTCTTGAGCCTTCATTCCTGAGCTTTAAGCACTGGTTCGTGAGCTCCCAAATTCGATGGACGCTCGTATCACGCTGCCTTGAAAGGAGCCCTAAAAGGAGCCCGAAATTCCACTGGCTTTCCGATCTAGAAAGGATTTTGTGGAGGTTCTGGAAGGCTTTGAGACAGTTCACTTGGAGGGTCGGGGGACTTAGTAACTGGTTATGATAGGGACCAACAAGTACCATAATCCCAATTAGGGCCCCCTTTAGGGTACTTAAAAGTCTACTTACTACCTACTTACTAAGTCCCCCGACCCTCCTAGCAGGTTTGAGGAGCCGGAGTTGAGGGCTTGCGGTTTCTTTTTGATTCCGGTGAACACGCGGCTCTGTAGACGGTGCTAAGGGAGTAGCGGGGTTTCTGGGGTTTCTTAGGACCAAAGCTGCATACTATCGTGCGCCCTGAACTCTATCCCTTGAACTCTGAACGGGGGCCGGTTGATGATATAAATCCTGCATTACCCAGAATGAGGAATATATGGGAATTATGGTATATTCCTTATTATGGGTCATGCAGGATTTATATCATCACCCGTAGCACGGGTCAGCATCGGGATTCTCATGTTCAGTGTTTCGCGTTTAGGGTTTCAGGTCGCTAGGTTCATCAATCAGGGCTATCAGGGGGTTCAGGGAGGGCCCTTTCTACCATAATTATAAGAAGGAGCCCCCAAAAAGTTATAGTCAGTTAATACGGCCCCTATAGTAGTTTGATAGACTTACGCTTCGGCGGCCTCTTCCTGGGCATGACTGGGTCTCACTGCGTCGCCAACTGTTATCTTGGAGTCAAATTCGCTGGTCACCCTGAACAGTGCACTCGGCAAGCTGCCAGCACTCACAGACGCCTCAAATGTCAGGCTGTTCGATTGCAGACAGTTCTCATCTGCAGCCCCAAGAGGCATGCTTGACTTTGGCTTCTATGTATCGGGTGACATGACTACGTTGTTCAAGTCCATTGGGGCTGGTGGAGCAAAGGCACCATCTTCCCGATGCTGGGGCACACTGACTATGGCTCTTTGAAGGTTTAGGGTTTAGAGTGTAGGGTTTAGGGTAGATGGCCCAATCCTGCTTCAGAGCTGTGAGATGAAGGAACCATCATGTACCCTCGCCTGCTACACTTCCAAGCCTGGTGATGTTCTTGGGGTTTAGGGTTCAGGGTTCAGGGTTAGGGCTTGAGGATGGTGTCAGCCCGCCTTACACCTACCACACTCCTGGAAGCAATGTCGGCTTCACTGATTCACAGCACCTAAATCGGCGACCCAGCCATGTAGAGCCGTGGAGCCTATAGTCAACCACAGCAGACACTATCAACGATTCCGACCCGCCCATGCATCCTGAACCCTCAGCCCCAAACCGCCAAGCCCAAGTGGAGCTGCCTGAATACTTGGCAGCGCAATTGGATGGACCTTATGGCGTCGCCGGTCCTACCTCTTTTTATGAATTAAATCACGCTCTGCTAGTATCAGGGAACAGGTACCCACCCGTTCCAAGTGCCCCTTATACGAATCGCTAAGCCCTAAATCCCAACACCCCTTTAAACCCCAAACTAATCCCAAAACCCCACATCCTGAGCCCTAAACCTTAACTCCGACACCCTCTAGGCAGGGCATCCCCAAGGGAGGCGTGAAGAAGATCATCCTCACCGGTAGTGGAGGCACCTTCCGAGACATGTCGGGACGCCCGGATTTCATAGGGCGGGATTTTCGCAGGACTAGAGTGTGCTTTGAATAGCTTTTGCTTGCAAAGCCTTTTCTTTCCAGAGTATTGAATGGGATCTGAAGGTTCATTAAGGTTAGGGTTTCCAGACATGCGGGGTCTTCGGGGTTTTGGAGGTTCAGGGTCTACTTAGAGGATCATGGGGCTTGGTAAGTAGGTTATAACTGGGGTTGTAAGTCCCCTAAGTGGGGTTATCCTAATTATAACCTACTTATAACCTTACTTACTAAGTCCCATGAGCCTTTAAGTAGGAGTTGTTCAGCACACGCTCATCAGAGCTTCAACACTATATCAGATCGCCCTGTAACGGCAGCCCTGAGCCAATCAAGCCAACAACCCATGAACCCTTGACCCGAATACTTACAAAATCCAAAGCCCTAAGCCTTCCACCCTAGAAAATACCCTCAACCCAAGCCCTAAACCTCAACCCTAAACTCCTAAACCCTAAATCCTGCAAGATCCTAGACCACCCAAAAGCCCGACACCTGACACCCAAAACCCCAGGAGGAAAGCCTCGTCCGATCCCAAGGTCCCTCGAGGACATGAAGAAGGAAGACCCCGAAGTGCCGGGGCCTTGGGAGGGACCGGCTCGGGGGGGTTAGGGGTTCAGGGTTTAGAGTTTAGAGGCTTAGGGTTTTAGAGTTTGTAGGGTTTTAAAGGATGGGGTTGGGAATTCAAAAAATGTTCTTGCAGAATTTGGTCCGTTTGGACATCGTTTTGATAAGGGCTGCAGGCTCAGTACAGGGGCTTTAGATGGTTTGTTAATGGCTTAGCAGTAGAGCAGGCAACCTTTTATCCATTTTGGGGTATAATCACCTCTATATCGTCCCGAAAAAGAACCGTAAGATTGAATTTTGGTGTAAAGTATGGTCTTCTTATGCAGGGCTGTAAGGTTGTGAAACCATGGCGTTTCTCCATGTAAAGCAATTCGTCTGATCGTCTAGCTAAGAAGCCATGACGTTACATTTGGTTCAAGCATAAAGAGGAGCTTTGCTAAGCTTCGCTTGAGTTCAGGGCTTGGAGATCTTGGGGATTCGGTCCCCTTCCGTTCCCCTTTGTTGTTGCTGCCTTACCTTAGTGGTGTCCTCGGTTGGGGTTGGATTAACTGCAAGAGAAGGTCAGTTCCAGTTACCAACCACTCCGACGCCTGTATCGGATTTTTCGTGCTTTTATTCGGAAGCTTGAATAACTGGCTCATGAACATAACTACAGTGTACAGCTTTTGCCAAACCTTAGTAGTTGGTCAGGCCCCTATATTACAGAGCCTCCGCGTCGGGTTTGGTGTTGGCGGGCTGTAGGTTGGCGGGGCAAAGCACTCAGTTCTTCAGGTTTACTACTATTTTCCTTAAAAAACACCAAAAAATAAAAATAATAATCCCTATATTACCCCCATAAGGAATATATTATTTATTTTTGGGGGGTTCTTAAGCAAATAGTAGTTTAGGGTTTCGGCAGACTGCAAATGAAAGGAAGCCTGAACCCTAAACCCTTAAACCCGAACCCTGAAACCCTAAAGACAAACCCTGAGCCCTAAACCCTCAACCCTGAACCTCAACCCTACAGGAGGCCAGAGCTTAAGGCAAAAGCCAGAAAGTTGGAATATGGATTAATGGTAGGATCCCCTATAATTTACCTTAAAGGGGTTACGATAATGATATTCCAACTTTCTTCTGGCTTCTACTGTAAGGTCTAAGCCTGAGGGCTGGGGATCCCGAGATCCCTACACTTCACTTGATCGTGCAGAAGGGGGCATCATCATGCTCTGGTCGAGGGTTTTGGGTTGGTTTGGGTTTAGGGTTTAGGGTTTCGGGTTGGTTTGGGGTTTGAGAGTCGTCCTGGGATGTGCAGACAAGACTGGACCACGATGCCCTAAGCCTAAGCAGTATAAACATACCCTTTGCCCAAGAAGTCTACAGCCCTAAACCCTGGAACTTACGTGAAGAATGGCTACTTAGTATCTTAGTATGACGATCCGCAAGAAGGGACTCGGACTTGCCAGGAGCTACCCTAACAAATAAATAGCAACGCTGCTTTGCAGCACTGCTTTTTTCTTTGGGACGTGAACCTATACTCCAAAGCCTTGTTCTACAGATTGAGTCCCTCAACCCTGAACGTCAAACATCATCATCGCGCACGCCTTCCGCCCAAGCCTGACTTTTCATTCCGAATCAAACATAGCATAGGGGCTCGAATAATTGCCGAGACAATGCTTTATGGTCCCTTGTGCCGCCAGCTACCACTAAAGCCCTATAGCAGCATACACGACAACCCTTAAATCCTAAAGTCCCAGAGCAAAACCAGCATGCCAACGCCTTTAAAGCACTCTGAAAGTCTTAGCTCCACACACACACACCTGAATTTCATACAGTCCTCACTCCCTGAAACCTTAAAGCCCACTTCTGCTTTTTCAATTCCAGCCTGCCTCCAAGGCTTCGACAGCGGTCGACGACGCACCCGAACTGGGATATGGGTGTCGGGGGCCCAGCTCGTCAGTCTTTCAAGGGTTCAAACAAGGGTTGTATAGGGTTACTGGTTATGGCTTTGAACGGCTCTGTGTAGTTTGACGGAGTTCTTGCAAGGCTTTCATCGAACGTTGGATCTCTTTTCAGGGTCCCACAACAAGAAATGTAGAAAGCCAACCATGGGACCCCAGTGTTGATTTCGGGCTACCGGGGGGGTTTCTGAGGTTTGGCAGGAGGGTGGGCATGCCATTTACGGTTTGGGGGTTAGGATTTCAGGATCCGGGGCTATTAAGGTTTGGTCTTGTTGACTCAGGGTTTATGACTCTGGCTTAAAGCGAGGGAAACCCAAAACCCTTATAGAGCCCTTCAAAGGAACCCTTATAGTACCTTATAGTAACCCTTTAAAGGAACCCTAAGGTACCCCCTATCTTCGGCTCGCAGGCTTAGTTCAGTTTAGGGTCGGTTCTGCAGTAGCACCCTTTTGCCCTGTTGGTTTGGGCTTAAAGCACGGTTTAGGTTTAGGGTTTAGGGTTTAGGGTTTAGGGTTTAGGGTTTAGGGTTTAGGGCTGCGATATAAAGAGGCGGATGCGACGGTAGAGTTGCTCCAGTTGTGGTGCATGTCCTTTTTGTTCCGCTGGCTCCAGTATTGCTCTTAACTAGGGGTGGCTGAGGGCAATTCTGCCCGTCGGTCATAGCTGGGCCCCGGTACCATGGAAGAGCCTGGCCACAAGCGTGCCAGAACCTGCAAAGCCTTTCGCTCCCACGCCATACGGGTATTCCCGGCCAATGTGTATGGGTCAGGGCCCTTGGCGGCTGTCGGCCAGGAAGGGATCGAGAAACGCACCAGCACGCCACTCTTGCTGGAGCCTGTGGTTATGACGGAGGACATGTGCTTTCCTGCTGGACGGGAACGAGGGTGCCCTCATTATTATTAGGGGGCTACTGCGGAACCTAGTTAGGGTAGGATGTCTGCGGTTTTGGTCTGTGTGTAAGACTTTGGACTTGTGGGTTGTGGGGTTTAGGGTGTAGGGTAGTGGGGTCTATGTACCCAAATAGCAAATTCTTGTGCCTTAAAGTACTCCCTATATAGGTACATTGGGCCCAAAGTATATACTATTTGGGTACTTGGACCCTTAGGGTTTAGGGTGTGGGCTAGCCAACTGTCACTGTCTGACTTTCTGTAGGTTGTAAGACTTCGAAGTTCAGGGGTTTTCATGTGCATCGAAAGATAGGATTTTGTAAAGTATGTTGGTTTCGTTTGCCTCCTCTTGGAGTTCCTGGCGTCAAGCTACCATTTTCAGCAGGAGGCCTACATGAAATGATGTGTGGGGAAGGAGGTCGGTGGCGTAGAGTCGGATTTCGACTTTTGGCATTGGGGCGCGTGACATCCCGAACCCTAAATCCTACAGTAAAGCCTAAACCCTAAACCCTGTTTCAAGACCCAGATCTCCCTTGTGTCAGCGCTGCTTGCGAAGGCAGGTACCAATGTCGCGTAGCTGCCTGTCCTTCGTCCCGTCCGAACCGTTTTGCCCGAAATTACACAGTCTCTGCGCCCCTGGAGTGCTAAAAACCTAAAGCCCTAAACCTTGTGAGCTGTTGCCAACTGACATGACATTTGTCCTTTAAAGCCATGCTGCCCCCGAAACCTGGCTGCCCGTCTGGGGTTCTTGAAATTGAAAGCGATAAGGTTTGGTTCTGCAGAGGTCCCCAAGCCCTGTAACTGCAGGGATTTAAGCCGAGTTCGCGTCCGAAATGGACCGGCTGGAGCACTGAGCACGGCAGCATGCGAAAGTCCTGGGGGGGTTAGGGTTTAGGGTTTAGGGTTTAGAGTTTAGGGTTTAGGGTAGAGGGTTTAGGGTTTAGGGTTTAGGCCTTGCACGTAACAAAACGGTTTTGTGTCCTAAACGCAAAACCTTGCAAGCCTCAGGCCCTGACAGCCAACCCAAACCGTAAAGTCCCTGGGCAAGGCATAGCCCTACGTTCTGAGCCCTGAAACTTGAAACAAGCCAACGGATCCCTAACCCGAATTCCTAAACCCCAACAAGCCTTAAACCTTAAACCCTAAACCCCTAAACCCTAAACCCTCAAACCTAAAGCCGAAACTCCGGCAGGGTTGAATTACGTTCTTGGTTGGCAAAGGGCCGGAGTCAAAGACAGTAGGCCCTAGGCCAACATTGGGGTTTAGCGTTGAGGATTTAGGGCTCCAGAGTTTAGGGCTGTAGAGCTGAATGTTTTCGCGCCTTTGTGAGAGATGCAGGTTTCGAGGAGTTGAGATTAATGTGGACGTCTGAATCTACTATTTGCTTAAGAAACCCCCAAAAAGTAAAAATAATAATCCCTATATTACCCCCATAAGGAATATTTTTTTTTATTTTTTGGGGGTTCTTAAGCAAATAGTAGGAATTCTTACTAAAAGCCATCCCGTGGTAGGTAAGGTCCTCATCTGGAGTCATTGAGTGTCCACTGCAGGCAAAGATCACCGTGGATTCGTAGGGCCCTCAGCATGTTGGGATGACATCCCGATGACTAGGTGGGGCTTTGGGACACTTTCTATTTTCCCTTATTAGGCCTAAGAGGATCTTTATTTGCTAATATTTTTCAAAAGCCCTAAAAGCCCACCCACGACGCTCACCGAGCACGCAAGTGCTAAAGGCGCCTAAACTTAGAGGATCATGGGACTTAGTAAGTAGGTTCGTTTAAAGGGCTCCTTTAAGGGATCTATATAGGGGTTCTATAAGGGGTAGTTTAGGCTACTTAGAGTATAATTGGGGTTATAAGTTCCCTAAGTGGGGTTATCCTAAAGATAACCTACTTATAACCTTGCCTACTAAGTCCCATGAGCCTTTAAGAACCCTGCACCCCAACCCTAGACAACAGCTAATCACGGGGTCTACATCCCGCATCTCAAATCCTGCTGCCGTCGCCATCCATTGAGGAATGACGACCTTGAGGTTCGATTGACGAGTTGGCACCAGATGTGGTATTTCTAGCAATACTGAAGGCCCACACTCTGAACTTCCGTTGTGGTGTAAGAGCAACGGAGGGCGCAGCTGGCATGGTATTAGGGCCTGAAGCGTAGAGTTTAATCGGGGTTCAAGACGCCTCAGCGGAACCCCAAAAAATCGGAAGACCACTAACAAAGAAACACTTGCCTATGGTCTTTACCCCTTGTCAGGTCCCCTAACTCCTCAACACTAAAACCCTTCAGGTCCACAATGACCAAACTAAACAGACCTTAACCTCAAAAATCCCAGGTCCACAATGATGAACAAAGGCCTTGAAGTGATCGAGGCGTTCGGACACCCAGAGTTCGGCGGTTTTTTCGGTCGGCGGGGCTTGTTTCGAAGGGTTTCTATGTGGGTGGCTGTCAAAATTATGGTACCTTTTTGGGTACCCTAAATAATAGGTGCCGTAATATAATACCCATGTAAAGGCAACAATTCCCTGAACCCTAAACCCGGCAACAGACCTAAAATTGAGGTTCAGGGTTCCTTCACAGGTCCTATGTAAGGGCACCACGATGGGGGATTTGGTAGGGCAGGGTTTTGGGATTTGGTGCTTTTGGGGAGTTTCTGATCGTACCCTGAGCTTCTACGTGCGGCTTTGGACCCAAAGCCCCACACCCTGGCAACCACATCCCCAAGACCCTCTATATATACCTGTCGGGGCGTTAAAAATCATCACTAAGTACGACTGTCCTTGAGGATTCCTTTTTCTGGCTTCTGCAGTTTATGACCCGAACCATACTGCAACTATTGCGTTGGTTGTACAGCCGATCGACCTCCAGGATGATTTTTCGGCTGTAAGGAATCGGGGCCTTAATAATTACCTTTACTATTCTGGGGTTCCTTGTTATAATTATAGTATCATATACCCCCAAACCCTATTCTAATTACGTACTAAGGTCCCTATATTGAAGAATTTGGGGCCCGAGCCCTCTGTGGATCCAAAAACCTACGGAGAGAGGGTCGTTTCGCACTCTTGCCCTCTCAACCTGCTTCCGTCGCCCTAAACCGCAGAAGCAGCATGCGCGATTTCTGCCAAGGCACTGGCTGTATGGTGTGGAATACGACGACATCGAAGTCGTGAGACCTGGCTGCAAAAGAATTCAGGGTGGGGAATGTGCAAAGCCTTGGCTGGGGTTTTGGCTGGGGTTTAGGAGCGAGCAATGGCTAACCCCACACCTTACATCCTGCACTTCCCCCTACGGTTTCACCCCATTTCTCAACCAGCCTACCATGTCAACCCTTCAAACCCGCAAAACACAAAGCATCTCCCAAAGACCAACACAATAATCCCGAAAACAAAGCAACACACCACGACAAATACAATCATCCAGAACACAACCCTAAACCATAACAACCTCCCAGCCGCATAACCTTATTCATACAATAACCAACATCCTAATATGAGGTGTGGGGTAAGACCCTAATAAAGAATTTCCACAAGATTACAACCCTGTTCCTTGAATGAAAGGACTAATTACTCTGAAGAACAACTATTATTGTATGCTCCTTTCGTCTTGTTGCTGTCCGCTGCTCATCATACCTTGCTTGCTTTAGGGAGAGTCTCCGTCTCTCACCGTGAAGCCCCCAACTGACCGTCAACTGTAAAACCAATGCACTCGTCATCGTTATCTTCATCGTCCGTCGTCATCATCATCCTCGCTCAGAGGCATAAGTGCTGTACATACCAGTGCTTTGGGCATGCTCGCGCAAGGCATAGTGCTTGTGACAGTGCGTCTTATGCCAGAGACATGAAACATAAAACTTCAGCAGTATGTTGTGTAAAGTGGTGGATTGCAGAAAATACATGTGGTTCAGGCATTCTCCCTCAGGCTTCAACGCTTGTGGCAGTGTACCAACGTTGAACATCTTTATGCAGTATGTTGTACCAAGTGGCAATCCCGCCCCCCCACCCGCCTTCCCCCCCCCCCCACCCCACCCACTACGGCGCCCTTGCACATTATGTGCTCGCTACCATATATACGGGCTTCGTGAAGGCCTTGCGGGGGTCCGGTATTTGCTTCAAAGTCAATTTTTTATGTGGCAGTTTTGTTGGGGTTTCGTCCAAGCTTTTCGAGATGTTTCTCAGTCTTTCGACTCAGGATCCACCCGCAGTCCATCGTCCACAGCGCAGTCGAGTGCCAGGAGCGGTTTAAGGATGTGTGAGGTGTCACGGTTTTTGGTTGAGGGTTGAATGTTCCAGCCTTCAAGGTTTAGGGGACAAGCTCAAGCTCGCGGTGTTCAGAGTTCAAGTTTAGTTAGTGTTGTTGGAATGCATGGGATGCCATTCTAACCGGCCAAATACGCCTGAAAGATGCAGTATGATTACTGTGAATATGACTTCCCGTATCGGTAATAAGTTAAGGTGAGTGTTCCGAATCTGTCGCTGCTGCCGCCGCCGCTGCCGCCGCGGCTGCTGCTGCTGCTGCTGCTGCTGCTGCTGCTGCTGCTCTTTTCTGTTGGTGGTGGTGTTGGTGGCGGTCGGTATTGCCAACCCTTGCCATCACTTTTGCAGTCAGTTCGCTGTGTCCGTGGCCTTGCTTTTTTAATTTTCTCTCGACAGAGATGCTTCCACAACGCCCAGCTTAAATCCTAAACGCCCGACCCCGAGGCAAGCTCACCCTCAAACTGTGCTTCACATGCTGCAGGACACCGCCATCCTCATGCAGACGGGCTGGCCCGACATGCGGCTTCCCATCCTCTACGCTCTCTCACACCCGTCGCGTGCCCGGGACTCAGACCTACCAGCCGGTCTGGCCTTCAACCTTACATCTGTTCCGAGTCGGCTGAGGTCGACATCAGAAGTGGCATGGGGGATGATGAAGCTGACAAGATCTGAACTCTTACAGTCAAATTGTGTGAGAAGAGGCCTTACTAATTAGAACAATATTTATTCCCCCTACGGCTCCGTTTTGCTGTCTTAGCAAAAGATACTCCCGAGCAGCCTATTCTCATTCTTTACTTCTCCGTTCCTAGTGCAAATTCCGGTGACCTCGAGGCCAGTGAAGAAAACTAATTATCCTCGGAGGTCTCAAAAGGTGGGATGAAGGTAGGTGGGATATTCCCAAATAAGAGTCCTTCTATAAGGGAGCCTTAATCCTACCTACCTTCAACCCACATTTTGAGGCCTCCGTTTTGGGAGTTTCCGAAAATAGGGGACCCTAATATAGTACCCTAAATACTAGGATCCTTATTATAAGGACCCCCAAATATGGTACCCCTAATTTCGGAAAGTCCCATATCCGGCACCCTCAGACCCAGGACCCGAACCTGCAGCAAAGTCAAGTCGGCTTAGGATCAGTCAGGCCCCAGTCACTGCAGGGTCTGGGGTAATGTAGGAACCATAAGGGGTCTATAAGGGGTACTATAAGGGATCTATGAGGGCACTATGAGGGATCTATAAGGGGTACTATGAGGGATCTATAGGGGTACTATAATAATGTAGGAACCTGATTAAGAAACCTTATTCGGGTTCCTTTATATGAATCCTAGTATTTTGGGGTTATAGGCCCAGGGTTTCTTAATCAGGTTCCTACATTGTCTGGGGTCCGTACGCCAAGGAGAGGTGGAACCCGGGGTTTGGGGTTCAGGCCAAGGATTCGTCTAGTCGTCTAGCGTTGGAGGAGCAGTGGTTGCATGCTTCGTTTCGCATCGTGTTGAACGGTTTAGGGTTTTAGGGTTTAAGGGTTTAGGGTTTAGGGTTTTAGGGTTTAGGGTTCTAGGGTTTAGGGTTTAGGGTTTGAGGAGGAGCTAGGAGGAGCAGGAATGGTCGTAGCGCAGCAGTGCCGAGAGGCGCAGGCAGCAGAAACCAAAGCGAGACGAAACCGACAAACCAATCTCCTTTAACACTGCAGCCAGGCTCAAGGGCCTAACACCCCTAAGCCAAACCCTACAATCACCCCAAAGCTTGAAACGCGGTGCCCGTAAGTTGTCTCAGGTCCCCGCCGACCTGCCCAACCCAAGGGACGGCCGGAACTTCGACGTCTGGTGGAACGGCGCCCCCGGCTACTTGCATACGGCTTTGGCTGAGGATTTAGGGGTCAGGGTGATGGACAGCCGTCTGCATCTCCCACGTTAGCATAGGAGCCTCAATAATCACTTGAACTGTTGTAACTGTGCTACATGATGTCCCCAGACCCTCTTTAACACAGGTACGCTAAGCTGTGGGAATCCTGGCTTATGGGTGTTGTAGGGCTTCGGCCATCAGCCGCATTTTCAGGGTTTGTTTAGGTTTGGTCTAGAGTGTAGGTTTGATCTAGTGCTTACTTGTAAACTCAACGGGCCTAGGCTTTTGGGTCCTCCTTCTTATGAACCTCCTGTCTACATAATCCCTAAGAGAAGTCGTTTGGTTGCAGGTAGTGTTCAAAAAAGGGCTTCAACAATTACCTTTACTATTGTGGGGGTTCCTTAGAGTATAATGGGCCCTAGAACCCTATTCTAATTATTAAAGCCCCTGCCTTAGGGCAATCAAGTCTGGCCACCATTCCTGCGGCCTTGACAGCACAGCCCTACGCCACAGCCCTCATACAAAACCCTGGTGAGGCCTTGTAAAACTCGACAAGTCCTTAAAGCCCCAAACCCCTCAACCCTAAATCCTAAGCCCCCCAACCCTAGACACCTAAACCCCAAAACCCGTAAACGCCTAAATGCCTAAACCCTAAACCCCCTGTACAACCCTGATGGTACAGCGGCCCTTGGACTTAGGTTGTGGACTTGGGTGCTTAGGCAGGGTCAACACAAAGAGGAGTAAGAAGAGTTTTAGGGCTTGACTTTGAGCTCCTGACAGCTGGAGGGTTTTCAGAAGGTTCTTACTTGAGAAGGTTCCTACTGAGGGTTTTCATGGAGGTGCTTGCCCAAGTTCCCACAACAAACACACCGCGGAATCGCAAGCGATCGCCAACGACACCAGGCGAGGGCAAGGACGGCAAGCTCACGTTCGGCCCATGGCCAAGACAATTCGGGGGTTGTACATGGCAGCATAAGGGTTGTTGTGAGATTCGTTTTCCGAGTTTGCGGACGGTTCTTAGCATTAGTGGGGGGCTTTGCAAGATAAGCGTCGTATTGGCCGGGGTCTATGTTAAGCACCTGCTTCTAAACCCTAAACCTTAAACCCTAAACCTTAAACCCTAAACCCTAAATCCTAAACCCTAAACCCTCAAGAAAATGATAAATGGAAATTGCTTGTCCTTGTTTGTAACAACCGCTACGGCCCAACACACAGGCTAAAAATTAAACAAACTTCTTGATAAACCAATTTCTCTACAAACTTGTAACCACCGGTACAGCCCGGCCAACATTGAGCTGGAGCTCAAAAACGGAACAAGCGACCAGGCAACCCAGCCCACCAGCCAGCCCAGCCCAAGCAGCCCGACCCAGCCTAGCCCCAGCCAGGCCAGTTCCGTTGAGCGCGCCCAGCCCAGCCCATCCAGCCCCCCCAGCCGGCCAGCCCAAGCACCCCCACCCAGCCCCTTCAGCCCAGGCCAGGCCCGCCCAAAATGTGGGGTCAGCCCAGCCCAGCCCAGCCCAGCCGACCCAGCAGCCCAGCCCAGCCCAGCCCAGCTCAGCCCAGCCCAGCCCAGCAAATTCAAAATGTGGTTTCAGTCGGAAAACTTTCGGTCAAAACGTTTCGGTCAAAACTTCGGTCAAAACGTTCGGTCAAAGCGTTTTTGGCACCCAAACCCTTAACAATTTCTGTAAACCTAAGCCCTCAGAGGATGGACTCCGAGGGTCCGAGAACCCGACACAAGAACAGCTATGCACGTCAGGCCAAACCGCCGACGCATAACCCTGCTTAAAGGCTCATGGGACTTAGTAAGTAAGGTTATAAGTAGGTTATAATGAGGATAACCCCACTTAGGGGACCTATAACCCCAATTATATGGGAGTTTCCGAAAATAGGGGACCCTAATATAGTACCCTAAATAGTAGGATCCTTATTATAAGAACCCCAAAATAAGGTACCCCTATTTTCGGAAACCCCCATATCCTGGTCCCTTCTAAGCCCGAAGCCCTGAATCTTACACCCTCAGCCCGGGATCTGTATGAGGGTGGTTGTCAAAATTCGGGTCCCTTTTTAGGGCCCTAATATAGTACGGCACCCATATTTAGGGTACGCAGAAGGGGCCACATTTATGAAAACTACCCATGAACTTCTTCAGCCTGGGTAGCTGGACGAGAGACAGACAAAGGGCCTTAAACAAGAAAGACATATACTCCAAAGCTAGGCCCCAAAATCGTGGACCCAACTTTCCGGTTAAACTTGCAAGGCAAACCTGACCTCGAGAAGTACCCATGCATCCGCCGGCTGCCAAGAGGAATGCTGCAAGAGATAGGGTTTATAGGGATGGCTTAGGGTTTCGGGCTTAGGGTTAAGTATTTGGGGCTTAGGGTTTCGAGTTTAGGGTTTACGGCTTGGGGTGAAAGGCCTTAGGTCTAGGGCGTCTTCTTGGGTCAGGGCAGGGAGCAGTAAGCAGTGAGCAGGCAGCAGGGAGCAGGGAGCAGGCAGCAGGGACGGGAGCAAGGGGAGCAGGGGAGCAGGTGGCCTTTTTAGCCTATACTCCAAGATTTTGAGTCCTTCGAATGATGATCCTCTATTCAGGGATCTCGTGTTCTGTCCAGGGCATGATTCCCGGCAGTGGTCGTTGTATACTTGGGTTTCATGTTGGGAGCCAAGTGCCAATGCTATTTCACGTGATGTCTAGCAACTGCAGAAAGCCATTCCACCGACCCCAAGAATGCTGCTGCTGATCACCATCGTGACTGCAACCAACCATGAAGCCTTAAGCGTGAAACTTGGGTCCCCAAGCCCCAGCCATAAACCGTAGATTGTTACCCGCAACTGTAGAGTTTCAAGCCCGGACCTTTTGCGGCAAACCGCAAAGAGTTGGAGCATAGGCTCGGGGAACTGAGGACTTGGCTTCCGTATGTCTTACTCTTTTACGGGAGTGAGGACAGGGCCCAAAATTTAAGCCCGAACAACAATGTTCTAACTTTCTGGTTTCCTGCAAGAAAACAACTAACACCCGACGCCATGCAAATCTAGAGGCCAGCGACTTAACAAACTCCTCACGGCCCAATGGCCCTCATATTTAACCAGTATTTAGGGTTCAGGGTTGCGTGCCTCTGAAAAGCCCCAAACCCCAAACCCTAGACCCAGAAAAGCCCGATTACTCCTTATTTTCATGGCCCCTCTGACCTTGATCCCCACCCCTTAGCCCTCCCTAAACCCTAAACCCTAAACCCTAAACCCTAAACTGAATCGAGAGGGTGTGAAGGCTGTAAACCCTAAACTTTTGGGTTGCCAAGGCCTTGCGTACAAAGCGGGCCGAATCGGTGGAACTATGTGCGGATCCCGGAACTGTTTGGTACATTCTCGGAGCTAAGGTTTCGGGGTTGGGGTCTACAGCTTTAGGGAATTCGGAGTTAGGTTCTTTTTGGGTTTAAAGATTACGGAATGAAAACGAGATTGTCAGGGGATTGCATGAGCCTTCGTACGGTTTTGTCAGACGGTCCAGGACTGTCCATGGTTTTTTTTTTGTATGTTTTGCTGCTTTTTGATGTTTGTAGCGGTATCGCTGTGCAACAGCAAGACTGCTACTGTGTCAGCTAATGCTGACGAAATCGGTGGCACAGCATTCGGGTTTGCAATTCTGGGTCGTTTTGCTAAGCAGAACCAGAAGCTACGTGCGCAGAAAGCTTGGCCTCTTACGCCCTCACGACGAGAGCCGTGCCTGACGAAGATGACAAGCGCAAGGTGTACTTGAAAAGCGTCACAGTGGCCGGAATCCTGACTGTACAAGAGATGGGACGAGGAGAAACCATGCGGGCGATGTGCAGTTCATTTTCGTCCGAGTCAGCATGCCTTTGCGCTGTCGACATCAGGCCACAGAGTGCCTACCGAAGAGTTACACCGATGTAAAGCGAATAATTTCCATAAGCCATCATAAACCCAAGTTTTAAGAACCTTAAACCCCAAACCCCTAAGCCCAACGTCTCGGCCGGGCTCCGTTTAAGCTCCATCTTTCTGCTCCGGCGATCGGGTCAGAGCTGCCAAGACGCGAAGCAAGGAGGTACTTCATACCTGAAAAACCTACATAATGTTGACTTCCTATAATAACCCCCGCCCTTGATTGTTTGCTGGCCCGGGGTGCGGGGGATTGACTATTGAGGGGGTCCGTCGGCGCTTGGTTTCTAAAGCTTGCGGTCCTTTTCCTGGCCTCTAAAGGCACAAGAAGTAGCTACATTTTTTGGGGTTCCCGGCTGGGGGTTTCGTAATTGAGGGGGGGTTTATAATTGAGTTCCGGGGGTGGGGTTTTGTAATTGAGGGGGGGATGACAAATTTGAAGTCGGCATTTCGGTGTTTTGGGTAGGAGGCAATGAACATGTAGGTTTGGTGGGGGGCAAAGCAGGTAGTTGAAGCCCCACAGCCTTTATCCAACCCTGTAAAACCCGTCGTACGCTCTCGAGAGTCCATGGAACCCTAAATCCTGCATCAGAGGTTCCGTTACGCCGATATATTTTTGGCGTGAAACCCTAAACCCTAAACCCTAAGCACAAAGAAGGACGTCAACCCACCCTTTAAAAAAGAACCCTAAGCCCTAAGCCCTAAACCCTAAACCGTGGACTCCAAGGCAGAGCAGAAGCTGACTCAGTTGGCCGGTTTCGTGTTGTCAGAGATACGGTTGATGATATAAATCCTGCATTACCTTAAGGACCCTAAACTATGGGATTTTTGGTATAGCCTATTATGGGTAATGCAGGATCTATATCATCAACAGTACCTTACCCAGAGGCCCCAAAGTAGTTCCTTTTTGGGATTACCTTATTATAGGGTTCTATATATGAACCCAAAAAGGAACTACTTTGGGGCCTTTGGGTAGATCCCTTTTATGAAGGGTGCCGTACTATTTTGGGGACCTGCCACCGGACCCTATTTTTCAGAACTACCCATACTTAAAGGCTCATGGGACTTAGTAAGTAAGGTTATAAGTAGGTTATAATTAGGATAACCCCACTTAGGGGACTTATAACCCCAGTTATAACCTACTTACTAAGTCCCATGATCCTATAAGTAGATACAAAACCCTCAAGCATGGACGAGTTCTGCGAGGCCGGCAATTCTCTCCGCGGCCAACGAGCAAGCGGTTGAGCTTCTCCTGACAAAGGCAACGCCTTGCTGCCTCATTATTTACAGGGCGGGATCTAGGCAGTCTAAGCACGGACATTTGGGATTCAGAGTTTCGGATTGCGTTTAGTTTTATTGCGCTCAGCATGAGTCTCTAATTTCGGCAAAGATCGGGGGTTTGGCTAGGTGCAGACGAGTGTGTGCTCGTGCACTTGAATAAACTTTGTCTTCCGCTGAGATGTTCAGGAGCGTTGATGTTTCTTGGTTTTGTCCCAGGTCTTGTAGGATTTAGGCTTGGTTTTATGCCCTTTGCTTGAGGGCTTGGAGGCTCATAGCTATGACCCGGCGGGAAAAGCCGAAGAATTCAACATACCAAAATTTCAGCGATCTGCACTTTAACTTATATCAAGGATCCTTCTAATGTAGGAACCTGATTAAGCAACCCGGGCCCTATAACCCGCAATAAATTAGAATTTTCTTAATCAGGTTCCTACATTATTATGCTTTGAGCAGAGAAGGTCTGTAGGCTTTTTGGGTTTCTAGAGTCCCCTCTTTCTTGCGGAGGATGGGAATATGGGATCGGGGTCGTGTGCATAGCCTGGTCTTCCTCGGAGGGTTTTCGGCTCTTTCAACCGATGGATTTAGGATTTAGGGGATTGGGCTTAGGATGCAGGGCTTAGGGTTTAGGATTTAGGGTTTGAGGTTGGGCTGCATACTGTTTAGGTGTTTTGGTGAGGGGCTTTAGTGCCAGCGTTCGATGAAGTTGCTTTCGACGACCGTCGACGGCTTCTGGTGCTTCTTTGGACGAGGGCTGCACCTGGGCGAGCATCCTTGCCGACTCTGGCCGACTTCATCACCACGGCGAAACCGAAGTCCAAGGCCAAGAAGGGCGAAGCCGGTCACTGCGGCATCCTCACCAGTGGTGGAGCTGGCTTCGGCTCCTGTTGGGAGCAAACGCACCCAAAAAATCCAGAGGATGTGGTGTCTCCGTCCCTGCCGCCTTCGGGCGAGTCCTCAGTGACGGGCAAGGCAATTGCTTATCCCTTGCGCTAGCTCAAGCCCTGACGACCATCGAAAAGAAGGCGCGCGAGCATCGCCAGCTGCGTGGCGGCTTGGTTGCTTGGATGAAGACCAATAAGCCCCCTGCTGGAGCCGCTTCGGGATGGACTCAATACGTGCGGTGACGAGGTTGCTGATGGATACTGCTTTGATTCCTACCTCCTGGGGTTTATTTAGGGCTTCGTGGTTTGAATTGGTGCAAGGTGTAATTAGGGCTCACCCAAAATCCCAAGCCCTAAACCCGGAGCCCGAACTTGGAAAAAAGCCGCACCCAGAGCCTGTGGACATCTCTCAGGGTTTTGCAGGTTCAGGGCCCTTCTCCTCCGCCAGGAAATCGATTTCCTGGAAATTCCCCTGGTCCTGGAGAAAGTCATGGATAAGGCGCCGAAACCCCAAGCCCTTATAGATTCTATCCAGAATCTGAACCCGTAACTTCCGCACCTGAACACTCCGTCCGCGAGCCTGATGCCCTGCAGACTCAGCTCATGGCTTCAATCCAGGCTGAGTTTCCGAACCCATCCTACACCTAGGATGCCCAGTAGTACCCTGTATTCCCTTTCTGTAGTCCCAGGTTCCTTATAAAGTTACACAATACCAAAAAGAGAGGCCTTTTTATTCTTAGGTTACTGGGTATCCTAGACACCATAAACCCTAAAGCCTCAATCCTAAACTAAACCCTAAACTCAATCCTCAATCCCAAGGACCCAAGGAGTGGTCTGACAAAGAGCAGTGCTCTGGCCTCTTTCCCAACGAACTCCGGGTGGAGGAGTGTGAACCTGAAGCTCTCCGAACCGAAACGTGAACATCCGAACTCTAAGCAGAATCCGAATAAACGAAGCTTAGGGTTCAGGGTGTAGGCTTTAGGGCTTAGAGTTTAGGGGATATAGAGTTCAGAGTTCAGGGTTTTAGGGTTCAGGGTTTAGGGTTCTGAGGGGTCTGCCAAGGTTTCTCGGGCATGTAGTGGCAGGGTTCTGCAGGGTGCTGTAGGGGAGTTTTGTTGATGGGCCTGCAGAGGGTAGGTTTGAGGGTTTGATTTGGGGTCACAGGGGTGGAGTCAGACATCTTGCTTGGGCTGATGGGGAATACTACAAAGGCTTGTTTGGTCTGCTGGGTTCAGGTTTGAGGTTTATGAGATCTGCTGTTGGGCCCTAAGGGCATGTGAGGCTTGTTGTGACCATGTGAGAAGTTCACGAAGTAACGGACCCAAGTCGAGAAGAGCCTAATGTAAGAACCTGATTCAGCAACCAACCCCCAAAATAGCAGGATTCATTTAAGGAGCCTTAATAAAGGCCCAAGGTTTCTTAATCAGGTTCCTACGTTAGACAGCTGGTAGTAGGATCGGTTTAATGCGACCGGAATTCCTAACTAGGATGCCCAGTAGTATATACCCTTATTCCCTTTTTGTAGTCCTAGGTTCCTTATAAAGTTACCCAATACCAAAAAGAGAGGCCTTTTTATTCTTAGGTTACTGGGTATCCTAGCTGAATCTCCCGGAAGCCTTGCCTTCCCCCCAGAGTCCCTGAAAAACGCTCAACCCAAGAACTAGGACCCAGAGTAGGCCCTTGTTCCCTTTTTTGGGGTTTAGGTTCCCTTATAAACCCGCTTTAACCCAAAAAGGGCATTTTATTCCTAGGTTACTCTTAGGTCTAGAGAAAGGCCAAATACAGGCACTCGACGCTGCAACGCCAAGAGGAAGCCGCATTATCATGATGATGCTTGTTGTTATCATCATCAGTAGTATGATTAGTATTGTGACGGTTATTAGTATTATCATTATTATTATTGTTATTGTTATTATGTTTAGTATTTTTGCTGTTATTCTTATCAGGGTTGCTATTACTACTAATTATCCGTATTGTTTCACTACTGTTGTTCTTATGATTATCGAGCCTTTCTGAGCTTTCTTGAACCCAAGAAAACCCATACGTTAGAAGCTGCCCCCACCCTGTAATAGTGGTATAATAGGAATATAATAGGGCCCTAATATAATCCTATATAATCCTTATGGTCACTGTTACAGGGTGCTTGGAGGGTCGGGGGACTTAGTAAGTAGGTAGTAAGTAGACTTATAAGTACCTAAAGGGGACCCTAATTGGGGTTATGGTACTTATAAGTCCCTAAAATAACCAGTTACTAAGTCCCCCGACCCTCCAAGTATAATCCTTATGGTCACTATTACAGGGTGGGGGCCCCTTCTAACCCATACGTCACCGCCCTGAGCCTTACAGGCAGAGGCCGAAAACAAGGCCTCGGCGTGCGCTGCGTTTCGTCGGCTTTGCCCACGTTTGTAGGGCTTACCTGTAGCCGCAAAGACCTACCTTTTGAAGGACCTATATCTATCTAAATGGGAGTTTCCGAAAATAGGGGTACCTTATTTTGGGGTCCTTCAATAAGGATCCTACTATTTAGGGTACTATATTTGGGTCCCCTATTTTCGGAAACCCCCATATATATATATATATACATACACACCATAATCAGGAACCCTAAGTCGGTAGGTCTTTTCGGCTACAGGCAGGGCATAGGGCCGCATAGGGCTTGGGGGGCGGTTTTTTTCGGGTTTTTGGGGTTCCCGCGTTTTGAGGAAGTCGCCCCTGCAGGACGGCAATGTAGGGGACATTATACTACAATTCTAATGCGGAACCCTAAAAACCCGACTCTAATCACCAAGGCCCTTACATCAGGAACAGTTCACTGAAAGTTGGTATTTCTGCTTCGAGGTTGCCTCCAAACCTGGATCCCAGCAACGCAGACAGGACGCCCCCCTAAACCCTGAACCCTAGACCCCTAAACCCCTAAACCTTAAACCCGAAACCCTAAACCACTAAATTTTCTTAAAGCATTCCAAAGCCGCACAGTCCCTGAGCCCTAAACCGTAGATCTCACGCCCCAAGCCGTAAACAACCGGGAGCCTTATAAGGAGACTCTTTGGATGCAGGTATCGACCCTAAGACACCGATACGTTCACACACACACACACACACACATGAAACATTTAAACCCTGCACCAATCCTAAGCCTGAAGGATCAACCCTAAACCCTGAGTTGCCCGCGATGTCACGGCTAAGCTGGGATCATGTCCTAGGGTTTAGGGTCCAGGTTTAGGGGTTAAGGATTTCAGGGCCGCTGAAGCCCGAAGCACTGTCGTTAGAGTCTAGTTAGGGCTCCGGCGACTTCAATAGCACTAATTCAGCCTTCAAGCAGAGCATAAGTGAGCCATCGAAGAGTTCATCGCGACGCGCGGGGCCGACTGCAGCTGTTCGGTTTTCGAGGCGTGCCCCCTTTCCAGCGGCCGGGGGGGGGGCGCAGACCTACCCGAAACACCCTAAAGCCACGGCCCTATAAACCCCAAACTCCACCAAGCCCTGACATTCTGACCGCAAGCCAACCCCCAAGCCCCAATCAGCGAAATCCCAGACCCTCCACCCCTAACCTTATTGTAGTATATGAACAACAACATCGAAAGACCCAGACTACTACTATTTGCTTAAGAACCCCCAAAAAATAAAAAATATATTCCTTATGGGGGGTAATATAGGGATTATTATTTTTTATTTTTGGGTGTTTCTTAAGCAAATAGTAGACTACTGTAGCTGTCTAGACGAAACACGCCACGCTGCGCAGCCTTGTTCCGATCTCGCCATGCGCGAATTCCGCTGGACCTGGGCTGATGTTGGGCTTCTGAAGTCAGGCAGATGCTGCTAGAAGCTGAACAAGTACCTAGACCCTCAAAAGTAGGTAAAATAATGGCCCAAAGCCTATAAAAGGCTATTATTCTACACACTTTTGGGGTCCAGGTAGCAGTCATGAGCCGGGAATTGATTGTCTTTAATAGTCCGGTTTCCAGCTTTTTGGGGTTTCCGCTGAGCCCCTTAGCCGCGAAACCCGACAACGCGAACTCCTGAACGGGAAGCTCCTGCGAATTTCGGGGGTGGGGGGGGGCGGAGTTAGGATGTGCGCGTGTCAGGTTTCGGATTTGGGGTTTTGGGGTTTTGGGGTGTAGGATTCAGGGTTTTTAGTTCAAAAGCCAAAGCCCCGAAAACCCCACAAAGAGGCCTTGCAAAAGCTGGAGCGGGTTGGCACTCTGCCGACCGCGCCGGACAGGCGGCACCGTCTTGGGGGAATGCTTTAGATTTCTAGGACTCAGGCACATCGCGCAAAACGTTTTTTGTAGGTTGAGGGCTAGGGTTCGGAGTTTGAGGAGTCTAGGAAGTTTTGGATTAGGGTTTAGCGGTTTAGCGCATTGGGTTTAGGGTTTTGGCATGCTTATGCATGCTTTGTTGTTTCTTGGGCTCGGGGCGTTTGCAGTGTCGACAGGCTCTCTGTGGCCTGAAACCTAAATCACCGAAACCCGAAACACTAATCAAAACCATCGCCTACGGGTTGTTTCTGTTGAGGCTGTTGAGCTACGTCGTCGGTTCGGGCTAGCCAGCCGTATCACGTAGGCATACGGCACGTGCTTGTGAGGCACCATAGTATAAGGGTGCTAGAAGTGTAAGCAGACGCCGGGTTTCGGGCGCAGGGTTTGAGTTTGGCTTTAAGGTTTCGGCTTGGGAGGTTTGGGGTATCGAGTTCAGGGCCTCATGCGTAGGGAATACGGCGCAGGGGACTACGCCCTAAAACCCCCAAACCCAAACCACAAGCCTCAAGCTGAACCAGCTGATACCGGGGAGAGACACTGGGCAAACGATGCGGAACCCTGTGCCATCCAAGCTCTCCCCTTAAACCCTTATGTACAGTTGTATTGTATGATATGACATGTTAAGATTACATTTGATACGGTTCTTAATATAGATCATTCGAGCACCACCAAGAGACTCATGAACCCTTTAAGATCCTGAGAGAATCCTTTACAACTCCCTAAACCTTAACCCCGAAATCCTGAACCCTAAACCCTGAACCCTAAACCCTAAACCCTGAACCCTAAACCCTAAACCCCCCTTATAGCAGCTCTGAAGTCATCGCCCGAGCCCACAGCCCGGATTTTTCCAGGCCATCGAGAAGCTTGAGCCACTTTCTCCAGCTTGGCTTCGGGGTTAAACCTTAAACCCCTAAACCCCTAAACCCTGTAATACGGTCCTAAAACCCTGAGGGATGTTCATCTCTGCTTTAAAGGCGAGGCTTAGTAAGGATTTGGGACTTGGTGCAACTGCGTTTTTGGAAGTCTGGGGTCCGGAGTTTGGTGGGGATCCAGGACTTCAAAGTGCTGGGGTGGAGGGTTTTAGGGGTTAGGGTTGAGGTTTCAAGCTGTGGGGGCTTAGGAAGTTTGTGGTTCAGGGTTGGAGAGTTTGGGGTTTTGGCCTTAATAGTGTCTCAAGAGAATGGATGTGTTTAGGTCTTGAGGGTTTGGGGTGTAGATGGTTGGGTGTTGAGGGTTTCAGACAGAGACCTGAAGAACTACTTATAGGATCATGGGACTTAGTAAGTAGGTTATAACTGGGGTTATAAGTCCCCTAAGTGGGGTTATCCTAATTATAACCTACTTATAACCTTACTTACTAAGTCCCATGAGCCTTTAAGTAGTTGCAATGTCCGCTTACATGCCCGGTACATGCTAACAGGGATCATTTTTCTTGGGGTTCCGCAATATGGCCTGCTAACCCCTTCTCAAAGAATGTTGCAGATTCTGCTGAGTTTCGATTATGAACCTCATTATAACCGCCTGTAAAAAACCTTCGTTTCGATCTCAGTTGTTCCTTTAGGGTTTCACCTAGCTGGCAGGTGTCCACCTTATCTTTCCTTTGCAGTTTCCTATCACGATGGCCGCAAACCCGAGACCACGATACCCTGAACTTGACGCCCTAAGCTCTGAGTCCTGAGCCCTGAACCCTGAAGCAAGCCCTAACTTCTGAACCCTGGTCCCTAGACCCTATCTAGGATCTAGAGTAGGCCCTTATTCCCTTTTTTAGGGTTTAGGTTACCTTATAGCCCCCTTTAATCCAAAAAGGGCACCCTTTTTATTCCTAGGTTACTCTTGGGTCTAGCCATAGTCTCTACTAAACCCTGAACCCTAGACCCTATACCCTAGACACGAATCCCTAAACCGCCTAAGCCCCAAGAAGGCCTGGCCATGAAACGCCCGACGCTTGCCCCAAGGCGCTTGAAACTCAGGGACAGGGCCCGGCCACTCCACTTTATAGTGAAGGGGCTGCCTGGCTGCAGCCAGTCAAAGGGGAACAGGAGGGACCCTTGATGGGGACCCCTACCCTATAATGGGCTATATAAAGGGTATAGAATAGCTATATTATAAGGGTATATATATATATATACCTAGGGCTCCTTATTAAGGGTCCCTCCTTTAACCAAAAGAAGGAGCCAGCGGCTCAAGGCATTCGGGTTCAAGGTTTAGGGTGCAGGCTTGTGGATTTAGGGTTCAAGGTTCAGGGTTTCGGGTGTAGGATTTTGGGGGATTAGCAGTGCTTCGCTTTGAAAGAAGAGGGTGCGTAGACTTCAGCTCAACTTCCTGAACACTGGCTGGATCCTTGCAGTATATGGGCTTCCCGACCCTCCATCTAGACTCTGAAGCATACTTGGAGGAGCATGGGACTTGGTAAGGTTATAAGTACCTTAATTGGGGTTATAAGTAGTTATAAGTATAGTTACCTTACTTATACCCCTAGTTACTCAGCCCCATGATCCTCTAAGTATGGTTGTGCACTGTGCGTTCTTCGCTGCCCGTGCTGCGCTCATTGGTTTGTTTCTGGACCCCCTAAGCACTACAACGCAGCCTAAATCCCTATAATTGCACTCAGCAACCACCTTGAAAACGCAAATAAAACCCCTAAGCCACCAAATCCCAAACTGCCCCTCAAAATCCTGCAGTTCCTAGCGCCCATTTCGGAGCACCACCCTAGGCCTAGGCCTTTCAAGCTTCAAATAGGGGCTGTAGTTCTCATGGATACTCAACCTTAATACCCAAACTCTAAACCCTGAACCCTAAACCCTTAACCCTGAACCCTGAACCCTAAACCTTAAGCCCTGAACCTTGAACCCTAAATACCCAAACCCCGAAACCCCTAAAACCCCTAGCATCGATCCGAGGAAGAAGGAGTTCCGCTTTGCGGACGCTGGCCAAGCCGTCGCCTTGCTCAGGCCCTCTCAGCAGAAATGAACGAGTTTCCGAACATAGGGGACCCTTAGGGTTCCTTTAAAAAGGGTACCATAAGGGTTCCTGTAAGGGGTCTACAAGGGTTTAGGGTTTAGAGTTTCCGAAAATAGGGGACCCTAATATGCCCTTTAAGGGTTCCTTTAAGGGATCTATAGGGGTTCTATGAAAGGTTTAGGGTTTCGAAATATGAGGGAGTTTCCGAAAATAGGGGACCAGGATTCATATCATCAACAGTAGGGGGTATCTTAGGGCTCCTTTATTAAAGGGTTACTCTAAGAGTACTATAATGGTTTCTTGAAAGGGCTCTTTAAGGGTTTAGAGTTTCCGAAATAGGGGACCCTAATATAGTGGCCTAAATAGTAGGATCCTTATTATAAGGACCCCAAAATAAGGTACCCCCAATGAACGGAAACTCAGAAATGAAAGAGTTTGAAGCGGCTTATTGTTTTTTTCCTCTAGTTTGGGGTTTAGGGTTTCGGGCTTGTTCCTATAAGTGTTCCTTTGCGAGTTCCTTTTATGGTTCCTTTCCAGGTTTAGAGGTTTAAAATTTAGTTTCCTCTAAGTGTTCCTTTGCGGGTTCATTTTATGGTGCCTTTACAGGTTTAGAGGTTTAGGGCTGTAGCGGTTCAGGGGTTTGGGCCGTCAGGGCGTCGTGCAACTTGAACTATCCTAATCTACTATTTGCTTAAGAAACCACCAAAAAATAAAAATAATAATCCCTATATTACCCCCCATAAGGAATATATTTTTTATTTTTTGGGGGCTCTTAAGCAAATAGTAGTAATGCCCAAGGCCTTTAGTCGTCTAGGGCTTTGGGCTAAGAGGTTTAGGAGTTTAGTGGCTTGGCAGTTTAGGGAATTGGGTTTTAGGGTTTCGGTTGGTCTGAAAGAGAGAGTACTAAGGTCCTATATAAAATAGAAGGGCTTTAGAGGTGTGTGAAACTGGTGTGCGGAGGGTTCCAATAGGGTTTCGCAAGGTGCTATGAAGTAAAATCCCCTTAAGTGGTCCCTACACAAGCATACTGCAATATTCCCCCAAGCCCGCTTCAAATCACCAAAGCCCGTATATTAGACAGAGTAAACTACTATTTGCTTAAGAAACCCACAAAACACAAAAATAATAATCCCTCTATTACACCCATAAGGAATAGATTTTTTATTTTTTGGGGGGTTCTTAAGCAAACAGTAGTCATTAACCTTCGAGATTTGCCCCTCGATCGTCAGCCCCGAACCCGAAACCACAAGCCCAAGACGCTGGAAACCCTCCGAGCACAACAGCCCCAAAGCCTTCAATGGTTACGCCCTAAGCGCACAAAGGCATCAGTAGAATAGCCCTTTACGTATTTCCAAAGAAAGTTTCAGCCCAAGCCCTAAATCCCTGACGAGAACCATAAGGTTGGCCTTTCGTTCCTCTAGAAAACGGGAGAAGCGAGAGAAATGCGGACGCGTAACCCGCCAAGTGCGCATTAGGCCCTTGGCCGATGCGGACGCCCTTCGGGCTGTGAAGACACGGCTCCTCGGAGATACTTGTTTCTTCTCCCTCCTGTCTCCCTTGTTCTATGATGGATGGCAGACGGGGAGGGGGGGCCTAGGGGTGCCAGGTTTTCGTTACCATACTCGGTGTAGAGCTGCTGGAATGCCCTGTTCTGTGCTTGTTGTTCCGGGCTGAAGGGCGATGGCAACACGATCCCCGTAGGGTTTAGGGTTTATCCCCGTAGGGTTTAGGGTTTAGGGTTGTTTAGGGTTCTGCAATGTCATTTGAATATCATCTTCTTCGAATTCGTACTCTAGTCATGCAGGCCACTTGCCTACTTGGGCCTGAGGGTTTCTCTGGTGGCCCTGTGCGGTGCTTCGCCCCTGCGCGTCTCTTTGGCCGCCTCGGCTGTCCGGCAACAGAAGGGGGTTTAGGGTTTGGGGTTTAAAGCTACAGCTAGCCAAAGCGCCCCCTGACCGTCCAAAGGGGCTCAACTCATTCCATGGGTGCCGCCGCACACTCATTGAGAGTCGATGAGTGCACAGAGCCCTAAATCCCAAAACCCTAATAACCCTAAGTCCCAAACCCTAAACCCTAAATCCCAAACCCTAAACCCCTAACCGTAAGCTTCTCTTATTCCCTTTTTTGGGGGTTCAGGTTCCCTTGTAAGCCCCTTTAAACCAAAAAGGGCACCCTTTTTATTCCTAGGCTACTCTTGGGTCTAAGCTTCCTCGAGGCCCCCAAACCTCGCTTCCGGAGCCGAGGAAGCCTCTTCAGGACGTGGACCAGCTGCTGGGCGAGCTCCCGGATGCGCAGAAGGCCGAGTTTCGGGCTCTACAGTAGAAGCCAGAAAGTTGGAATATGATTATCCTAACCCTTCTATGCTAAATTATAGGGTGTCCTACCATGAAACCATATTCCAACTTTCTGGAGTTCCCTATAGGGGTTCAGGGTTTAGGGGTTTGTGGCATGGACCTTTAGGGTCTATTTGGCAATCCTGCTGGGCTTTGTATTTAAACTGCAACAACACCACGGCGACAAGGACGACGACGACTCGGTTTAGCACGACGACGACTGGGTTCAACACGGCGACGACAAGGTCTGGCACGACGGTTACATCGGGAGGCCGAAGCGTGTACAGTGCAAAGGTCTCGACAGGAGTTTAAGGGTCTAGGGTCTTAGCTCCTAACTATGGTTTACCGGGGTCAGTATACTATGGAAGATCTAAGGTTTGGAGTTTATGAGGATTTAGATGGTTTTACGCTCTCACAAGTTCTCCGTGCTGGTTTTAGGGTCTATCACAGTCTATCACAATGTCCTCCCGTCCCTCTCGCGCCGGGAACCATCAAGAATCTGTCTTGTGTATTTCTCGTCCTGTGTCTTTCTCTCATTCCCGTTCCTCTTCCTGCCTATCCACTCTGCCGTTTGTCAAGAAGACACAGAATTTGAAGTCATGACAAAGGAATCGGCATGAAGATGGACGAAGTGAACTCTTCATTCTCTATTCACAAGAAAGAAGCGCAAGCCAAAGCTACGTAATGAAAGGGCGGAAGCCCCTGTCTCCTCTGTTCTTCCTCTTTTCTCTCTTATTTTTCTCTTAGCAAAGGGCACGCATGGAGCTAGGAAAGGGAAGGGGTCAAAGCGGATGAGAGAAAGTAGCGGAGAGAGCTGTTCTTCGTCCCTCTCACCTCCTCCTCTCATTCTCCTGATGCTTGCTCATGTCAGAAGGGGTTGGAAAGGAGTGAAGGCTAGGGCATGGACTGAAGCGAGGCAATAGGTGAAAGTGGATAAGAGAAAGTCATAGACAGAGAGGGTCAAAGCGGATGAGAGAAAGTAACGGAGAGAGCTGTTCTTCGTCCCTCTCACCTCCTCCTCTCATTCTCCTGATGCTTACTCATGTCAGAAGGGTCTGGAAAGGAGTGAAGGCTAGGGCATGGACTGAAGCGAGGCAATAGGTGAAAGTGGATAAGAGAAAGTCGGGGGAAGTCGAGTGCGAAAGAAAGAGAAACGAGGAAGACTAGGAAGAAGGACACAGAAGAGGAAGCGAGAGAGTACCAGTGTTGCCGTATCTCAAAGGACTCCGGGCCTCGCGAGGGCTTTGAGGAGGCTTGTAGGCGCCTTCAGGCACTTCCACAACTTTCTGGAGGCCACCAACTTCCTCCCTAAGGGAGCCTCCCGAGGACATGAACACCAAACCGAGTATAAAGAAAGCAGGGGGATGTAGAGAAGCAGAGTGTGGTAAGAAGGAGCAAGGAGAATCAGTTCGCGTCTCCTCATCGTTTCCTCTTTGAATGACCAGAGGAAAGAAAAGGATAAGAAGGAGGAAAGGCTCTGCGAAGACATCAGGAAAGAAGAGCAGACAACAGAAAGGAAGCGGTGAGATGCGGGAAGACGGTTCGGAGAAGAAAGGAGAATTCCTCCTTCGCTCGCCTCTCTTACTTCCTTGCCCTTCGCCTTCTTCCTCTTCTCTTACCCTATTCATCTTCATAAGGAAGGAGAAATGAAAGGAACGGAGAGTTCAGGGCATGCAAAGGGCACTCTTTCTCATCACCTCATCCATCCTCCTTTTCATTGTTCTCTCCAGATCCCTCTTTCTCTCTCCCTCCCTTCCCGTCTACTTCTGCACATTCCCTTTTCCGCTTCTCTCCGCCTATTATGTTCGCTTTGATAAAATCGCTTGCCCTATTCCTTCTCCTCCTGGCTTTCCTGCCTCCCGTCCTTCTCCCTCTATCACTCAGAAGGAAGAAGGACGATTCACAAGAACGAAGCGTAAGCCAAAGCTACGTAATGAAAGGGCGGAAGCCCCTGTCTCCTCTGTTCTTCCTCTTTTCTCTCTTATTTTTCTCTTAGCAAAGGGCACGCATGGAGCTAGGAAAGGGAAGGGGTCAAAGCGGATGAGAGAAAGTAGCGGAGAGAGCTGTTCTTCGTCCCTCTCACCTCCTCCTCTCATTCTCCTGATGCTTGCTCATGTCAGAAGGGTTGGAAAGGAGTGAAGGCTAGGGCATGGACTGAAGCGAGGCAATAGGTGAAAGTGGATAAGAGAAAGTCATAGACAGAGAGTGGGGGAAGTCGAGTGCGAAAGAAAGGGAAACGAGGAAGACTAGGAAGAAGGACACAGAAGAGGAAGCGAGAGAGTACCAGTGTTGCCGTATCTCAAAGGACTCCGGGCCTCGCGAGGGCTTCGAGGAGGCTTGTAGGCGCCTTCAGACACTTCCACAACTTTCTGGAGGCCACCAACTTCCTCCCTAAGGGGGCCTCTTGAGGACATGAACACCAAACCGAGTATAAAGAAAGCAGGGGGATGTAGAGAAGCAGAGTGTGGTAAGAAGGAGCAAGGAGAATCAGTTCGCGTCTCCTCATCGTTTCCTTTTTGAATGACCAGAGGAAAGAAAAGGATAAGGAGGAAGGCTCTGCGAAGACATAAGGAAAGAAGAGCAGACAACAGAAAGGAAGCGGTAAGATGCGGGAAGACGGTTCGGAGAAGAAAGGAGAATTCCTCCTTCGCTCGCCTCTCTTACTTCCTTGCCCTTCGCCTTCTTCCTCTTCTCTTACCCTATTCATCTTCATAAGGAAGGAGAAATGAAAGGAACGGAGAGTTCAGGGCATGCAAAGGGCACTCTTCTCATCACCTCACCATCCTCCTTTTCATTGTTCTCTCCAGATCCCTCTTTCTCCCTCCCTCCCTTCCCGTCTACTTCTGCACATTCCTTTTTCCGCTTCTCTCCGCCTATTATGTTCGCTTGGAAAGAATCGCTTGCCCCCTATTCCTTCTCCTCCTGCCTTTCCTGCCTCCCGTCCTTCTCCCTCTATCACTCAGAAGGAAGAAGGACAATTCACAAGGAAGAAGACAAGGGAGTAAGAGAAAGACAACAGAAGCGGAGAGACAATCCGAGAAGGGCAGAAGAAGAACGAGAGCCATAAGGAAACAAACACAGAAACAAAGAGAGAAAGTAAGAGAGAAAGACCAGCAAAAACAGAGGCAGAGAGTGAGAGAAGGAGGGGAGGGGAAGCGATGCAGAAAGCAGTCGAAAGTGCCTTGCTTGTCCTATCTCACCGTCTCATTGGTAAAAAACCAGGAAGAGGTTGCGGAGGAAGACAAGGAAGAAGTGTTCTCGTCTTCACTCACCTTGTGCCCTTCCTCTCCCACCGCTCGTCCGCTCGACAGAAAAAAAAGAGAGTTGCGGAGAGGGCGAGAGAGAGCTTCAAGCCCAGCAGAGGAAGAAGAGAGAGGAAGATACGAGAAGTGTGGAGGAAGTGGCCAAAAGAAATGCTACGTAATGAAAGAGGGGAAACCAGTTTCTCCTCTGCTCTTCCTCTTTTCTCTCTTATTCTTCTCTTCTCGCAGGGCATGCATGGAGCCAGGAAAGGGAAGGGGTCAAAGCAGATGAGAAAGTAATGGAGAGAGCTGTTCTTCGTCCCTCTGACCTCCTCCTCTCATTTTACTCATATCAGAAGGGTCTGGAAAGGAGTGAAAGGTAGGGCATGGACTGAAGCGGGGGAATAGGTGAAAGTGGATAAGAAACAATGTTAGACAGCTTGCCGAAGGCGGCCAGCTCGCAGCTTGCCTGCGGCCTGGCCTGCTGAGCCTGGTGGGCTCTCGAGGGTGGGCAGGGGCCTGCTGAGATCCACGGCCAGCACGCCCGGCTTGCTTTGAGGCAGGGCCAGCTGGGGAGCCTGGCCGGGCTGAGTGGGTTGGGTGAGTGAGTGGGGAGAGGGTGGAGAGGAACAGGGAGAAGAGGGTGGGTGGAGAGAGGAGGTAGAGGGAGCGCAAGGAAAAGGTGGGGAGAGGGGAGGGCGGGTGGACAAAGGGAGGGGAAGAGGAGGGAGTGGGGAGATGGGTGGAGAGGTAGAGGGAGTGGAGGGTGGGTGCGTTCTTTGGATTGTATAGTCTAAGGGTTTTCTACAAAGGGTTCCATATCAGGGATTTGTACAAAGGATCTATAGATTTCTATAAGGAGTATATAAAGACTGTGTATGAGGGCTCCATATAGTCGATCTTTCAATTTTTTATAAAGGACTCCATTTGTGGGAAACATAAGCGGTTCCTACAAGTTCTGTATCTCGAGGATCTGTAAGGTTTATATATCTATGAAGCTTTCTATATGGGCTCTATAGACCCCATAAGACAAATTAAAAAGTGATGAAGGTGATAAGAAGATGATAAGAAGATGAGTGGATGGGAGAAAAAGTGATGGGAGGTGAGGAGACATGAGATGGGAAGGGAAGGAATGAGTTAGGAGTGGGGGAGGTAGGAGGCAAGTGAGAGGGACAGGGTGGATCATTTACAAACGCCTTTAGGGGGACGCTCCTTGCGATGTGTGATTTTTGGATCTGAGTTCTTACAAAGCCTGAGAGGGGCACACCCCGTGCGATCTGTGATTTTTGGATCTGAGTTCTTACAAAATATTAGGGCGACACCCCTTGCGATTTGTGATTTTTGAACTTACTTGTCATGAAAACCTTTAGGGGACACCCCTTAAGATCTGTGGTTTTGGGATTTGAATCTTCACAAAACCTTAAGGGGGACACCCCTTGCGATTTGTGCTTTTTGCACTTACTTGTCATGAAAACCTTTAGGGGGACACCCCTTAAGATCTGTGGTTTTGGGATCTGAGTTTTCACAAAACCTTAGGGGGATATTTAAGAAGGAGAGAAGGGAGGGTGGGGGAGGGTGGAGATTCCAGGATAGTGGAGGTGGGGGAGAGTGAGGAAGGTGAGGGGAGGGGGTAGTGGGAGGGATAGGGAGAGGGAGGGAGGGGTATGGGAGGAGGACGAGGGATGAGGAGGAGGCTGCGGGCAAAATCTGGCGGAAGTGATCCGCCACCGAGCAAAAAGCCTGTAAATACCGCATTAAACAAAGGGCCAGGGATTTCACATATCTGGTGGCAACATCTGGCGGAAGTGAGCAATCGGTACTTCTGTCAGATTTTGCCAACAGATATGTGAAATCCCTGGCCCTTTGTTTAATGCGGTATTTACAGGCTTTTTGCTTGGTGGCGGATCACTTCCGCCAGATTTTGCCCGCAGATGTGTGGGATCCCTGGCCGTTTTTTGAACGCGGATGGGAAGAGACAGCAGGCTCCAAACCGCCGTGTCTCACCCACCACTTCAAGGGCTAGGGATCCCACACATCTGCGGGCAAAATCTGGCGGAAGTGATCCGCCACCGAGCAAAAAGCCTGTAAATACCGCATTAAACAAAGGGCCAGGGATTTCACATATCTGGTGGCAACATCTGGCGGAAGTGAGCAATCGGTACTTCTGTCAGATTTTGCCAACAGATATGTGAAATCCCTGGCCCTTTGTTTAATGCGGTATTTACAGGCTTTTTGCTTGGTGGCGGATCACTTCCGCCAGATTTTGCCCGCAGATGTGTGGGATCCCTGGCCGTTTTTTGAACGCGGATGGGAAGAGACAGCAGGCTCCAAACCGCCGTGTCTCACCCACCGCTTCAAGGGCTAGGGATCCCACACATCTGCGGGCAAAATCTGGCGGAAGCGATCCGCCACCGAGCAAAAAGCCTGTAAATACCGCATTAAACAAAGGGCCAGGGATTTCACATATCTGGTGGCAAAATCTGGCGGAAGTGAGCAATCGGTACTTCTGTCAGATTTTGCCAACAGATATGTGAAATCCCTGGCCCTTTGTTTAATGCGGTATTTACAGGCTTTTTGCTTGGTGGCGGATCACTTCCGCCAGATTTTGCCCGCAGATGTGTGGGATCCCTGGCCGTTTTTTGAACGCGGATGGGAAGAGACAGCAGGCTCCAAACCGCCGTGTCTCACCCACCACTTCAAGGGCTAGGGATCCCACACATCTGCAGGCAAAATCTGGCGGAAGCGATCCGCCACCGAGCAAAAAGCCTGTAAATACCGCATTAAACAAAGGGCCAGGGATTTCACATATCTGGTGGCAAAATCTGGCGGAAGTGAGCAATCGGTACTTCTGTCAGATTTTGCCAACAGATATGTGAAATCCCTGGCCCTTTGTTTAATGCGGTATTTACAGGCTTTTGCTTGGTGGCGGATCACTTCCGCCAGATTTTGCCCGCAGATGTGTGGGATCCCTGGCCGTTTTTTGAACGCGGCATTTACAGGCTTTCTGCTCGGTCGCGGCTCGCAGGGATTATACACCCTTGCCCCCACTCCACCCTCCCGCCCCCTTCATACCTCACTACCCACCCCCCTATCTCAGCCCCTTGCCTTGCACCCCATCACCACCCACCACCCACCACCTATTATCCACCACCCGGCACCCCTCACCCGCCACGCCCACCACCCACCACACCACCCATCACCCACCACCCACCACCACCACTACCCAGCACCCGCCAGCCACCACTACCCACTACCCACCACCCACCACCTACTCCTCCCCATCCCACCCCCAGCCCGCCCCAGCTCCTGCCCCCTGCCCCTAGATTCCGACCCAGCCCAGCTGCGTTCGCCCCCCCAGCCTCAGCCCCAGCCCCTAGGCCCCCTTGGGGGGGCTGGGGGCTGGGGCTAGGACTGGGTGGGGCCGGGGCCTTGGAGGCTGGGGCTGGGGTTGGGGGCAGGCTGGGCTGGGGTCGGAGGCTGGGGGCTGGGGCTGGGGTCGGAGGCTGGGGGGCTGGGGCTGGGGCTGGAGCTGAAGATTTAAATTTTTAAAATTCTTTAAATTCTTTAAATTCTTTAAATTTTGAAATCCGGACGATTTCAGAATTTAAAGAATTTAAAGGATTTACCTCCTTTAAATTTTTAAATTCTTTAAATTTTTAATTCCGGACGATTTCAGAATTTAAAGGATTTACCTCCTTTAAATTTTTAAATTCTTTAAATTTTTAATTCCGGACGATTTCAGAATTTAAAGAATTTAAAGAATTTTAAACATTTAATTCCGTGGGCTGGGGTCGAAGGCTGGGGGGCTGGGGCTGGAGCTGGAGCTGGACATTTAAATTTTTAAAATTCTTTAAATTCTTTAAATTCTTTAAATTTTTAATTCCGGACGATTTCAGAATTTAAAGAATTTAAAGGATTTACCTCCTTTAAATTTTTTAAATTCTTTAAATTTTTAATTCCGGACGATTTCAGAATTTAAAGGATTTACCTCCTTTAAATTTTTTAAATTCTTTAAATTTTTAATTCCGGACAATTTCAGAATTTAAAGAATTTAAAGAATTTTAAAAATTTAATTCCGTGGGCTGGGGTCAAAGGCTGGGGGGCTGGGGCTGGAGCTGGAGCTGGACATTTAAATTTTTAAAATTCTTTAAATTCTTTAAATTCTTTAAATTTTTAATTCCGGACGATTTCAGAATTTAAAGAATTTAAAGGATTTACCCTTTAAATTTTTTAAATTCTTTAAATTTTTTAATTCCGGACGATTTCAGAATTTAAAGGATTACTTTAAATTTTTAAATCCTTTAAATTTTTAATTCCGGACGATTTCAGAATTTAAAGGATTTACCTCCTTTCAATTTTTTTAAAATTCTTTAAATTTTTAATTCCGGACGATTTCAGAATTTAAAGAAATTTTATGGAAGTTAAAAAATTTAATCCGTGGGCTGGGGTCGAACGGCTGGGGTGCTGGGAGCTGGGCTGGGGGGGGACATAAATTTTGTTAGAAATCTTAAATTCTTAATTCTGTAAATTCTTTAAAATTTTTAATTACGGACCAATTTCAAAATTTAAAGAATTTAAAGGATTTACCACCTTTAAATTTTTTAAATTTTTTAAATTTTTAATTCCGGACGATTTCAGAATTTAAAGGATTTACCTCCTTTAAATTTTTTAAATTCTTTAAATTTTTAATTCCGGACGATTTCAGAATTTAAAGAATTTAAAGAATTTTAAACATTTAATTCCGTGGGCTGGGGTCGAAGGCTGGGGGGCTGGGGCTGGAGCTGGAGCTGGAAATTTAAATTTTTAAAATTCTTTAAATTCTTTAAATTCTTTAAATTTTTAATTCCGGACGATTTCAGAATTTAAAGAATTTAAAGGATTTACCTCCTTTAAATTTTTTAAATTCTTTAAATTTTTAATTCCGGACGATTTCAGAATTTAAAGGATTTCCCTCCTTTAAATTTTTTAAATTCTTTAAATTTTTAATTCCGGACAATTTCAGAATTTAAAGAATTTAAAGAATTTTAAAAATTTAATTCCGTGGGCTGGGGTCAAAGGCTGGGGGGCTGGGGCTGGAGCTGGAGCTGGACATTTAAATTTTTAAAATTCTTTAAATTCTTTAAATTCTTTAAATTTTTAATTCCGGACGATTTCAGAATTTAAAGAATTTAAAGGATGTACTTCCTTTAAATTTTTTAAATTCTTTAAATTTTTAATTCCGGACGATTTCAGAATTTAAAGGATTTACTACATTTATTTTTTTAAAATTCTTTAAATTTTTAATTCCGGACGATTTCAGAATTTAAAGGATTTACCTCCTTTAATTCTTTTAAATTCTTTAAATTTTTAATTCCGGACGATTTCAGAATTTAAAGAATTTAAGGAATTTAAAAAATTTAATCCCGTGGGCTGGGGTCGAAGGCTGGGGGGCTGGAGCTGGAGCTGGACATTTAAATTTTTAAAATTCTTTAAATTCTTTAATTTTTTAGTTCCGGACGATTTCAAAATTTAAAGAATTTAAAGGATTTACTCCCTTTAATTTTTAAAATTCTTTAAATTTTTAATTCCGGACGATTTCAGAATTTAAAGGATTTACCCCCTTTAAATTTTTTAAATTCTTTAAATTTTTAATTCCGGACGATTTCAGAATTTAAAGGATTTACCTCCTTCAAATTTTTTAAATCCTTTAAATTTTTAATTCCGGACGTTTTCAGAATTTAAAGAATTTAAAGAATTTTAAAAATTTAATTCCGTGGGCTGGGGTCGAAGGCTGGGGGGCTGGGGCTGGAGCTGGAGCTGGACATTTAAATTTTTAAAATTCTTTAAATTCTTTAAATTTTTAATTCCGGACGATTTCAGAATTTAAAGAATTTAAAGGATTTACCTCCTTTAAATTTTTTAAATTCTTAAATTTTTAATTCCGGACGATTTCAGAATTTAAAGGATTTCCCTCCTTTAAATTTTTTAAATTCTTTAAATTTTTAATTCCGGACGATTTCAGAATTTAAAGGATTTACTCCCTTTAAATTTTTTAAATTCTTTAAATTTTTAATTGCGTATATACACAGTATATATTAAGACACAGAGCAAGCCCTACGCCAAATAGGACCTAAAGGTCCTACGTACTTAGGGGTTTAGGGTTCAGGGTTTAGGGTTTCGGGTTAAGGTTCAGGGTCTAGGGTTTATGTTCAGGGTTGAGGGTGTAGGGTTGTAGGGATTCAGGCGTTTTCGGGTGGTAGGGATGCTTTTTTGGTGGATTTAGGTATATAGGGCTTTAGTTCAAGGAGTTTTCGGGGTTTTAGGGGTTTAAGAGGCTCCGGTCTCAGGGGTTTGGGGTTTAGGGCTCCTTAGTGTAGGGATTCTTTAGGTTTTTTAAAGCCCTTTAAAGCCCTGGGCCCTGAGCCCTAAAGCTTAAGCCCTAAACCCCGAAACCCTAAAGCCCCAAAGCCATTTAAAGCCCTTTAAAGCCATTTTAAGCTCTTTAAGCCCAAGGCTCCAGGCTCTGGAGACCTAAGGGTTTGAGATTTTTTAGGGGTTCAGGGCTTTAGGGCTGTTGGGTGCAGGGCTGGTTTCGGGTGACAGGAATTAGGGATAAGGGCACTTGCGGCCCAACCGTAAGGTCTTTCGACAAACCCAACCTTAAACCACCACAACTTTGTACACCCTGACCCTTAAGCCCTAAACCCTAAACCTGCACCCTAACCCTAAACCCTAAACCCTAAGCTCTAAACCCGGGCCTAACCCTTAAGCCATAAACCCTAAGCCCTAAACCGTAATCCCTTGCTTTCACCCTTAAGCAGGTCAAGATCCTGAGCACAAACCCCAGGCGCAATCGGGGTTTGTAGGAGTTTGTGAGTTCCTACAAGGATTTAGGGTTTAGGGTTTAGGGTTTGGGTTTAGGGTTTAGGGTTCAGAGTTTAGGTTTAGGGTTTAGAGTTTAGGTTTAGGGTTTAGGGTCGGTTCTACCAAGCGGCCTTCAGGCTCCAAGGCCCTGAGCCCTTTCAGCCTCCTCCGATCGACGCCGAGGCTCGCATCAGCCGGAGTCTGCACTGCCCCTCTGGGCATCCCATCCAGCGCAAGGGTGAGGGCCTGAAGTGGTATCAGGCCAGGCGGCAAAAGGCTCAGGGGTTCTGGGTTTAGGGTTCAGGTAAAACTACCTTAAATCATTGATACAACTACCTCAATTTTCATAGGGGTTCGAGGTCTGTGAATAGGATTTACGTAAGGTTTTGCGGGGTGAGTGTAGTGTCGAAAGCTCCAGGCCGATACGTCTTACCCGAAACACCAAGGCCGAGCCTTCTTGATGACGTGTCTCAGATAAACCCTAAACCTCAAACCCTAGCCCCTAAACCCTAAACCCTAGACCCTAGACCCGATGTAACAGAAAGCATGTATTTGTTCTTAGCCGTGTCATGACATCATGAGCAGGAGCTCTTGGGCTTTTGCAGGATTTTTGGGAGGGTTTTGGTGTTTTTTTTTTTGGGGGGGGTTAGGTGGGGTCTTGAGGATCTCCCTGGGTATCACGAGGTAGGGGTTATGACTTAAACAAGAGCTCGGAGTACTTTCTAGCGGTTTTCTTTTATAGTCGTCGTAATACCATCGTAATCATACTAGTACAGCCTCAACCCCTGCTTAGGATAGGGAGACTTCGGTTTGGGATTCAGAGTATAGGATTCAATAGCTAGGATGCCCAGTAGTGCCCTTATTCCCTTTTTGTAGTCCTAGGTTCCTTATAAAGTTACCCAATACCAAAAAGAGAGGCCTTTTTATTCTTAGGTTACTGGGTATCCTATAGATAGGGATTTGGGGTTTTGATCTATAGTCTTGGGGTGTAGGCTTCCTTTGGCACTTCACATAAATGAGTCTTGGGGGACACATGGGTTGGGGCTTGGTAGGTCCGGAGCCCTGGCCCAATGCCTTGCCCTTGAGGACGCGAAAACCTGCGACGCCTGCAAAAAGCCCATCTGCGCGAAATCAGACTACTGGCGCTGCACGAAAAACTGCAAGCAACCGGGATGCAGAGCAGAAGTGAATTTCTGATGATTTGATGTTAGAGTTATCCCCAGGGGGCTGACAACCGAAGCCACAAACTCAGGGTTCAGCTAGGGTTTTAAGATGATTGTAGGGAAGACTATACCTGCTGCAATGCTGAGGACAGCGGCAGAGATGCTAATTTCTCGCCTTCCCCTGATATTCTCTAGCCCCGTTCTTTCGGTCTGGTATTGATCGGTGGGACCCGAAGCCTGTGAAGCCTAAGCTGACCAGCCGTACCCGAGATAGCGAAGGTACAACGTTTGCCACCATTGCCCCTTGCCTGGCCACGAGGTGCTGAGGGGTTGTGGGTTGAGGGCACCGAATATCATTAACCTTAAACCCGAAACCGTAGACCCCAAACCCCAAGCCCCAAACCCTAAACCCTAAAACCCTAAACCCCTAAACCCTAAACCCCTAAACCCTAAACCCCTAAACCCTATAAACCCGATAATTCCTAAACCCCTAAACCCCTAAATCCCTAAAACCCTAAGCCCTCAACCTTCAACCCTACACCCCAAGCCCTCAAACCTAAGCCGGGTCGGAGCTCGGGGCTTCAAATTTAGAGTCTGCCTGGCGGGCTATACCATAGACCTCCGAATAATTGGGAATGCTGTAGTCTACGCTTCTCTCTGTAGTACTTCATCGAACTTGTCGAGTTTGGCATCGTTTACTTCAAGACCCTATATTAGTTCTACTCGCGAGTATACTGACCGAGTAGTAACCGTATAGACCCTTTTAAAGGGGCCTCTTTCTAATTTATGAAGGCACCGTATTTGGCCAGCCCGGACCTTACGGTTGATGATATAAATCCTGCATTACCCATAATAAGGGATATGTGGGAATTATGGTATATTCCTTATTATGGGTCATGCAGGATTTATATCCCTAAACCCTAAACCCCCTATAGATCCCTTAAAGGAGCCCCTTAAAGGTACCCTTATGGATCCCTTTAAAGGAACCCCCAGGATTTATATCATCAACAGTTATCAATTTCAAAGATGTGGCGATGTTGGAGGCTCATCAGTGCCGAGGTCCCTTCTGGTAGGTCTTGGGTTAGAGTTCAGGGTTTAGGGTTTAGGGTTTTAGGGTTTAGGGTTTAAGGTCTTAGGGTTTAGGGTTTAGGTTTTAGGGTTTTCTACAGGAGTTGTAAAGGGAACTCCAGAAAGTTGGAATATGGTTTCAGGGTAGGATCCCCTGTAATTTACCATAAAGGGGTTAGGATAATCATATTCCAACTTTCTGGCTTCTACTGTAGGACAACAAGGTTCGAATCGTACGCTTCTCTTCAGGGTTCAGGGTTTAGGGTTTGGATTCTATCTAGACCCCCGGTTTTGGAAGTCCTGCACAGATTTGCTGAGGGTGCTTCAAGGCCCTTTATCATGTGGCTTCTTGAAGGGTTCGCTATGGGGACCTTTTGCAGTAGTTCCGTCATGTAGCCGTCAGGCCATACCGCACACCCCCGATGTCATTCTTGTTTATGTTGAGGGATCCCTAAACCCTAAACCCTGTTCAAACCCTAAACCCTAAACCCTGTTCAAACCCTAAACCCTAAACCGTTTAAAGTTTTGGCGACCCTCACGCTGGGCTTCCAAAGATGAGTGCAGGTTGGTGGTTACCGGGGCTCTATTGGGTCAAGACAACCAGAATTCCATATGCTAAACCGCGACCCCAAGCTAGAGGTCGCGTAGTAGTACCCCTTTTTGCCTTTGGATTATTGAAGCGGAGAATAAGACAGAGGGCCCTCTTCTTGTTTTTCGGGCATCCTGGCAAAGCCCAGTAGGCCGAGCCCCCCAAGGTATGATTCTGAAAAACCCTAAACCCTAAACCGTGGCAGTATGAGGTTTTCAAGATGCTGGAAACAACGCGGCTCACTTGTTTGCCGAGCATTTCTCCGAAAGCCTTGCTAACACCAGCCAGGCTGGTCAGGGGACAGGGTTCAGGGTTTAGGGGTTTAGGGGTTTAGGGTTTAGGGGTTTGGGGATTTAGGGTTGAGGATTTAGGGTTTGGGGTTTAGGGCTTTCGGGTATGTGGTTGAAGGTTTGGGTATTATAAGGTTTCAAATTTGTCCTTAACGTAAGTTCCAAGCCACGCGGTTTTCGCATCGCTGACGAGAGTGTACTCTTCGGTGCTCGCCAAGAGCAAAGACGCGACGTATCCTCGGGTCATCATGGTTGGGAAGTGCTGCGGCGAGAGCAGTTTCAAAGAAGGCTTGGACGACGGGGACATCGTGCAAGTCCACGAAGACGGGACTGTCTTTTACAAGTGCTCGACATTGCTCGATGTCGATGGAATTCGCTTAAGACTTCAGGTACAACTGTTGATGGACAAAATCCTGCATTACCCTTTCTAAGGAATATACCATAGTTCCCATAGTTTAGAGTCCTTAGGGTCATGCAGGATTTTGTCCATCAGCAGTATGTATGGTGTCTAGACCCCAATGATTTGCTGTCTGGAAGTATGTGGATGCACGGGGCCGGGGTTGTAAATCTGACTGCCCACAGACGCGAAGCTTGCATACAGAGAGGCCCAAGATGGGTCCAGTTGGAAACATCCCCGTAGGGTTTAGGGTTTAGGGGTTTAGGGTTTAGGGTACAGACCCTAATCCCGAAGTTGCAACACACCAACATAGTTACGATCTCCCATCTCCAGCCTCCAACCTGAAGCCCACAGCCCCAATCCCTACCTCCCCGGCCCGAGACCTCGAAGCCACAAGCGCCCCGCTCCCTAAGCCCACCCTCTCAGGCCGAACTCATAGGAGCAGAAACGGATAAATATGAAGAATCAAGACCGGAATAATAAGGATCAAGATGGTTGTATAGGGTTTAGGCCCAAGTTTAGGCTTCTTTAGTTTGTGTAAGCATCTTGTTCTGCAGCGTGCCCCATGAATGCTTGTAGCCTGCTGCCAAATCGTCTTATCAAACATGGGTTCATCCCATGATCCGCCCGTCCATGCAACTACCCAAACAGCTGTTATGCCTAAGTCGCACCTCCAAAGCATCAACCCCTAAACTCTAAACCCTAATGCCATCAGTCAAAAAGCAGTGCAGTTGCAAGGTCTCCGCAAGACGTGGATTTCAAACTCCAAATTCCCAAAACTCCCACCTGAAACCTAGATCCCATACCCTAAAACTTAAACCCTGAACCCGACACCCTGCACCCTCGTTCCTGCATCCGAATCTACTTCCTGGACCCCAACTAGGGTCAAGAGCCGTGATTAGAGTTTAGGGTTTATTAGGAGCCCTTCCGAAACCTTTGCAAAAACCTGTACTTCCCCATAAAACCATAGGAAAAATCAGGACAAAACCCAACGGACCCTTGCATGGAGCAGCCTGAGCCCAAGTTTCTGAAACCTAAAGCACTAAAACCCCTTACAGCTAGCGTGAGATTTACACCAGCTAGAAAGCTTAATTCCTAAACCTTGAACCCTTGTAAGTCTTCACAAAACCATCAAAAACTCACATTTCCACGAGTGCAAGAGGCTCAAACCCTAATTCGTAAATCCACAGCCCCAACCCCCAAACCCTGAACCCTAAATCCTAAATCTCATACCCGAAACCCCTGAACCCCTACACCCTGAACCCCTAAACCCTGAACCATAAACCCGAAAACATAGACCCTAAGTCCTGAACCCTGAACCCTAAATCTCAACCTGAAGCCCTAAACCCTGAATTCCTAAACCCTGAACCATAAACCTCTAACTAAGCCCTGACCCATGAATGCTTAGCCCTTCAAAACAACAGCGGCATAACCCTAAACCCTAAACCCTAAAGAGCCCTCAAAACAAAACCCTAAACCCTAAACCCTAAATCCTAAACCCTAAACCCTAAACCCTAAAGAGCCCTCAAAAAAAACCCTAAACCGGCATCCCAAAGCCATGCAGGCTTCCACGAGTGAAGGGCCTCCTAGCGACGAGGTCCTCGCGGATGGGCCCTGCGTAGAGCTCACGGCCTCTTGGCTTATGGGGTTTTAGGGGTTGAGTACCTGGACCCCAAAAGTATTCAGAATAATAGCCTTTTATAGGTTTTGGGCCATTATTTTACCTACTCTTGAGGGTCTAGGTACTAACGTAGGGGTTTGGTGGTGTAGGGATTAGGGCTTAGAGGTTTAAGGTTTAACCCTATCCCTCCAAGGACCTCATAGTTAGGGCCCTAGCCCCCTTAAGGACCCCGTAAGTTTCAGGTCCCTGGAGGCATATAGGGTAAGGATTGGAGGCTCGTTAGTTCAAGAGTCGAAGGTGTACGGTTTAGGGTTTAGGGTTTAGGGTTCAGGGTTTAGGGTTGTAATTTGTGCACGTGTGAAGTAGCATGTTGTGTGGTGACATTGTGGCACAAGTGCTCTAACAGGAAAAGTGCGTAGTTGCCTAATGGTATTGCGCTGCTTGTTAACACTTGGACGGGTATATACAACAGTGCGTGTGTGCAGTGGTTTACAACAACTATAGGTTATCAGCCGTATAGCCTACGGCCTGGTCACAACTGGTTGGTTACAATACAATCAATCAGCGCATGAGCGAACCGGAACTTATTCCTGCAAGTATGGATACAGTTACAAGCACCGTGAACCCTTTACAGCCCCCGGTCACGGGTGGCCATACAGGGAGCGGCGCCCCCGGCTTAGTTTTCCCGGCACCAGCCTCAGTCCAACAATTCAACGTCTTCGCACCACAGTATAGTGTCGAAGTACACGTTAACCAGATCAGACTGGAAGTCGGAGAACTAGAGGCTCAGGCAGAAGCTAGACACAGGCAACACATGCTGACCTATCAAGAAGCATCCGCAATTCACACAGCTGACTTGGAGCACAGAGCAGAACGAAACCACCTTGAAGTGGTAGCAGAACTGCAAGCAGCCTTGGCACAAAGCGAGTTCAAGGCGGCAAATCGCGAAAGGCTCCTGTTGTCGGAAATGACTTTGAGTCAAGCGCATTCCTATGACGAAGATCAAAGGTTGCGTCAAGAACTAGCGGAACTTCAACAAAGCCGAATCACAGACGCATTGGATCAACATTTGGCGGAATCACGCTTTGCACAGAACCTCGAAGAACAGGCGAGACGGCACATTGAGAATTCCCAGGAAGTCATGGTTGAACAGTTCCAAGCACACTTTGAGTTGTTTAGGAACAGGCAGAAAGAAGAGTATGAGGCGTCCCTTGCTGTATGTAGGGAACAAAACGAAGAGCTTCAGGACAGGTTGGATTCTGCGGAAACTGCACTAGAGAAGGTCTTGGATCAGTACAATCCAGCTACTCCAAAGAGTCAGCCAGTGCCTGCTCCAAGCACCCCTGCAGGTCCCTCTGTTGTCCCCAAAGCTCCTCAAGCGCCCATGTTCTCAATGCCGAACGTAATCCCCCAGGTGCCAGATGTCTGTTCGAGTCAATGAATCCAGGAGGTTTGAATGCTCAGTCCATTCCGTCTGCAACAGCATCTTCAATCCCCAAGGCAGGACCTTCCCAGGCAGCGCCAGGAACAGCGGCCCCTCCAGCGGCCGATTCCGGCACGCCAGGGACGGATGCTTTCAACACAGGTCTCCTAGAGACCCAAATGGCAATTCTTCAAAGCCTAAGAAACATAAGGGGTGAGAGCAAAGTCGATGCTGACAAACCCAAAGTGAAAGAAGCAGAGTCCATCAGCCTCCCGGAATTCCCAAGTCCAGAGTCGTATCGTTCATGGAAAACGGCAGCTAGGGAAGCGGTCAGGGCAGCATCAGATTCTCCTGATGAGGCGTTTAAATGGGTGATGAAGGCCTACGACAAAGACGCATCGCAGGAATCCCTTCGAGACCCTGAGAAATTCCTCACCCTTGACACGAAACTTCTTGCTGCACTCACCAAAGTCGCTAGGGGAGAACTCTCCCGAGAAATCCTCATTTTTAAGGAGACAGAAGCGGCGAAATTCAGGGCGGTACGAGGACGACAGGTGCTCTACCTCTTCGATCAGTACTTCAAGACGAACGAGGAGGTTGGCTCACTGTACTCCGTGGAGGACCTGCTGAAAGTAAGGTTAATCAATGACGACCTTTCAGTGTTCATTAGCAACTGGGAATCTGTCATGTCTGGACTTAGCCACACACCGGACGAAACGACCCTAAGAGACATTTTCCTTCGTGAACTCAGGCAGTCCAAGAGGCTAAAGTACGATCTTGAGATTTACGACAGGGCAGCAGAGGGCACGGATCAGCACACGTACAGGTTTCTTGTGAAGTCACTTAAGGATCTTTTGACCCGAGAGCGCAAACGCAAGAACCGTGACCGCATCGCAAGATCTCACGGAGACAAGTACGGTGCCCCTGCCTCAAAGTCTCCTGGCCGAACCTCCAGCCCCTCTTCAAGAGGAGGCGGTGGCAGATCGCAGAGCCCAAGGCCAAGATCACCCAGCAAACGTAGATCCCAGTCTCCCAGCAAGCCTAGGACACCTAGCCCAAAGGGAGTATGCTACGATTTCCTCAAAGGAACTTGCAAGCGAGGCAATAACTGCCCTTTCCTTCACAAGAAGAGATCATTGTCCCCCAAAGGCGACAAACAAAAGAAGAAAATCAACGTGACATGCAAGTTCTGGAAAGAAGGCAACTGCAACAAGGGTGACAAATGTCGGTTCCAGCATAAGGATATAGAGAAGCCGTCAGCTCCCGCACCCAAGTCCGAAGCCGCCCCGGCAGCTCCAAAGCCAGGGTCACCCAGGGCCAACTCTCCTGCTCCGCGCAGAGGGAGAAGTCCCAGGGCTAAGTCAAGTGACAAGGCCCCAAAGACGGCCGCATGCGCCATCGCGTTCGAGAATACAGCGGATCTTGAGATCACGCCAAAGCTCGCTATGGCAGCGTCACATGACGAGGACTACTGGGAGGTAGACTTCACCGGCAACAAAATCATCCGCCATCACAAGAAGTACCGAACGGATTGGTATGTTCCTGACAATTCATGTCCTGTGAACCCCAAGAAGCTTAGGAGCCAAGCTAAGCTCGAGCAGGTTTTGCCGGTCTCCCCTTTTGTTGGAAACAAGATCTACAACTGGAGGAAGACCCCAACCAAAGGACCCGGCAGCACATGGGTAGGTAAGACGATCTTCTACATGCAAGAACTCCCTAAGGTGAGTTTCGACAGCACAGTAGAAATGATTGCCATCGAACCGGAAGGAAAGCAGAGAAAGCATGCCTACCTTCCCAGGGTTTATGATGAAGTCTATCCCACTGTCGAGACATGTCCACGCTCGAATCCTAAGGATCTGAAGAGGGCTCTTGTGTGGGCAAAGCAGTTTGCTACCATGATCGAATGCATGGTTCACGACACGCCTGCGGGATGCGGGTATGAATGCATGGAGGAAGGCTTCCTCTGCGAGGAGTGCGAGCGACTTGCACGTCCGTCATGTGCAGGTCTGGTCCCCGGCTTAGAATTCCTAGCGGATACCGGAAGTGAAGAGGACCTCATCAGCAAGTCGGACTGCAGAACTCACTTCCCCGACGTACCCATAGAACCTGCCTCACGTCCTGTCTCTCTGATCACCGCCAATGGGCCGGTAAAAGGTAATGAAGCCGTTAAGCTTGAGGTCCCCGAAATCAACAAAATCCTCGAATGCTACGTGCTAGATTCAACGCCGCCGGTGTGCTCTGTTGGTAGGAGATGTATGGACGAGGGTTTTGATTTCCATTGGTACGCAGGGAAGACGCCTTACTTCGTGACACCCGAAGGCCGGAAACTTTACTGCAAGCTGCGCGGGCGAGTCCCGGTAATTGGGGATGGTACAATCGCTGTTCCCGCCAAGGATGAGAAAGCGGCTCATTCGCCAGTCATCCAGGCAACATCGGGTTTTCCCCGTTCAGCGGCCTACTAAGGCACGCCAATGCAGCAGAATCCGAGCCGGAAGGCGAATCCTCGGGCAGTGGCCTCGACCCCAGGATCGAAAAAGCACTGAAAGAGGCTGCTCCGTTAGGCATAAAGGCGGAGTACTTGAACAAACCAGGTTGGGTTTCGCATCCTTCCTTTCCACAGATGATCGTGGGGCACTTTCCCAAAACCTTTAGAACGCCTGCTACAAGGTTTCCAAAGCACGTCATCCGGAGTACTTGGACTTATGTCAAGAAATGGCAGGAGATCGAAAAAGACGTGGATGTAAGGACGTTGGACAATCGGGTAGCCAAGCTCCCTTCTGATGCCTGCATTCTCAGTGTAACGATCTTTAAAAGACCTGTTGATGACCCCGAGCCGGAGCCTGACAGCGAAAGAGAAGCTGAAGCTGACCCAAAGGACGAAAAACGTTCAGCCCAGCTCAAGCTGCAGGCCAATAGCCCGGAGCACAAATTCACCCACCGTCCTAAGAACCCTTTCTGCAAGGTATGCCAAAAGGCCAAAATGCTAGCGCCACATGCCAGAAAGCGAGGGGGGAGCTCCACTATCTTTTCGAAGAAGTTCGGAGACCACGTGACAATTGATCACATTGTGACCAAGGACTTGCGTGATTTTGGGATCGAAGGTGAGAAAGTTGCTCTTGTGGTTAAGGACGTGTTCACTAACTTTCGTTATGTGTACCCTGCAGGTACGAAGGAGTCGGAAGAGGTTTATGATTGCCTGTTGCACTACTTCGCTGTAGATGATGAACCAGGGATTATTTACTCCGACAACGCCCCCGAACTCAAGAATGCTACTGGAAAATACAAAGTTCGTCACAACACCTCACGACCTTACGTTGATGAGAGCAAGTCTGTTGTTGAGAGAGAGATTCGAACTGTGCTCGAGGGCACACGGGCGAACTTGCTGCAGGCAGGACTTCCAACGAAGCTCTGGCCCCTGGCTGCTCAACATCACACTATGGCTCTAAACTTGTCCAAAAGGATGGACACCGCGAAGATCCCATGGGACGAAAGGTTCGGTGAAGGGTTTAGCGGTAAGCTCATTCCTTTTGGTGCCAAGGTTCTTTATTGGAACAATCCCAAAGAGAACATTACAAATGCATCTAAGTTCGACCCAAAGGCCGAAGACGGTATCTTCTTAGGGTACCACATTCAACCTGGCTTCATTTGGAGACAGGAATACCTCGTAGCTCCCTTAAAGGGTAGCCAAGATGCAATTGATAATGACGACCTGAGAATCATTCGGGTCAAGCGCATGGAACTTCCGATAGGGGATATGGTTTTTCCTCTCGCGGTTTCCGAGGATCAGGGGGGTGATCCACCCAAGCTTCAGGATCAAGATTGTGTTTTCCCAGCTAAGGAGACTACTCTTCCTCCTTCAGGTGGCATTGACGACATCTTTGGTCCTAAGGAACTTGACCCTTGGAACCCAGAGGGCAGAGACGTGGAGGGAGAGCTTGAAAAGCTTAGGCAGAGAGCTTCCGAACCCATCTCTGTTCCCGACGAGGACAGACTCCCTGAGGCTGATGGTAAGTCAGGTAGTGGTTCTAGCCCCCCGGAAGGGGATGGCCGTGGATCATCAACTGACAAGCCGTCAGATAGCTCCAAACCGAAACCGCCTCCAAAGAGACATGATCCCTACACCATGCCCGACGGCAAACCTGTGCCCGAAGGATACAACTGGGATGGGATCAGACTTGTTCGAAACAAGAAGGGCTCGAAGCGACCCCCAGACACCTCTAGCGAGGAATGGCACATGATGTCCCGCAATCAGCGCGAGGCTGACATCGAAAGGTATCAGTCTAAATGCCGTCGCGAGGAAGCCGCCCGAGCAGAGGTCGAAAGGGATGCTTCTCCAGCTATGCCCGTAATGACTTGTGAAAACGAGCCTCATCGTGTCAGGATGGCAACCCTCTACTGGGAAAAGTTAGGGGAACTGTCTGCTCTTGAGTATGCGTTGGTAGCCAGGGTCGTCAACCAAGCTGAGATTGATCGCACCCCAGCAGCCAAGGCAGCTATGGACAAAGAGTGGCAGAAGCTAGTCGATAAGTCTTGTTGGTTGCATTCGAAGGTTCGTGAGTTTCGTGATGTTTCCGCTGAAGCAATCAGGAAAGGCATCAAAACACACTTCGGAAGAATCTTCGAAATCTGCAGCATCAAGGGCGACGAACTTCCAGAAGGACACCCTGACAGGAAGTGGAAGGGACGTAGCGTGTTCCAGGGGAATCGGGTTTCAGATGAGCATAACGATCATGCGATCTTCTCGGAACTCGGATCCAGCCCCGCTTCAATGGAGGCCGCTAAAGTCATCGACGTCTTCGGTAGCCAGCCAGGGTACTCGAAGCAACAAGCTGACGCGAAGCAGGCTTACACACAAGCATTATTTAAAGGGGTAGAAACGTGGGTCAGACTCCCGCGCAACCGGTGGCCTAAGGAATGGCGAGGGTTTTCCGACCCAGTCGTGCCCTTAATGTTAGCCCTCTACGGACACCCGGATTCAGGCGGAATCTGGGAAAAACACTGTGAAGACCAGCTGAAGACCGTAGGGTGGACCCCGGTATTGCCCGAGATCTGGCAGTCCATTTTCTATCACGCTGAACTTGATCTTCTTTTGGTCATCTACGTCGATGATTTCAAGATGGCTGGGCCAACTAAGAATCTCGCTAAGGGATGGGCGACAGTTGAGAGTGTCATTGACATGGATCCTCCTGAGCCTTTTGGTAGGTACTTTGGTTGTAATCATTTTGAGAAAACCCAGGTACAACTTCCCAGGTCAGCACATCCGTTTGCATACGTGTTCGACAAGAAGACGGCTGCTCCAGCCCGGGGTGACCCGAGGCCACAAGTTCGAGAAGACTTCTGGGAAGTCGATACCGAGCTCGGTGCAGTTGTTCGTCATCACGTGTATCCTAGGAAGAGGTTGTATGTTCCCACCAACAGGGACATTGAGGTTTTCCCAAACTTGTCAACAACCAGGGTAACCGCTTTCGATGAAGGTCCGATTGAGGAACACGATGTCAATCTTGACCCCAACCTTAAGCGCGAAGAGTGGTGGACCGGCCGATCCTTGTTCCCGTTACCAGGTCACGATGCCGAAAAGATCAGACACGCTCTAGCTGCCTCCAAAGGCAAGCCGTCTAGATCTAAGGCCGAGGCCAAAAGGGAAGCCAAGGAACAGAAGTTCAAGGGAACAGACACGATTTGCAAAGACGCTATTCCTTCTATGGATAAGCCCGTGAACGTCATGACATATGACATGAAAGACTTCCTGATTTCTTGTGTGGACAGGTACTGTGATCTTGCTAAGGTTTCGAAGCAGTCCCTCACTAATGTTCCAACTCCGTTTTCAGAGAACAGAATCGCTAAGCCTACTGAGGGGGAAGAGCCATCCGGTCGCCTCCAACCAATTGCTAGCAAGGTTCTCATGAAAATCCTGTTTGCCGCTAGGATGGCACGATGGGATCTCCTGCGGGCTACTCAAAGCCTCGCCAGTAGGGTGACGAAGTGGAGCAGGGACTGCGATGCAGCACTTCACAGGCTTGTCTGCTACATCAACTCTTCACTTGATGTTCGGATGCAGGGATTTATTGGGGATCGCATCAGTGAGTGTAAGCTTTGGCTGTTCTGTGATGCAGATTGGTCTGGGGAACATGATCGCAAATCAACCTCAGGCTGTGCACTGTATCTCGTGGGGCCAAACACCTATTACCCATTGAATGCCTTTTCCAAGAAACAGACCAGTATCACGATGTCAAGCACCGAAAGCGAGGTCATCAGTGCTAACCATGGTGTTCGCGCTCAGGGATTGCCCAGCCTCAGCCTTTGGATTTTCCTATGGCAACAGGTTGAGATCAATTCAGCCAACCATCAGGTTAGGCCAAAGAGACCTCCACCCATCAAGATCGATGGTGTTCTAGCAAGAGTTGACCCCGAACTTGACGAGATCAGGTACGGGGGAATCCCAGGTGGACGATCGGTAGCCAATCTTCAGGGTTTGAATGTGGGCTTGAGCGATAAGTTTCGCGTTCAGTTCCTTGAGGACAACCAAGCGACGATCACGATCGTTCACAAAGGTGACAGTGAAAAGATGCGACACACTGATCGCACTCAAAACATCAGTTTTGGATGGTTGAAGCAGCAGTTCGAGGTGGAACATTTCGATATGGTCAATGTTGATACGCTCGAACAGGTTGCCGATATCTTTACCAAACCTTTCGCCGAGAAGACTAAGTGGCTTCACGCTCTCAGGTTGATCAACCACAATCTGTGCCCTGCTGTTGCCAACAAAGGTGGCAAGGACTCAGACAGTCATTTGGTTGCGAAACCTCAGATTGCAGCCGCCAGCCATGGCCGGCCAGACCTCGAAGCCACTGCTGAGGTTCTTCTTCAGGCTAAGGACTTTAGTTTTGAGGGTTTGCAATCAGTAGCATCACAATTTCCAGTGAAGGTGAGCAAGAGACGCAAGTCTCGTCTTACCACGAACGACAATTCGTACTATCACAATTGGGGTTTCTTTTCGTTCAGTGGAATGCAAGGGATTACCAACATCACCAAACGGTACCCTTTAGCGTGTAGATACATGAACGAGTGGATCAGCAAACATGCACGTCGCGACTTCACATGGACTTCGATCGCGGTGAATCGTGACGCCAAATCCTTGTTGCATGCGGATTCACGGAACCTTAAGGGAAGTGAGAACTTCGCGATTAGTTTCGGGGATTTTTCTGGAGGTTCGTTGTGGGTTGAAGGGATGCCGGGACAAGGTCCGGCTACCCAGACTAAGGACAATGGAAGCGTTGTTCCTGGTGGATCTCACAACACAAAGCACTCTCCGTTGTACTTTGCCCCTGACCTACACCACTGCGTGATGCCCTGGAAGGGCACCCGTTTTGGATTGATCGCTTTCACTTCTTCCCAGGTAGGTAGTATTAACAACGAAGTAAGAGAACAATTGGAGATATTGAAGTTCAGGCTGCCCCAACCAGCTGCGGTCGCTGCTCCAGCCCGGCTTTCGCCGAGGCCAATTGCATGCACCGATCAGGGGGGTCTGGGACTTGAACGGTGGTGGATTGCGGTTCGCCATGAAACTCCATTACAATGGTTGCCTTTGACCCGCCTCATCACTTCTGTTCGCGATGATGGGGGAGCAGTCATTATCACTTCACTTTCGCTTGTCACGGTGGTGATGACATCGCTCTCTAAAGGTGACTTGAGGAGGTTACAAAGGAGTCTTGTTGAGATTGTTGAATTGGCTCACTTGTTTTCCAGTAGCTTCTGTGTTCTCTTGTGTGGGCCCGTCGACGAATTCATGTTCGACGGAATTAATGTTGAAATTGCACGACTTGAAAACGCATATCTGGTGTGCGCAGGGCTCCAGGCATTGCCACTTGCGAACTGTGCTAAGGAAAGCTTCCGCTCAGGAACTCAGCATCTGATCGCTAAGGCATCTTACAAGCACGAAGTCGCAGATCATGATGATTTAGAGGATATCACATCTTCGAATCTTGCTAATCTTGCGAACTTTAGGAAGGTGCTTGCCTGCCCCTGTGCAGCGGCTCATCAGAGCACGCCAGAGATGATCAGTGATCCCCGAGTGCGAGCAGAAGGCGAGAACAAGCCGTCGGCGCCAGCGACGATTGCCGCATCGGGTGACTCAATCAAGCGGGAGTGGGCTCACTACCATATGTGGGCCGGTGTCTTCGGACACGAGCTCGGACTCAACCCAGACCGTGACTGGGAAGAGAGCGTGAAACAGCTCTACACAGGCGCAATCGCGCAAACCGCTTTGTCTACGTGTCTGGGAGATGTTGATCATGGCTATAAGGCCCTCCCTAAGGTGGCACGGATCAACGACGAGGGGTTGTCGCGTTTCCAGCCCGGCGATAGCCGTGGCCGCGAAAAAGCCTGCATCATTGTTTCCGACTCTACCCTCATTTTCAAGGCTGGGGCGAGAACATTCGTTGAGATGGCGGAAGACTTTAAAGCTCTGACGGGGCCTGGTCATATCCTTCAGCAATACACGAATGTCCGGCAAAAGGCGATTTGGGGAGGCAACCTCCACTCGATCGTTGAGGCAGTTCACACGCTCTTGCCGCAGATCATCAACGAATCGTTAAATCCCTTGCATCTCGAGGTCGATATCGTTGTTGTGTGGATGGGCAACGAACTGTGCGGTCGCAGAGGTGTTTTTGTCGACCCAGGGACGCCACACTGGCAGATTGGTCCTGAAGGCGTTGCCGCAGAAGGGATCTGGGCGGACATTGCCGCACGTGTGTGCGGGGAGATTGGCCGTCTAGCCGCCCTTCAGGGCAGGCCAACTGTGGGCTCAGTGCAAATCCTCTCGGATGCCGACCCACTGGACTATGGGCTGCCAGCGGAATACCGCACAGCTATCCGAAAATTCCTCGGATACGCAAGGAGCAGGGGGTTATATACCGCCTCTCTCAAAGAAAGCGTATGCCAGATCCCAAAGCACGACCACTACCACTTCCGCGAGGACTCAACACATCGCGCAGCCTTGGCCTCTGTGATCGGACAGCGGATTAAAGTGTGTCAAGCTGACCACTTATTCGCGAAGATGCCCGCAGAGACGCTGGATGAGCTGGCCCGCCGTTTTCCTTTTGACCCAGAAGGAACGCGGGTGTATTCCATGCAGTATGTCTTCGACAAGGCACTGTATCGGTCCCAGCTCTCCCGCCGCCTTTTAAGGCAGGCCGAGATTCGCGAAGCTGCGAACGAATGCCCTGACCCATGGGAATCCCCTTATGTTCCTCCACCTGATCTTCCGGTCACTGGAATGCGTGAGGTCCCTCAGGATGTCCTGAATTGGGAATGGGCCACAGCTCGTGAACAGGCGCAAAAGCGCGCGAAAGAGCAGGCGGAAGCACGTGCCCGTGCTGAGCGAAAGGATCCAGCCCCACTTAGTGGTGGCCCATCTGGCAGTGCATCATCTCGCGACGTACCGGAGGTGTCCTTTGACGATGTCATCGAGGCCATCCCTTACCGCACGGAGTCACACCGTACTCTGTCAGCGGCAAAAGAGGGCATGACCAAGAAGGACCGGGACCCTTCCAGCGGCCTTTTAAGGGCTCGCCCACACGACTACATTGGGGTGAAATTCCAAGACGACTTGGACCTGATGGAGATGTGTGGCTTCGTCGACGAGGATGTGTGCCCAGAGGATCCGGAGGGGAGCGAGATCGTTCAGATCCTCCCCGACTCGATCCCGAAGGACCACCTCCCTGAGTTGGGCCTCAAACCTTACGTTGAGCGCTACCTCACAGGTGCTGTCCGAGGATCGAACGTGAAGCTCAGCTCACGGCGCGGGAAATGGGTACGCATCCAAGACCTCATTCAGCATATGTGGAAGAAGCACCGTGTGGATCTGGGAACACGAGGTATCTTGTCCATAGTCGCCTACGATAACAAATCGAGGTTTAACTTGGCAGGCCTCCCCACCGATCCACGTGCTGACTTCATCGAGACGGACATTTGGCCCTCGTGGATTTGTGCTTCGCATGGTCACAGCGAACGCATCAAAGACCAAGTGACCGATTCCTCGATTGCTCTGCATTGGTTCACGAACGATACGCGTGAGGAGCTTGGTCCTACAGCCGCCTATCAAGGCAGGCCATTCCTTGCTCTAGGGGAGTTTCCCCCGCGGCTCTATCACCGAACCACGCATGATGCAGCCTTCAATATTCTCTCTACTGGCTTCACGCCGGGGTTCAACCGGAGCGGCAAGTTTCACAACTACTTCGCGAAAGCCACTCTGAGCGAGCTTGAGAATAAAGCTGGCAGCCGAGCAAACCTTCCTTACGAAATTGTTCTCGACACTCAGGAGGTGAACCGCTATGCGTACCTGTTTGAGACAACTTCCGAAGGTATACTCACTCGCGACCCGGTGCCAGGGACTTGTGTGCTCTACATCAGAGACACGATCAAAGGCATCATTCTGTGGTCTCGCCAGTCCAGCGAGGAGGAAGACACCATCATTCCGGAAACTGCCCCGGAGCCCATTGTGGATCCAGGAGCAGCTGAGCCGGAGCAGTTCCCCGATGTTCCGGAGGAACCTTCAGCCCCACTTAGTGGTGGCCATGAAGAGGTCGAAGCAGCAGCGTCTGCAACAGCAGACGAGCCTATGGTTGAAGTCGAAGTTGAGGTTGAGGTTGCGCCACCAGAATCATCACCAGCACCTCTTGCACTCAACGACGCTACAGCATCCGACTTCCTTCCGGAGGAAACCACAACATTGGACCAGGGGGGCGCTTCACCACCGGAGGCACCGACTGAGTCCAGAAAGCGTGTTCGTTTCCTTGAGCCGGAAGATCCCGTTGAAGTCGAGATCGAGATCGAGCCAGACGAAGGCGATGTGAAAAAGGAGGAAGAAGTCAAAGTTGAGCCGATGTTCGAGCAGGCACCGCCTCAGCCGGAATCGACTCCATTGGCGCTCCCTCCAGCCCCCGTTACGGGTGGCCGCCACAGAGCCTGTCCCCACTGTGGGACGCAGCATCTCGTGGGACAGATGATCTGTCTCCACTGTGGCGTGCACATCGTGAAGCCTTCCCAGCAGAACGCACGCAAGAAAGTGCGTACAGCTCGTTGGTTCGCTGAAGAGGCCGCCGCTGCCACTGCGGGCAAGCCACGTTCCCAGCTGACGCCCGAGGAGGTCATCCATGAAATGACCAGAGACTCCTCAACACAGCGAGGAACTACGTCGCTTGACGCAGAGGCGTTGGACAAAGCCCGGCAGCAGTTAAAGATGGCGACAAAAGGAGGCTACACCAGCATCGTACACCGCTTCGACAATGATGTGGACTACACTATGAGTTCCATCGGCAATGGGTACGATCGAGAGTTTCTGGCCATCGAAGACGTGCTTACGCATGCTGCATTGCCGAACCATGGCCGCTCCAAGGAGCAACGACAGTTAGCTGTCGGCACCTATGGTGGAAGCTCCGAAGGCCCAAGGAACCAGGAGATTGCTCGGTTGCTCTATTTGCACGAGTGCAATCCAGCCGCCCTTAGGGCAGGCCTGATCTCCGCAGTGAGTGACGATCCATTTTGCATCATGTGGCTGGGAGGGGCATACAGTTTGCGTAAATTCGTAGATGTTTTCCTCCAGCACAAAATCGTGAAGATGATTGTTACTTTCTCAGAAGAGGCACTCTACGTAGATCCACGACTCGGCTATTCTGCTGAGGACTGGACTGAGTGGCTCCGTGGGAAATTCGCGGAACAGGTCGGAATTGCACGCCGTGCATATGAAGAACGCCAACGCAATGCGGAGCGTTCTCGCATCGCACAAGCCAAAGCTGATGCACGCAGAGCAGAGCAACAGCGCTACCAGGAGCAGGGATGGGATCGCGGCTACCAGCGAGGATCCTATGGCCGCTCCTCCGGTTCCCGAGGATGGTACTAAGTACCTGATCGACATTTCGTGGTTCCGTCACGTTAACCGGTACTCCGAAATACAGCCCCTCTTAGAGGTGGCCGAATTTCCTTAAGACCAGAAAAATTTCATGCTTCATTTCCTGGCAGTCACTTCGTGACAAATCCGAACAGCCAGCAGCTCCAGTGGATGATGTATTCGTCCCATGCTGCACACGTTCTTGCGACTTGTATCCACGCCATCATTCAAGGCTTGCTGGATCGTCGCCACTTTATAATGCATGTCGCGACTTTAAACTGCGCGCTAAAAGAATTAATCTGCTTCCGTATCTTCCGCTTTACGGTAGTAGAAAGCCTATGAGCCCCGAGCCACAATCCAGCCGCCTTTACGGCAGGCCACACAGCACCAAGCTTCCGTGCATGTTTGCGCCTCAGACTAACGCTTCGGCGAGGGGGGTGTAATTTGTGCACGTGTGAAGTAGCATGTTGTGTGGTGACATTGTGGCACAAGTGCTCTAACAGGAAAAGTGCGTAGTTGCCTAATGGTATTGCGCTGCTTGTTAACACTTGGACGGGTATATACAACAGTGCGTGTGTGCAGTGGTTTACAACAACTATAAGGGTTTAGGGGTTTAGGGTACCCTAAACCCTAAACCCTAAACCCTAAGCCCTAAACCCTAAACCCTAAACCCTAAACCGTTTAACCCTAAACCCTAAACCCTAAACCGTTTAACCCTAAACCCTAAACCCTAAACCGTTTAACCCTAAACCCTAAACCCTAAACCGTTTAGGGTTTAAGGGTTCAGGGTGAAAGGGGCCTTGAGGGTTGAACTGTTGTGTGTGGAAAGCAGACGGAGCGCGGTTGTCCGGTTTTCCAGGGCTTAGGGCTTTTAGGGTTTTAGGGTTTTAGGGTTTAGGGTTTAGGGTTTAGGGTTTGAGGGTTCAAGGTTGAGCTTATACTTTACTATACTATACTACATTGTGCTTAGGGTTTGGGGGTTCAGGGCTTGGGGCATAAGTAGGGCCAAGTAGGATGGATGGTCTGAATATCCGAAGGATGTCAGCTTGCACTGTGTGCAAGGAAATCCAAAACATGCTCAAATTAATTGGAAAAGCAACGTTCAGCCAGGCCTGCGTGCCTGCTAGATAAGCACACGCCCATCAATGACCCGTGGAAGCGGGCACCGGGGGCCCTTGCTCCGCGTCACAGGCACATTGGCATGAATCATGGTGCACATGAGGTCGCCCCGGTCTTAAAACAAAGCTAAGCCACTCCGTCCAAGCACCTGCATTCCACCCTCACCGACCTCAAGGAAAACCTGGGCAAAGTTAGCAGAACAACCACACCGCCTCAGTGGCCCTGGCATCCTAAGTGCAGGAGCCTTCCAAAGGCAGCCTCATGTGGGAGTTTCCGAATATAGGGGACCCTAATATGGTACCCTAAATAGTAGGATCATTATTATAAGGCCCCCAAAATAAAATACCCCTATTTTCAGAAACTCCCATGTTCCGACTGCTCATCAAGCGCACGGAAGGCGTCGGCAGGCAAGGCTCATAAGTGGACGCGAGGAAGGCCAAGCAAGGGCCCTCTGGCGTAGATGTCGCCGAAGTCGTCGCTGCGTCCAGTGCTGAGTAAGGCATGCTCTGCATGCAGCCCCTTCGCTGTACCGACGAGTTGGGCTGATGTGTGCATGTTGTGCCGCCAAATGCCCTGCCAAGTGCGCGCCGGACTGACACATAGACGAGAACAAATGACAATGCAAAGTATTGCTTTGGAGTGATGGGCAATGTACCTGTTGAACCCCTTGAATCAAATTCAATGACCTGGCTTTCTTTTGGAGCACATACCACTCATGCAAGGATTGTGCCTGAACCTTCATGGCCTGACTGACCGCGTTGCAAAGTTCATTCTCTGACAACCAGACCGCAAGCTCGTCGGTTTTGGAGGAGCTGGCCGCTCTCCGCCAAGACCTTCACGTACTCCGGCACTCTAACAGCGCATCCGTGCGAGGAATTTTCCTCAACACAGATGTCGGCCAGCTGTGAAAGCTGGTCCATTGGCGGCCTGTGCCGGAGCTCCTTGCACCTTACCTTTGGTTAGTAGGGAATGGAGGAATGGGGTACAATTATAACTACTATTGCTTCCATTCTTCCATTCCCTACTAACCAAAGGTAAGGCACCTGCCACGGAGGTGCATCAGGGTGTGTGACTGAACTGCCCACGGCACGTCGGCGAATTGCTGGACAGCATATTCGTATACCTAAGCTTTCTGGCTGCGACCGGGCTCCTGCCGACCAGAGTTGACGCAATACATCTTGCTGTGGATGCGAGTGTGTAAGCTTCATAGGGTGAGTTCGGGATTGCTCTACATTGACATCCGAAGTGCTTTTTATCGTGTCATCATGGCCAAGTAGAACGCAGGGTGTCGCGTTTGAGATTTAGTTGTTTTTGTTCTTGAGATCCGGAGGTTGATGCCTCTCCGAGGCCCACAGTCCACAGGGAGAGTTTGCGAGTTTTGGGAAGAAAGGCTTGATCCGTCCTTCAACCCGCTTGATGCTCAAAAGTACCTTGCCTAAACACTCAACCCTAAACCTTTAAACCCCTAAACCCTAAAGTAGATCCCTTTAAAGGAACCCCTAAGACGCCCTTTCAGGAGCCCGAAACCCTAGGCCCTAAGCCCTGAAGACTACCCAAGTTCTCAATCCAAAGCCCTAAGCCCAAAACTCTAAACCCCTCAGCCCACTACAGTAGAACCCAGAAAGATGGAACATCATTGGCCTCATGGCCTAAAAGTAAAGTATAGGGAATCCCAGCATGAATCATCCTAAATCTGTATTCCAACTTTGTGGGGTTCACTATGAAAAACACTGAAAGATCCCTTTGAAGGAACCCCTAAAACCACCTTTGAAGGAGCCCAAAGTCCTGAAGAGTAGACCACCCTGAAAAGTAGATCCTAAACCAAGCCCAAAACCCTAAGCCCTAAGCCGGATAGACTACTTAAAGGCTCATGGGACTTAGTAGGTAAGGTTATAAGTAGGTTATACTTAGGATAACCCCACTTAGGGGACTTATAACCCCAATAGTAACCTACTTACTAAGTCCCATGATCCTCTAAGTAGACAAGGTGCACTTCCAGGGCCGGCGCGAGACCGCCGCCTTCGATGCGGCACGGCCACTGGTGCCTGAGCTGTTCAGGAGCCTTTTTTTTCGTGAAGGGGTTGTTTAGGTTTAGAGCCTAGGGTTTAGGTTTTAGGGATTTAGGTCTTGCATAGGGTTTAGGGTTTTGGGGGGGTCTAGGGTTTGGGCTTTTAGGATTTAGGCTGTAGGGTGTAGGGTTAGGGTTTAGGGTGTAGGGTTTTGAGGGTTTAGGGGTTTATGTTTCAGCATAGTTATAGGGATTAGGGATTAGGGATTAGGGTTTAGGGTTTGGGGTTCAGCAGCTCCGGTCCATGAAGCATTATGGTAGAGTTGTACATAACTAGGTTTTGACAAAGCGCCCACCCACCCACAGAATCCATAATACTATGAAAATAGAAAGCATTTCTCATACTTCCCAATGAGGTTCACATAGCTTCTATTGAACTAGAAGCAGCAACTGTTTTTTTATCCATTCACTGCAGAGTTGCCTTAGACGACTAATGTGTGCAAGGTCGGGGAGTCCGGCAGAGCCCGAAATTTGCCTTAAACAACTAATGTTCGCAAGGTCGGGTTCAAAACTTGTCTTAAGCGGCTAATCGGTGCAAGGTCGGGTCCCTCAGAACTCCAAATTTGCCTTAAGCAACTGGTCGAAAAAGGTGTGCAAGGTGGGGTCCAAAACTTGCCTTAAGCAACTAATGTGTTTAACAACTAATGTGCGCAAGGTAGGGTCCAAAGCTTGCCTTAAACAACAAAAGGTATTAAGGGTTAAAGTTGAGGGTTTATGGTTTAGGGTGTAGGGCTTTAAGGGTTTATAGGGTTTATAGGGTTTAGGGTTTTGTGTTTCAGCATAATTGTCGTAAAGCTTAACCCTCAATCATCTTCAATCGGTTCAAGGTTTAGGGTGCAGGAGCGTTGGGTTAAGGGGCACTCGCCTATAGGATTTTCCGTCCGACTTGGTTGGCAGAGAGTCTGCGTAACCTAACCCGAAAACCTAAACATCTCATTATTTGACTACCCAGGCCTTGAAATCTCTCTACAAGCTTCGCAATTGCCGTTGGCTTCCACTGTCTTGAAGGCTGCAAAGCCCAGAACACTGCTTCTAGGGTTTGTGGGGTTTCGTGTTTGTAACGTTGGGGATTTTTGGGATTGGGGTTTATGGGTTTCCAGTTCAGGACACACTCCTAAACCCGAAACCCTAAACCGTTTATAAACCCTGCCAATCCTCCACAGGCGCCGCAGATGTCAGCCCTGGAACATGCATTGCACAGCGAGGTCCGGGTCGTTAACCCTAAACCTCTAAACCCTTAAGTCCGCAACCTTTAATCTAGGATCTAGAGTAGGCCCTTATTCCCTTTTTTAGGGTTTAGGTTACCTTATAACCCCCTTTAATCCAAAAAGGGCACCCTTTTTATTCCTAGGTTACTCTTGGGTCTAGTAATTCCTGAATGCCAAACCCTAAACCCCTAAACCCCCAAGGCCTGAACCCGAGCCCGAACCCCAAGCCGTGATGTCAGACTTTCTGCATGAAGGGTTTGGGGCTCGTGCTACGAAGGTTCCCGGCTAAGACAGCTTTCGCTTAGGGCAGCCGTAGCTGCGACCACGTGATTCAGGGTCTGTTCATGTTCCGACCTGTTTCTACTGCTTCCCCTACGACGACGACTACTACTATAACTTTCAGCAGCATGAGCGGCACGAGCAGCGCAGCACCAGCAGCGCGGGCAGCGACAGCAGCAGGTGATGCAAAAGGCTAAGCCCACAAGTCTCAAGGCCAAGAGCCCTAAGCCCTAAGCTACAGACTCCTACACTACAACCACTCAGCACCATAGTACTATTCCACTCATTCCGGCTTTGGTACCAATATGTGTATATATATATATATATATATATATATCAACATATGTATGTTTGCATATAAATATATATATATATATATATACACATATATATATATATATGTATGGAAAATAATCCTAAACCCGTTTTCAGAACCCTTTAACGGACCCTCTTATAGAACCCTAAAAAGGTAGGAGATAACGCTGCCAAACCCTGCAAGGAGCCGCTCGTCCTCGTCCGGCGCAGCGGCGCTGAGCTGGAGGCTCGCTGATGAGTCCTCCTTTTGGGTGGTCTGGGTCTTTAGGATTTAGGTTAGGGGTTTAGGGTTTAGGGTTTAGGGGTGTAGGGTTTTAGGGTTTAGGGTTTTTCTGACCAGAGACTCCAATATCGACCTGACCTTAACCTCTGGAATATACCTTGAATCATATTCGGGATCCGACCGCATTTTAAGGTATATTCCTGTAATGAGTCTTTTTTTCAGGGAACCCATGGAGGTAGCTGGGCTTGGGATTTAGGGTTTGGGGTTTGGGGTTAGGCGGTTTAGGGATTTAGGGTCTAGCATTTAGGGATTTAGGGTTGCAGGGTTTAGGGATTTGGGGTCTAGGGGTTTCAAATCAAGGAGCGAGTCGTTTTCGTGTGGGGCTAATTGGTTTGAGCTTGTAGGTACAAAGTCCGGGTGAATTTTGCATTCGGTATCCTGAAGACTAGCTGAAGGGGGCACAAGCGTTACAAGTTTAAGCTAGCCTGCAGGGGCAAACCCACCCTCGCGCTTCAGAGCAACATGCAGCTTCAATTGCATGACCTTGCTGTTACTCTGGTCCCAAGTTCAGGGTTTAGGTTTTCGGGTTGGGGCTTAGGGCCCTAACTTCACCCAGAACCCCTAAACCCTAAACCCCAAAACCCCAAACCTCCAAAACCCACAAATCCCTGAACCCCACTCGACCCTAAACCCTAAACCCGCTTGGTAGCTACCCAGAGACTCCAATATCCCTTAATTAAGGAATATACCTTAAAATATAGTAGGATCCTTAATATGATTTAAGGAATATTCCCTAATTAAGGGGTATTGGAGTCTCTGGGTATGATGGAGTAGCGCCAAACCCCCCCCCCCCTCAGGATCGATGCTGGGTTCTTGTTAAGGGATGCAGTTTTTGATACCATGAACAGGAAACCATATCATTTACTATAGATCCCCATATATGGTCTCTCAACCCCTAAACCCCTAAACCCTATAAACCCTATAATTCCTAAACCCCTAAACCCCTAAACCCCTAAACCCTAAATCCTTAAACCCTAAACCCCTAATTCCTAAACCCCTAAACCCTAAACCCCTAAACCCTAAACCCCTAAACCCTATAAACCCGATAATTCCTAAACCCCTAAACCCCTAAACCCCTAAACCCCTAAACCCCTAAACCCCTAAACCCTAAACCCCTAAACCCCTAAACCCCCAAACCCTAAACCCCTTAAGAAGAGCCCAGCACAACAAATCGAGGAGCCGGTGGTCCTGAGAGGAGAGGAATTTCATCGGATACCCCTGCAAGAAGCTTTAAAGTCCCTTACTTAAAGGATCATGGGACCTAGTTAGTAACTAGGGGTATAAGTAAGTGAACTATACTTATAACTACTTATAACCCCAATTAAGGTACTTATAGCCTTACTTACTAAGTCCTATGATCCTCCAAGTAGAGGGGGTTAAGGGTTTAAGGTTTAGGGCTTAAGGTTTAGGGCTTCAGGGTTTAAGGTTTAGGGCTTAAGGTTTAGAGGGGGTTAAGCATCTTTTGTGCAGATCTCCTCAGCCTCTGATAACAGATGGCTGCAATCCTTTCCCGAAGTTGAGCAACGCTCAGCGCCTTGTAGAGCTGCGTATCAGTGAGTGAGTGAGAGGGGGTTGAGGGTTTAAGGTTTAGGGCTAAAGGTTTAGGGCTTCAGGGTTTAAGGTTTAGGGTTTAAGACTTACAGTCCCTTAGAGGGGTTTAGGGGCTTAAGCTTTAGGGTTTAGGGAAGTCCCTTAGAGGGGTTTAGGGCTTAAGGTTTAGGGCTTAAGACTTAAAGTGCCTTAAAGGGGTTCAGGGTTTAAGGTTTTGGGTTTAAGATGTAGGGTTTGAGGTTTGAAGTTTAGGGTTTAGGGTGTGAGGTTTAGGGTTTAGCCCTAAAGGAACCCTTGTAAGAAGCTTTTGGAGGAAGCCGGTGAAGCCCCGCAACCGCCGCGTTAAGTGGAGGTCTTACAGACGGAGCTCCAGTTGCAGGCAAGGCATTGGGAGTATCCCAGAGATCCTGAAATCATAATACGAAGGCCTCTATAGTTTAAGGTATATACCTTAAATTATCGAGGCCTTGGTATTATGATTTAAAGTCTATTAAAGGTCTAATTATTCCTTAATTAAGGGGTATTGGGATCCCTGGGATAGGGTCCTTAAGGGAGGGTGGTTCAAGGGGGGAGGGTACAAGGGATCCGTGGGGAACCTTAAGGGAGCCATAATGGGAGGGCTCGCGATGTTGATGGGAGCGCTTTTCGGGCGCAAAAGGGCTTTAGGATTTTGCAGGGTCTTCTGGGGGTTTGTAGGCCTTAGAAGGACGTACAGTAAGCTCTAAAGTTTACGGCTTGATGCTGTTGGGTGTGGGAGCCGACTTTAAAGCCCTAGCCACATAGCACCTCCGTAACGAATCCATAGCCACCCTGCGTCTGCCCTTGCAACCTTATACAACTAACCGTAATCCGTGCAAAACCCACAAGAAGCCCTAGAAGAAGTGTGGCTCGAGTTCGTCCTGGAGGCTGCGTTGGTCGGCAACTCCAGCATGTGCACGTGTTTATGCATATGTGTACGCACGCGCATATGCATATGTCAACATATGTACACACACACACCTATAAATATATCTGTTTGACAGTCTGTCTGTCTGTCTTTCTGCACGTATGTATGCATGCAGGCATGTAGATTTGTAGGTATGTCGGTATGTATGTGTACCCACACGTACAGATATCGCAAATTCTGCATCCCACCCAACATGTTTAAGGCTCATATCAATGCCAATACCGCGCCCGAAGGCCTCAAGCTCCAAAAAGAAATTAGTTTTGATCATCGCCAGACTTAAGGCTGGAACCCCTGCAAACCATAATCCGAAAATATGGAATAGTAGGGACCCTGCAGAAAGTAGATCAGGGTACGTAGGTCCGTTTTGGCATGCACCCGAAACCCTAAACACTAAACCCTGACCCCTAAACCCTGAAATCCTGAACCCAAACCCTGAACGCTCAGCCCTGAACCCTAAGCTCGGAACACTGAAACCTTGATCCCTATACCCTAAACCCTAAACCCTAAACTCTTCGAAGGCAATAGCTCCGGGCGCGGACGTTGCTGCAGAACCGGTCACAGAACTAGCCGCCAGACTTCAGTTGCGATCTTTCCGAGATTTGGAGTTTAGGGTATCAGGGTGTTAGGTGTTCGGGTTGTAGGGTTTAGGGTTTTAGGGTTTTAAAGGGGGTTTGGGGTTTCAGGGATTTCGAGAGTTTATGGGTGTAGGAGCCTCGTTCTCCGGAGTTTGATGAAGAGGGCTTGTGTTGTTTTGGATGCTTGGATACTACAGGGGCCTAAATAATTATGTATACTATTTTGGGGGTTCCTTTTTTGTAGTCATAGTATCTGCTCTCATTATCCAGGCCCCCATATTATAGTACCCTTGTAGCTCCCTTAAAGTAACCCTTCTAGACCCCTTTAAAGGAACCCTATTTCTACTTGTTATGGCTCCTAAGGAGTCCCGGCTTCGTAAGCTGTCTTCGCGAGGCTGCCAGGTTCTTATGGGCTCTGTCCGTTTCCCAAAACTCGATCAAAGGGGAAAAGGAGGGACCCTTAATGGGAACCCCTACCCTATAATGGGCTATATAATGGGTATATGATGGCAAAATTAAGGGTATATACCTAGGGGTCCTTATTCAGGGTCCCTCCTTTTACCCTTGGATTCGAGGTCCGCTTCTTAGAGGTATCCTAACTGAGGATCTCGCATTCAAAGGTCTGTATTGGCTTGCTTCCTTTTGTCGGGAAACTCCTCTTCGCAATTCAGGATCTCGTTTTTGCTGAGGTGCAGGATGAGGGCAACTGTACACCCAAACCATTCCCAAACCCTAAGCCGTCAACCCAAAGCCAAAACCCTCTTACATCCGGAACCCAACCCTAACCCTAAACCCCTAAAAAGATTGAAACCTAAAACTTCAACTTCTTTGACCTGGAGTAGGCCCTTATTCCCTTTTTTTGGGGGTTCAGGTTCCCTTATAAGCCCCTTTAAACCAAAAAGGGCACCGTTTTTATTCCTAGGCTACTCTTGGGTCTAGACTTTCAGCACCCTGAACCCTGAACCCCGTAACTCCCCACCGAAGCACGTATCCCCCCCCCCCCCCCCCCCCCCCCCCCCCCCCCCCCCCCACAAACTGGGCCTTGTTCAGGAAATTCAGTTTACGTTATATAGCATAATAAGGGAACCATTTTGTATAATGTACATAATGTACATCCTGGTTCTGGTATCTGAACCCAAGTTACATAATACGGAAACCAGGTTCAATAAAGCAATAAGAAAAACTGTAGATCCCCACTACTAGTATGGTAGCGGAAAGTGAACTCCCTAACAAAGGCCCCGATAAGTTCGGCTTACGCTGGAGCTTGCTACAGTAAATCCCATAAAGTTGGAAACCGGATTAAGGCCAAATAGTGCTGGGATTCCCTATACATTACTCTTAGGGATCGAGGCTATGGGGTTTCCAACTTTTTGGCTTCTACTGTAGGCTGGCTGCGCGGAGGATCAAACCACCCCGAGCAAAACTTGGGCTTAAGATTTGGGGTTCATGATTATAGGGGCCTAAATCATTGCCTATACTACTTTGAGGTGTTCCTTATTATGGCTATACTATTATCTACCCCAAAACCCTATTCTAATAATTAAGGCCGTTATATTATTCCAGATTTGGGGTTCAGGGTTCAGGGTAGGCTTCATAGGCTTTTTATGAAGTTGAAGTTCGCCGACCTCTTGGCGTGGCCCACATGAAAGGAGCGTGGTTCCCACAATAGTCCGCGCCAAACTCTGCCATTCAATGTAGGGTTTAGGGTATTCAAGTGTAAGTCCTGAGTCCTGACACGTGCATGCATCCTGCACTCAGCACAAGAATGGCTGGATGCATTATTCAAGTTAGTAACATGCGAGACCCACTGCTCAATGTCCTTGCCCCGGGATTGCAAGCATGTCAGTTTGTTTCTCACGAGACCTCGTGCGTTTTGCCATTGCAGTTGCGCATAGTTGCCCTGATCTTCGTGCTACTTACCTGGATTGATATGCTTCTTTGTGCAAAAATACCAGTGAAGCAATCCCTTTGAAGGACTAGCCCTACCCTTGAAACATGGAAGCACCACTAATTGGTTTAGCGAATCCAAAAACCCTTAACCCTGAACCCTATACCCTACGCCCTAAGCCTTACAGTAGAAGCCAGAAAGTTGGAACATCTTTATCCTCATGCTTTTAAGGTAGTTTATAGGGAATCCTAGCACCAATCATCCCTGGTCCATGTTCCAACTCTCGGTGATCCATTGCCCTAAACCCCTAAACCCTAAACCCTAAACATTGAACCCTAAACCCTATAGACATTGAACCCTAAACCCTAAAACTTAAAACCTATACCCTCAACCCGGCCCTAAACCCTAAACCCTAAACTCAAGGCCTAGGCCGCCCACCTTCGCTTAAGCCCCTCGACATCGATGGCGCAGGTCGATCCAGGACGCTCGCCCGCCGTCCCACAGCCAGGGGTACTGTAGCACCCACGTTAGGCCCGGTACCGGGACACGTTCTCTCGGGACCAGTACTGGTCCCTATGAAAGTCATCGCCTGAAACCTGCTGCCCAGAGTCCGGCAGCCTGGGCTGGTTTGGCCACCCCCGAAAAAGGGACCCGCCGGGGGGGGGCTTGGAAGCTCCAGTGAGCAGAGTTGGCCTTATGGCTGGGTAGGGGGGACTTGGACAATCTGCTCTTTTTGCGTTTCCGCTCGGCCGGCCCCCTGGCCCCCCCTGGCCCCCCTGGGCTCCCCTGGCCCCCCTGGCCTTTGGGGTCCACCGGCCCCACTCCGGCCTGCCTTTTCGGAGCAGAAGCTTGGCTGCAGAATTGTGTGGTTGTTGTTAACCAACATGGACCTAACAGAGTTTAGGTCCTAAACCCTAAAAGGTATAGGTTTGGATGGTTTGCCGCCTCAGACGGCGTGGGGTGGGTGAGTTATGTGATGGCCCGCCACAGTCGGGCCATGGCTGCGATTCGCAGGCAACAAAACCGCTAATAAATCCTACAATGCCTGTTGCACTACCGCTAGGCAATTCTGCGGCAAACCCTAAACCCTAAACCCCTAAACCCTAAACATTGAACCCTAAACCCTAAACCCTAAACATTGAACCCCAGCCCGAATCCTCTCAACAAGTGGGGCACTGCCGCCCAGGTCGCTTCCCATCTCGCCGCCTGCGAGTCGGGGGACGCGGCGGCGTTGAGGCGCACAAAAAACTACTATTTGCTTAAGAAGCACCCAAAAAATTAAGATAATAATCCCTATATTACCCCCATAAGGAATATATTCTTTTTTTGGGGGGTTCTTAAGCAAATAGTAGAAAAGAAGGCTGTTGTAGCTTGGGGTAGACAATCGGCCGTGCGATTAGCTTTGCTTCGCTGCAGGATGTTCGACTGCTGGGATTATAGTCGGCCTATAGCAGACTTGAGGGCTTCGGGCTCAAGGTTTGGGGAGGGACGTGTGTTGGCGCTTTCGAGCGTCTTTGGTTTGTTGGTCGAGCGCCACTCCACCCAGAACTTCCACGCTATTGACCGCCAGTCGTTATGCTTTGGGGATCCCGAAAGCTCTGAACCTCTAAGGGTAAAAGGAGGGACCCTTAATAAGGACCCATTATATGCCCATTATAGGGTAGGGGTGCCCATTAAGGGTCCCTCCTTTTCCCCTTTGAGAACCCTGAACCCTCTAGGCTTCAGGCTTGCTCCGCCCTCATCGTTTTTGATGGTTACGACGAACCCTAGCCACAGAACTTTTTGAGCCAAATAAGAAACTACGTTGCAGAGCACGCGAGAACCCTAAGAAGGTCAGAACCCTGGCCCGATCCCTTAATTTACAGGTGTAGGGTTTAGGGGCTTAGAAAGTCATTCATTATCGTACAACCCCGTCAATGACCTTGACAACACAACCATGCATAAACGAAAAGCTCTGCAACGACCCTAGAAGCACCCCAGCCCAAAACCGTACAAAGCCTTTGAGTCAGAGCTGGGCGTTTTGCGCAAGATCTGGGTGTCCGGTTATTCAGCCATGCTTAACCTTCAAACTTGTTGGGTTTTGTTTACCATGTTGGCTTCCTGCTCGACATACTAAGCCCGCAATCTTCTTGATGGTTTCGCTGCATTGTTTTGAAAGTGAGCCTTCTACATTTTCTCTAGTTTGAGTGGTGAGCTCTCCCAGTATACGTGTATACATGTGTACGTAAATGTATGCAGAACTGTAGGTTTTGATCATGATAAAGCTTTGGGACGACCCTCTCTTGTCATGCTCGGTTGAGTGGTCGGTAGTATGATTTATTGTCGTCTGCATACTCTTAGTCTGGTTACTAAGTTAGGATCCCCAATTGGATACCCTAAATAATAGGTCCCGTACTACAATAGGGACCCAAAAAGGGACCACAATTTTGACAACCACCCAATGCGGTTTCGAAGCATGTGAGTTTGTGAGGCAGCTGGTTGCAATCGTGTGACCTGGCTTCATGGATGACAGGACCAGCACAAAGATTCAGAATTCCGGATTTCGGATTGATGGCTTGGGATTTCGGGTTTAGAGTTTTGGTTAGGGTTCCGATATGTGTCTAGCGCCCAAACCCTTACAATTGAACCTCTAAATCCTTAGCAGTAATGCCCAAACCCCGAAGCCCTAATCACTAATCCGTTGAAGCAGTGTATCGAAGTCTGAATGGTCAGCGAATCTATGCCTGGCAGCGCTTGCATCGGATTGCTCTGAATCCCCAAATACCAACGATATCCCAAGCCCTAGGAAACACACGAAATCCTGCCGCACGCCGGGGTATCCTGCAAGTTCCCTCGGAGTACTTTTGCACTACCTTGCAGTGCCGCTGAAAAAAATCTTAAGGGAACCTTTAAAGAAGCCTTAAAGGAAACGGTACAGCTTGCAGTAGAGGCCACAGGGTCGAGTTGGAAGAAGGAACCGCTCTAGGCTATAGCATACGGATCCCTAGTCGGCACCCCTACTGGAGGATCGGCGCACCCTAATGCTCTCCAAGGGTTCCCAACCCCAAACCCTGAATTCAACGCCCTGTTCAGGATTTAGGAATGAGACCCTGATGAACAGACCCCTTTTCCCTTAGTAAGATTCGGGTAAGATTCCAATATTAGGGCCCTTGCAGACACAGGTTTATTAATCAGGGGTTTACCCAGAGGCTGCAAAGTAGTTCCTCTTTCGGATTTCCTTATAGTATATGAACCCCAGAAAGGACTACTTTGGGGCCTTTGGGTACACCTAAACCCTAAACCCTAAACACTCTTCTTTGAGCTTTGGTTTTGCTCCGAGGTGCGCGAAGGAGGAGCTCTCTACGGAGGTGCTCAATCAGGCTCCTCTTCGCGATTCTCAGAGGGGAAAAATGGGACTTTCCGAAAACAGGGGGCCCTAATATAGGACCCTAAATAGTATAAGGACCCCAAAATAAGGTACCCCCAATTTTCGGAAGCTCCCATATAGGGATTTTAAGAAGGTGCTATAACATACTCCTCAACGATGCTATAACGCCCTATTGAGGCTCCTCTACAGTTTCATTGAGGTTACTCTTGGGGTTTCTGTATGGTGTTGTCGGAGCAATCGTGTATGCACTGGTGTGTCGACGCTTGCCCCGAAATATTTCGGGTCTTTTGTTTGGGCTTCAGGGTTGGGGGTAGATTTTCAAGCCTAATTACACCGCAGACCCCGTCCGTCCGGGTTCTCATCTAATTCTACAACAGACGGGCACAGTAGCCGGATCCTCCCTGCACCCCGGCTTTAAATAGAAGGCGGAGCTAACTCTAAAACCCTAATCCCAAGCTTAACCCACCAAAGCCTACTTTTTGTCGGTCCCTTTTACCTCCATTATTAGGGTTCATAATAAGAACCTACAGAACAGTAGGTTTTGATAGGTTTCGGTACATCTTAAGCCTAAACCCTAAACCCTAAACCCTACACCCTACACGCTGCACCCTACACCCTAAACCCTAAACCCTTACACCCTTACACCCTACACCCTAAACCTAAACCCTAAACCCTAAACTAAATCTTAAGCCCACAGGCCTCCAGCCAGGGAGCCCTAAGCCTCAAACGCAGCTTTTCGCCTTTCCAAATGCCAGACATCGACACCCCAAAGCAATGCGGGGCTAGGAGCCCGTGGCTCTTGTAGCGGCTTTAGAGGTTTTGTTTAGGGTTTTGGGTTTCGGGGTTTAGGGTTTAGGGTTTAGGGTTTAGGGTTTTAGGGTTTAGGGTTTAGGGTTTTCTACAAGAGTTGTAATACGATTTTATTAGGGTCGAAGCTGAGCCTATTCTCTCAGGGTGGCCTGTCGGTGTTTCTTCGGGCGCTTCGCGCGGAGAATGCTTCCACAGAGTTGGCGAGTACAGGTGGGGCTGTTCCTTAGCGGCTAACCCGAAACTGCCACAGCCCAAACCTGAGAGTACTCTTGGGGTGCAGGGAGTGCATCGAGGGCTTTTAGGGCTGAGGGGTTTATCCGTTGAGGTCCCGGGCTCGCTGAAATCCTTTGCCGCGTCCTTGAATGTAAAAACCCTAAACCCTAAAACCCTAAACCCCAAACCCTAAACCCTAAACCCTAAACCCCGAAACCCTAAACCCTAAACCCCTAAACTTGTCCGTAAGTAGGGAAGGCGAGTACTTCGGGGCACGGGGCCCGGTCAGCGACTTGGGATTGCAGGCTCAGATTTCCCAAGCCCTTTACTTAGTAGCTGGCTCAAGTTGCAGATAATAAGGATCCTACTATTTAAGGACTATCATTAGCGGTTAGCGTCCCCTATTCTCGGAAACTCCCATATGGTGTAATGCCTCTGTGGAAATGCCTTCGACACCGTCACATTCGTACAAAAAGCAGCTTCGGAAGCCAAATCTGAAGCCGAGGGGTCAATGTTTATAGCTTTGGGCTTCGAGTTTAGGGTTTAGAGTTTAGGGTTTAGGGATTTGGAGTTTGCTGGTTGAGGGTTCAGGGTTACGGGGTTTCAGGTGCAGCAGCAGCAGCAGCAGCAGCAGACTTGCAGACGACACGCAAAGCTACTACACTCGAACACACTGGTGTTCCTGAGGGTTAAAGCATAGTGCCAACCCCAATCACAATCTAGGCCCGTTTCCAGCAATCCAGTGTCTCGCCACGCTCGCTGCAGGACTCTGCGCGTTTCTCCAACATCCCCGAAGACGCGCCGCGCTCCGTCAAATCAAAGTTCGTGATTGGTCGCGACATTTGAGAACGGACATCAAATTTCTCTAGAGTTTACGTGTGACAACAGTAGACCAGTAAAGAGGTTCATGATCCTTGACTGCAGGAACTCTAATTACTGTTCGACGTCTCTTCAGAACCAAAACTGAAATCTATTTGGTGGTGTTCGAATTACCTGGCCTCAAAGTAGCCATATTGCAGATTCCCTTTCGACTGTGATCGTGATCTTCTGTTAAAGTGGTTTCTCGATGGGAAAGGACCTGTAGAACGACCCCCTATACAAACCCATGTAGCAATTCTGTGAATCCCTCACAACACGGACATGTTACAAACCCCACAAAGGACCAATGAACCGCCACCATAATGCGCCCCTCTAGCAGAAAGATATCCCGCAATTCTTTCTGTCCTGGCAAGGTTTGGAGGGGATTGGATTGGCGCGATATATGAGTCTCAGTAGCTCTGTGTCAAACAGAACTGGGTTTGGCGGTTGAGGGGCGTTTGCATCGTTTCTGATGTGAAGACATGATGTTGATTTTCAGTTCAGGCCATATTGGTCCATAGGAAGTGCTTGATTTTCGGTTCAGGCCATATTGGTGCATAGGAAGTGCTTGATAATTTCCCAAGAATGCTTTCGATCGTGTTCCATCCCTGCATGTTTCTTCCCGCAGAGCTGACCTGGGCTTTGATGTCAGGGCTTCGGGTTTACTGCGGTGTTGCCCATAAGGGTCTAAGTCTCCGAACATTACAACTTCTGTGCAAAAAAGCCATGCAGAGTCTAGCATATGTTGTCTACCTCTCGCTCTGTCTGTCCAAGGGTACAAGGAGGGACCCTTAATAAGGACCCCTAGGTAATATACCCTTAATATAGCTATTATATACCCATGATATAGCCCATTATAGGGTAGGGGTCCCCATTAAGGGTCCCTCCTGTTCCCCTTTGAGTCTGTGTGGCTACTTGGGCTCGAGGGCTTTGGGGTTCCTGGGCCTTCCACGGTGTTGGCCCCACGGAAACCCTGCAGTGCACGCCAAAAACTCCTAAACCCTGTTTTCCTAAGCGGAAAATGCCGCTTCTCGGATCTTGCAGGCGGAAGAAGGGGACGTTTAAGCAAACTAAAGCCCTGAACTCTTGGACCTCGAACTTGAAGACTCTGAGCCACTAATCCCGCAATATTGCAGGATGATGAGGTCATGGTTTGAGTAGTTTTCGAAGCCCGCGTCCCTTGTTAGGGCCCCCAAATAGTAGGGCACTCATATAAAGCGGACCCTAAGAAGGACTCCGAATTTTTGAACTGCCCATCTACTATTCCTGTGGGATCGTTAGTAAACCTCTACAGGAGCGCACCCCCCAAAAAACGATGCAACAGCAACAAGGCTCCTGTTGCACTGTCCTTTGCATTCCCCCTTATAGAAACCTGAACCCCTTAACCCTGAACCGTAAACCCTGAACCCGAAACCTAAACCCCAAACTCTCAACGCCAAACCCTCAACCCTAAACCCTGAACCCTCTTAACCCAACTACAGAACCCAAGCTCTTAGCCCGAGTTTGCCAAAGAAAGGATTCCTTTCTTTGCCAACCTAATTCGGGTTCTGAAATTAATATAATTTCCCCAGAAGGAAGTCGTCGAGTTGCTGTCCAAAGACTGGCAGACGTATGGCCGGATACTCTGGGAGTGAGGATGAAGGGGACCCTTGAGGATAAAGACCCTCTCAATAAGGTCCCTTTTCAGAGAGCCAGAAGTAAACCCTAAACCCTAAACCCTAAACCCTCGGGTTCAGAAGGGGTACCCTTTAAGGGGTCTCTCAAATAATACTACCTATGCTCAGCCCTGGGTCCCTGAACTCTAAACCTGAAGTCCCAAAACCATCAACAGGTTTAGGGTTTAGAGTTTAGAGTTAAGGGTTTAGGGTTTAGAGTTAAGGGTTTAGGGTTGAGAGTTTAGAGTTTAGGGTTTAGGGTTTTGAGTTTAGAGTTTAGGGTTTAGAGTTTAGGGTTTAGGGTTTAGAATTTAGGATTTAGGGTTTAAGCTTTGGGTTCAGGCTTCAGCGGTTAGTTGGACATTGAGTTTCTGGGTACTTCTTGGCATTCAGGGCTTGAGGGGGTGAACGTAGATATATAGTTTGAGACATTACAATAGTAGGGTATGCAGTACCCGAGAGGCTTTCCTTGCTATGGCATTTTAACCCGGGTTGTTGTTTTCGCTTTGGTCGGGGCTCAACCCGATCAACAGAATCTTACATATCCCGATAACGCCCGCCCCCCTCCACAACCCTAAACGCTATCCCCGAAATCAGGCCCTACACGCTCAATCCCCCCAAAGAAGGTCCCCAAACCCCGAAACCCTAAAACCCCTAAACCCCTAAACCCCGAACCCGCAAAGGCCTTTCAGTTCTGTTACAGCATCCTTCTAGCACCCTCAGACTCTTAAAGGGAGTCCCCAAACCCTAAACCCTAAACCCTACACCCTATAGACCCTAAACCCTAAACCCTAAACCCTACCCAGAGACTCCAATATCCCTTAATTAAGGAATATACCTTGAATCATATTAGGAATCATACTATAATTTAAGGTATAATCCTTAATCAAGGGGTTTTGGAGTCTCTGGGTAACCCCTAAACCCTAAACCCTAAACCTCTAAACCCCTAAACCCTAAACCCCTAAACCCTAAACCCTAACCCCAGACCCGAAAAGGTCCCACGATGATGCCGGGTCTCCTGAAGGCCTTGGTAAGCAACGGCCCGCCGGCGTTCCTTGGCCTTCGAAGCGGTTTGGGGTTCAGGGTTTAGGGTTTAGGGTTTAGGGTTTAGGGGTCTTGAGGAGTTCATGTTGAGTACGGCCCCCACCCAAGATTAGTTGAAGAATATATTCAGTAGCCCTATCATAAACTCTTACTGTACAGGGGCTGTACCTTAAAGTTCATGGATATATCAGGATGTTGCACAGGGTTAACTTTTGCTTCGAGAGTGGGCTTCGAATTTAGAGGGTTTTTTTGGGGTGTCAGGGGACCAGCTTGGGAGTTTCCGAGAATAGGGGACCCTAATATAGTACCCTGAATAGTAGGATCCCTATTACAAGGACTCCAAAGTAAGGGGCCCCCGTAATTTTCGCAATTTTCGGAAACTCCAGTTTAAGGGGGTTTCGGGCTTCCGGGGCTTTTAGCCGTTTAGGGCTCTTCGAGTTGGGAGGGTCGACGGCTTTGGGCCCAGTGGAGTTCCGTCAGAGACTTCTTCTACGTAGCATAAGTGCAAAACGTGTAGTTTGAAAAGCATGTTTGCACTATGGGCTATCTTTGTTTCTTAGCTCTCTCCCGTTCTCTCCCTCCCTCTCTCCTTCTCTCTCCTTCTCTCTCCCTCTCTCTTCCTCTCTCGCCCTCTCTCCCCCTCTCTCGCCCCCTCTCTTTCTCCCTAGCCTACAAGCTGTTGGAGATTCAGGTTTCATGCAGCTAGCAGTGCCTTTCCTCCAACCAACCCTAAACCGTGATCTAAACCAAAGATGCTCCATATCCTGAAGCTCTGAACGTTCAGCCCCCAACTCAAACTCCGAGTTTCAAGCACAATGGCCCTGGCTCTACACCCGAAGCTCTAAACCCCAAACCCCCATACATTCCTCAAATGTACCCTCGACATCTAAAGCGGGCAAACTCCTTACTTAAAGGCTCATGGGACTTAGTAAGTAAGGTTATAAGTAGGTTATAACTAGGATAACCCCACTTAGGGGACTTATAACCCCAGTTATAACCTACTTACTAAGTCCCGTGATCCTCTAAGTAAGGGCCGTAGATCCGGTAGCCGAAGATGCGCTCAGGCGCGCTAGCATGGCCTTGCTGCTCTGGCTTTTGGAGGAGATCTCGCTGCTCCTGGTGTATTGCGAAGCCACATCCTGGTATGTATGCTTGCATGCACGCAAGTATATACATATACGACAGACGTATGTATACATATCTACGTGTACAACCAGATCTCTCACACATTGACACATGTGTATATATGCATACATACATACTTGCATGCTGCACCTAGGACATCTATCTATATATATATATATCTATGTATATATAAGTATTTACACACATATGTGCGTGTGTGTACGTATGTCTATATATGCACATAAATGTCTATATGTGCCAGGGTCTACGGCGTACATATAGGTTTCTCGTGTTAGCTTATGGTTTCGGGGCTCTCGGGCCAAGGCGTTGAGAAGTTCAAAGGATGCTTTTGATTTCCCGATCACGCTTGGGGTTTAGGATTTAGGGTTAAGGCTTTACGGTTTAGGGTGTAGGATTTAGGGTTTGGGATTTAGGGTTTAGGGTTTAGGGCATACATTGCGAATTATTTCCGTGGCAGAGGTGCAGGTTTTAGCTCGGGTGTAGGGGGCGAGGAATATGAAAAACGCAAACCTTCCTCAACCACGTAAAATCCTGCAGCAAAGTCGCGATAATTATCCTTATCAGCCCCTTATGCAACCCGATATGGTCAAACATCTATAAGACCCCTGTAGAAGCTAAACCCTATAGATCCTTGAAATCTACTTGGAAAGCAGAGGTCTGCTCAACCCGCATGTTATTGCCCACAAGCTGGTGCTGGCTTCACTGCGTGATGTGCAGGGCCCAGATGTCAGCACATGCTCGGTGGGTCGCAAGCGCATGAAGTTCCTGGAGACCAACCAACAGGTTGGCATCTTCCCGCGGAAGCCCGGCATTTTCTTCAAGGGCACCGTGAGTGACCAGCCCGGCAAGCTGGACGCTTTATGCGCTGAGCTACTAAAGGGGCCTAAACAATTACCAATATTATGGTTAGAGCTCCTTATTATAATTATAGTATAACGGCCCCCAAAACCCTATTCCAATTATTAAGGCCCCTATAGGGTCCGGGATCAAGCTCCCCATCAGCGGGGCCAATAGCCAGGGACCCCAGTGCCCCTCGACCAATGGGCACGCCATGAGCTGCAGCTGAACATATGCATCCAGGAATCCGGGAGAGTGACGTGGACTTCGCTACCGAGGTTGATGTGCTTCATCGGGAGGTTGGTTGCGAAGATGGGCAGCGGCTTCCACCTCGAGGTACTGTTGAACGTGCGGATGTCACCGAACTGCTGTTCAACCGGAGCCTAAGGGGCAGCCGAATGCCAAGCAGCCTGCGGAGTTTGATATTTGGTTATGCGATCAACCGGAGCCTAGTGGGCAGCCAACAACCCAGCAGCTTGCATAGTTTGATGCAAGACGAAGGCGGACATCGTCAACGAGATCTTGTTGCCGATGCCGATGGACAGAAACACGGTTTGGGCGGGGAGATGCTTGTCGGCCTGGCCAAGATCCCCGCCAGCATCGATGGCGAGGTTGAGTGCCGATGGGTTACCGACAATCTACAAGTACGAGGCCGCTGACTCCTTCGTCAACAAGTACCGACGGGAGCCGAGTGGAACAAGAATACCAGTGGGAATACGGCTGAGCTGATTGCCCCCTGTGTAGTTCGTAGAGGAGAGTGTTTTGAAGCGGGCACAGTGTTGTGACTGTGTGGGATTTACCCTGTAGTTTGCCTCTTCCAATCCCGAGAGGAATAGGCTCAGGGATGTGTAGGGGCGCAGTGACCTTTGAATCTCTGCTGCGTGGAGTCTTGCTCGTAGTTCGCCTCATCTGACTCCGTGAGGAATATGCTCGAGCAGTAGTAGTCTTTAGTTGCGGGTACCTTCCGCGTAGGAGGACCCTTGTTGCTTGTTGGCTGCTGCTATGTTCTAGGCTTCGCATGTTTTGGTTTTGAGCGCTGGAGATACGGCTTTTGGCCCTCGTAGCCGCCGGGTTAGGCTCCTCGCGCAACCCTCGGGCGGGCCTGATTTCTGCGCAGCTACCGCAAATCGGCGCTAGCGCATACAGGCACCCGCGGGCTTCCAGAATTCATTGTTTGCTAGTGGTACGTTCTCGACAGGACTTTGCACCAACGGAAGAAGGCCCCTATGTCAAGCTGCAAGGGCTGCAGCTGGCGGTGGATAGAGCCCAGATGAGCCCGTATATCTTTCGCTGACCGGAGGCAGCTGGAGCCAGCCATGTAACTGCCACTGACCCCGCTGTGTGCACGTGCGCACAAGGCCCGACGGTTGGCGCCATGACGTGCGTGGGCCACAAGCGCAGTCCAAGATTTCCGGAAGCGTTGGACTGAGAAACTCAGAAGAAGATGTGAGGCAGTTGCTCAACGTGTCGATGCTTCCTTCTAAGAAGTAACAAGGGCCAAATGGGAGTTTCCGAAAATCAGGGTTACCTTATTTTGGGGGTCCTTACAAGGATCCTACTATTGGGTGCTACATTAGGGTCCCCTATTTTCGGAAACCCCCAAATCATCTACTATCTGGATATGGGCTTTTGGGTTTAGTGAAGTGCCTCGGCAGGAGGTCGAGGGCGCCCCGGGCGCTTTCCATGCCGCGGCCATGCGCCAGGAATCAGACGACGGAGGCCAAGTAGAGGAGTTTCGTGTTTAGAGTTTAGGGTTTGGGTTTTTCGGGCTTATAGGTCTCTAGGGATTTAGTGATGTAAGGTTTAGGTTAGGCGTTCAGGGATAGTGGTTTAGTGTGCGCATTTTCTCTCTGATTAATGTTTGTTGTGTTGAGATTTAGGTTTCCTAGCAGTTTTGTTCAGGTAGTCGCTGATCCCTGAACTCTAAACTTCAACCGCAGGCCCAACGTAAACGTCGCAGCTCCCCCCCCAACCCCCCATCCCCCACGTGCTGTCGCGCTTGCCCGCCACACAAAACCCGACGCCCCAGATGTTGAACACAACTTCTCGCAAACTGTAACTTCAGCCCGGAGCTTCGTTCAAAACCTAAACGCCCCTAAACCTTCAGGGTTTGAGGGGGTTTTAGGGGTTTACGGGTTTAGGGTACGTAAAATTAAACCGTCCCTGTCCAGCTCCGGGCTACCGGCAGCTTGCCGCTACAGCCTATGGTGCTGCAGCACTTCGTCGGGCGCAGTCGCTAGGCCTGCATTGTGGGGTTTAGGGTTCAGGCCCATTCTTTTGTTACCATATCAAGAATATTCACCGATACCTTGTTCTGATTACCAAAGCCTCCATGTTAGTGATTTGCTTTCAGGTGTTTTTTTTGGGTATTGGGTGCCGGGTGCGGCTTACTCACAATTTACTGATACTATACGGACTTCAGGGGAACGTATCCTTACGAATAACTAGATCATGCTCCAGGCCGTCGAATCTGAGACAACACCGAACCCAAAGAGCGATCAACGGTGACTCTGAAATCTCGAATCCGGCATTGCTTTGAAGCCCCCAACTGTAGGGTTTAGGGTCCCAGAACCCCAAGGCTCACTAAACCACTAAACCCAAACCCTAAACCCTAAACCCTAAACCCTAAACCCCAAACCCTTGCAGAGACCTAGCAACCAAAAATCCTTGCACAGCCCCTTGAACATGATAAACCCATGTCGATCGCTTCCCTAAAGCCTAAACCCTAAGCCCTACTTGGAGGATCATGGGACTTAGTAAGGGTCCTTAAAGGGCTCTTTAAAGGGATCCTTAAAGGGTTCCTTAAAAGGGATCTATAGGGTTTAGGGTTTAGGGTCTACTTGGGAGGATCATGGGACTTAGTAAGTTAGGTTATAAGTACCTTAATTGGGGTTATAAGTAGTTATAAGTATAGTTACCTTGCTTATAACCCTAGTTACTAAATCCCATGATCCTCCAAGTAACCCCCTATAAACCTCTAAACCATGAGCCCCAGACTCCAAAGCCGACCCCCGCACCCTGAAGCCTAAGCCCTAAAACGCTAAGTCCTAAAGTAAAAGCCAGAAAGTTGGAATAGGATTATCCTAACCCTTCTATGGTAAATTATAGGGTATCCTAGCATGAAACCATATTCCAACTTTCTGGAGTTCCCTGTAAGCCTTAAACCTAGGCAGAAGGCCCCCGTCGCTTTGGGCGAGTCGATGTGCGAGGCCAGATCACCTCCGGGACGGGTTCGGGGCTTGGGGCCAAGGGTTTAGGGTTTAGGGTTTAGGGTTTAGAGTTTGGGGTTTGAATGGGGCTTAGGGTTGGTGAAGAATCGGAAAATTTAGAGTTTGGAGTTGGGAGCTTCGGGCCAAGGGTACCCGTAGGATGCTGGGGAAACTTGCCGTTACTTAGGCCGGTATGGCCACGGAGCAATCTCCACTTGCCAAGCAACCGCCCAGAGCAAACTTGAAAAGCCACGAAGACTCGAGAAGCTTGAGACCCTGCCTATCTTGAAACATATATTCTTCCATACTTTAGGACACGATCAAAGCCGGAATCTTTCTGGGTGGTAATTACATTGCAGCACTGTATAGTAAGCCATGTTCAGGGGGCTCTCAGAGGATGTCATATAGGAACCTGGGTCTTTGATAGGACCCTGTGCTTGAATCCTACGGTGGATGATATAAATCCTGCATTACCTTAAGGACCCTAAACTATGGGAATTATGGTATATTCCTTATTATGGGTCATGCAGGATTTATATCATCAACCGTAGTATCTCGGGTTTCTACTTCCCGAGCCCCCACGTGATCCCTGAACCCTGATCCCCTCCTCTCCCTAAGAACCTGCAGCCATATACTATAGAAGCCTGGATGCTTACCAATGTTATTCCTGAAGGTTCCGTATTATAGATATACTATGAAGGGGCCCCCAAATCATACTGTTGATGATATAAATCCTGCATTACCCATAATAAGGGATATATGGGAATTATGGTATATTCCTTATCATGAGTCATGCAGGATTTATATCATCAACCGTAGTACGGCCCCTACATTAACTCTTATCACCTAACTCGCAGGCCGAAACCCCTGGCGCCCAAGCCGTTGAGAGAAAACAGAACCCCTGAAGGAATCCTTTGTCAACTCACCCCAAGCTTCTAGACATCTTCTAGACTCTAGACCTTGAGCTCAACGTCCTCTTGCACCCTAAACCCTAAACCCTGAAACCTGAATTCCTTGAAGATGCTCGTTGGTATGGGCAGACATCAAAAAGGAGCAGAAAACGCAACAAAACCTGAGTTCCTAGAGTGGATGAAGCCCTTTGAAACAGGCGGTGGACGCCGAAGTACATGGTGGCTTCATGGAGGCTTCAGGGATTTAGGGGTTCAGGGATTCAAAGGATTCAGGGGTTTAGGGGTCTAAGGGATTCATGGCTTTAGGGGTTTAAGGGTTCAGGAATTCAGGGGTTTAGGGGTTTAAGGGTTTAGGGGCGGGCTGCAAGGGTTTAGGGCTTCAGGGATTCAGGATTTAGGGTTCAGGGTGTCACGGCGAGGGTTGTTGATTCAACAACTGGAACCATAAAGTAAAAGCCAGAAAGTTGGAATATGATTATCCAAACCCTTTATGGTAAATTATAAGGTATCCTACCCTGAAACCATATTCCAACTTTCTGGAGTTCCCTTTATGTCGGCACTATACCCCAGCTCCATTATTTTTCGGTTTTGGTGCAGTGGAGGTTAGGGGTAGTGTTGCCCTTGCGCTGGTCGGAGATCGCCAAAAATTCAACCAACTCAGGAATGCATCCTGCGCCCTCTTTGTTCTTGATGGTTGGCAGCTCGAAATCTTCTGCCGCACTCTGCTGCTCTCCTCAACCCCAAACTCCACACCTCGATACCCTAAACCCTAAACCCTAAACCCAAAGCACCCAAAGCCCTGCATCCTAAACCCCAGGAGAAGAGCATAGCGAATGTTGGAATAGGGTTTACGGTTTAGGTTTAGAGTACCATTCCTGTTTGGCTACATTCCGGTTCTTACCACTAGTTGGTTGGGGGTGTGTTTGGGCCCAGAGACTCCAATACCCCTTGATTAAGGAATATACCTCAAATTATAGTAGGATCCTTAATATGATTTAAGGAATATTCCCTAATTAAGGGGTATTGGAGTCTCTGGGGGTTCAGGGTTCTTGTATTCCTGCCTTTAGCTTTGGGGGGTGCGACTTCTCCGGATGGGGGAGTCTGCACATCTGCGAGGATACGTAGACAGGAAATACACTCCCTAAACTCTTATAGTAACCCTCATAATAACCCTTATAATGACCCCTATGATAGTAGCCCTTACAGTAACCCTTGTAGTACCCCTGGCTGAAGAGCCAGAAGCAGAAATTGCGAGACGAACAAATTTGAAAAGGACGAGGAACAAGCGGGCTGAAGAGCACAAGGTGTTCAAGGAAGCCCGGGAGGCAGGGTTCGCCAAGAAAGACCGCGTAGTGGCTTTGAAGGAAACTGAGCAGAAAACTGCAGCCAGGAGGCTCTTGTCCAACGGTAAAAGGAGGGACCCTTAATAAGGACCCCTAGGTATATAGCCTTCATATAGCTGTTATATTACCCACTATATAGCCTGTTATAGGGTAGGGGTCCCCATTAAGGGTCCCTCCTTTTCCCCTTGGATCTTGGTGAAAGTGGAGAAGCGGGACGTGCAGCTGTTGCGGAGGCGCTCCGCATCGCAGTGGCTGCAAACCCTGACGCCGTCAATCCAGAAGTTTCACAGAAGCGCCACGAGAACTGAAAACCGGCTCCGATATTAGCCACACTAGACTGATTTAGTGTTTAGGGTTTAGGTTTCACGAATCACACCCTGCATCTTAGGCAACACTCTGCATGTACTGTAGTTTAGGCCCTTCAGAAGAAATGCCAGGATCTCCTGAAGGAGGAGAGCTCGCAGGAAGTGCTGTCCATCCTCACTGCACCTTGCCGGCAAGTTTAGGGTTGGGGTTCGAGCTACGGCTTCGGTGGCTTGGGCCAAGGCGGTTTATGTCGACCTCTGTGATTTTCAGCCCGCCCTACACCTCCGAGGGCCTTGATCTTCGGATCCTTGTTACAGGCCTTATCACCGGCAGGGGTTTACGGCAGTGCTAGTATTCCTCCTATTGCTAGCAATAGTACTTCTCACAAGTTCTAGCAGCACGAGTACCAGTAGTAGTGTTTTTGTTCGTACCAGTACTCACACTAAACCCTGAACCCCTGAACCCTTAAACCCTAAGCCGTACTACGGTTGATGATATAAATCCTGCATGACCCATAATAAGGAATATACCATAATTCCCATATATCCCTTATTATGGGTAATGCAGGATTTATATCATCAACCGTAGTATACGTACTTGGTATTGGTAGCGTCAGACCATGCCAAGCGAGACCCCTGAGGCCTCTAGCCACTTAAAGGCTCATGGGACTTAGTAAGTAAGGTTAAAAGTAGGTTATAATTAGGATAATCCCACTTAGAGGACTTATAACCCCCAATTATAACCTACTTACTAAGTCCCATGATCCTCTAAGTAGACCCTAAACCCTAAACCCCATAGATCCCTTTAAGGAGCCCTTTAAGACCCCTTACTACGTCCCATGAGCCTCTAAGCAGAGTTGCCCTTAGCCGACCCGTAAGCTGAACCATCCACTCCTAAACCGGCTTCGGGTTTAGGGTTTGAGGGTTTAGGGTTTAGGGTTTGAGGGTTTAGGGTCTAGGGTTTAGGGTTTGAGGGTTTGAGGGTTTAGGGTTTAGGGTTTAGGGTGTAGGGTTTGAGGGTTTAGGGTTTAGGGTTGAGTGATTTGCGAACAAACTCCGGCCAAACATGCTTGACATTCTTGCAGCCCAAGCAAACAGCGACTGCTTCTTGAATTAGCCCGGCAAACTGCGCATTGAAGAGGCCCTCGCTAACTATGTAAGGCCACACTGCAGCTCAAAATTTTCTTCCACCTATTAAGGCCCCGATGTTACAGTATACTAGAAGTCTCTCGGGAAGAGAGGGAGAGGGCAGTGGATTCCAAGCATTGAAGTGTTTGGGATGTTGGCTTCATGCTCATAGGTGTCGGTTCGTGGTTGTCTTCCACATAGGGGTTATAGAAGGACTAGGATGCCCAGTAGTACCCTTATTCCCTTTTTGTAGTCCTAGGTTCCTTATAAAGTTACCCAATACCAAAAAGAGAGGCCTTTTTATTCTTAGGTTACTGGGTATCCTCGGTAGGCTGTATTAAGATAGCTATTCATAATGCAGAATACCTTATGCTTGACACGCCTTGAGAAGAGGTAGCAGTCTTACTGGCTGTCATGGGGCTACAAGTTATATTCCAATCTCAAGATGCTATATCGCGAGTGTGAAAGGTCAGTAGTAGTAGTAGTAGTAGCAGTAGTAGTAGTAGGAGTAGTAGTAGTAGTAGTAGTAGTAGTAGTAGTAGTAGTAGTAGTATCATGATATGCTTGATATAGCGTTATATGCCCCGAACCGCTTTTGAAAGTATTGAGGCCCCTTTATTGGCACTCTTATGGCAAAGCACTGAAGGTGTTTAGGATCCCTTATGGGGGTTTCCGAAAATAGGGGACCCTAATATAGAACCCCAAATAGTAGGATCCTTATTATAAGGACCCCAAAATAAGGTACCCCCCCCCCCCATTTTCGGAAGCTCCCCTATTACGATCCCTGCACCCAGGCAAGCTGCGCCACACCCCAGGCGGCCTCTAGCGAACTGCAGCGCCAGCAGGCAACGCAAATCAAGGACGGCGGAGCGACAGAAGGAACCAGTTCTTGTTAGGGAACTTAAGGAAACCATGATGTTTAACCATAGAGTCATGTTCCGGTAACCTCAATTACCTGCCCCTAAGCCCAATCCTAAATCCCAAGCCCCATTTGATTGAGGGCGTTTTAGGGCTTTAAGGTTTCGGGGGCTGGACATTGAATTGACAACGGTTTAGTTTAGTTGTCTTTCCGCATGTCTTCGGCGGTTGCGGGAAGAGCTCCAGACTCACGGCCCGTCACGGTCCAAGCCGTACCCAACCCATAGCCATAAACTCTAAGCCCCAAACCAGCGGCAGGAGGAGAAGAAGTTCACTGAGATGCTCCAGGGCAAGCTGCGCCAGAGCCACCGTGCACTGCAGGCGGCGCCGAGTGAGGAGGGAGATGCCTATACGCCCGAATGCCCGGAATCGGAATCATCCGGTTCCAGAGCTCAATGTAAACCCCCCGCTACAGAATCCGTGACAGTAGGGTGTCATAATACCACGACCCCAAGAGAAGCGAGGTTCTTGATCAGGAGCAAACCCAAGCCCTAAGACCTGAATGCCTCGGGGTCGGTTGCGCTGCACGCGTGTTGTTGTAAAGAGCTTCAGCCCGTAGTGCTGCAGTATTAAGGGTTTAGGGTTTTCTAGTTCAGGGTTTAGGGCATTATAGTTTTTAGGATTTAGGGAGTAGGGTTTAAAGGTTTGTTGGTTAGGGGCAGCTGTCTGGCTTCGTCTGCTCAGACCACCCACGCACTGCTTTTCGATTGTGATCCCTGGTGAAGCCATGCGTAGTGTTGATTCAGGGCCTCTCAAACCGGCTTGAACCCTAAACCCCTCACAACCCCTTAACCCCTAAACCCCTAAACCCTAAACCCCTAACCCCCTAAACCCCAACCCCTAAGCCCTAACCCCTACGGATTCACAAACTCTTGGAAAGATGCTGACTCTACTCTGTATAAGTTGGACCCCCTAGACAACTATGATGATACAAATTCTGCATTACCCATAATAAGCAACGCACCATAATTCCCACAGACCAGGGTCATTAAGGTAATGCAGGATTTATATCATTAACCGTAGCTATGTGCACTTATGCCTCCGCAAGCTTACGGACTTTGGCCCTCAACCTTAAATCTCGAATCCTGGGCCGAGTGGTGTTGTATTGGGGGGTTTGGGTTTGGGCCGAGGGGTTAGGGTGCAGGCCTATACCTTAGCCCCGAATAACCTACCTTTTTACGGACTTAAAGAAAGGAAATCATAATAAGGAACCCTACAAAGGTAGGTTATTCAGGGTTAAGGTTTAGGGTTTAGTGTTTATGGTTCGTGGCTCTATTTCGACGGTAACGGTACTTAGTTATGGTTGCACAGCAGAACTTAGACCCCAGAACCCCCAGCTCCCACAAGCTATTCGTGTAGGCCATGGCGCCCTTGGTGAAGCTGGGCGACCCGGATTTAGAGCCTTGGAAAGAGTTCTGAAAGAAAGGAGAGGCAGCGCCCAGCCTCAGTGTCTGGGGGCAGTGGGTTTCACGGTTTCGGCTTGGTGGGAGCCGATCTGAACTTCAGTCTTTGTTCAGCATTGAAGCGGATGGTTGCCCGTTGACCGGCGAGTATGTTCTTGCATGGCTGCTTAACCCTTCTCACTGAACCCTGAATTCACCCCACAAACTCTCAGCTGCCAAGAGTCCAGGAGCGTAGCTGAGAAGTGAGAAGGGAAAGCCCCTCTTTGGGCCTAGGACCTACTTAAAGGCTCATAGGACTTAGTAAGTAAGGTTATAAGTAGGTTATAATTAGGATAACCCCACTTAAAGGACTTATAACCCCAGTTATCACCTACTTACTAAGTCCCATGATCCTCTAAGTAGCAGCTCAGCTACTCGGGTCATCTAGGGACCCACATGACTGGTCATATCGTTCCTTGAGGGGCTCCTTCCGCGCATTATGTGAATATGAGACCCATTTACACCTTAAGCTCCTGGTATAGGGGCCCAATACATAATTACCAATACTTTTTTTTTTTTGGGGGGGGGGGGGAGGTTCCGTATTAAAAGTATAGTATAATGGGCCCAAAACATTTTTCTAATTATTAAGGGCCCTATATTAGTCTAACTGTGAATGCCCCCGGATAGGTCTTGAGCCCAGACAGGCTGTTGAAAGCACGTGGTACACCAAATGAGTCCCGCATTCCCATAACAATCATAAAGAGCCCTGAAGGCAGGATATTACTAATTATGTTGGCCCCTAGCTGACCCAGAAGACGTGTTGCTTGTTTAGGCAACCTTCTAGGAAGGAAGCTTCCAGAGCTCCATGTACTGAACAACTCGAGCAGCGTCCACACACGTCCGAGGCTTCAGCACGTTAAGGGGTCAGGGCATTGAGTTTAGAGATTAGGTTTTGAGATGGTTGGAGTATAGAGCTTAGGGTATACCCTAGACCCTGCACCCTAAACCCTAAACCCCTAAACCCTAAACCCTAAACCCTAAACCCTAAACCCTAAACGGTTTAGGTTCGCAACAAACTCGGCGCCCAAAGCCGAAAGATTTGAGGAACGCACGCTGGCCTCGATCGTGCAGAATGGCTGGGAGTCAGCGCTTCGGCGCAACATGAAGGGTTTAGGGTTTAGGGTTTAGGGTTTAGGGTTGAACCGACCCTAAGCAGTTAAGCACAGTCCTGATGCCGCAAGAATGACACAAACGCAACACCTAAGTACGAAGCCTTAAACCTTAAGCCCTAAGCCCTAAACCCCTAAACCCTAAACCGTAAAGCCTTCAAGCCATAAAGGAGTCAGGTTTGGTTTATTAAAGGTTCAGTGCAGGGCTTTGGGAGACGATCGGGCTCTCGGTACAGACTGGTCGTTTATGGATTAGGGTAGTTGTCAAAATTATGGTCCCTTTCTGGGTACCCTAAATGTTAGGTGCCGTATTATAGTAGGGACCCAAAAAAGGACCCTAATTTTTGTCAACCACCCGTTAGGGTGCAGGGTTTGTGGCTTATGTATGGATCTCCCTAAACCCTAAACCCTAAACCCTAGAGCTTATGGGTGCAGGATCCAGGTTTCTAGTGATATGGGCGTTTCCGGAGATAGGGGACCCTAATATAGAACCCGAACTGGTAGGATCTTTCTTATAAGGACCCCAAATAAGGTACCCCCATATACCCTAATATAGAACCTGAGCTGGTAGGATCTTTCGTACAAGGACCCCCAAATGAGGTACCCCTAATTTTCGGAAACTCCCATATAGTGACCAGATAGGCCCTGCCAAAGTCTTGTTGCAACGATTGGGGCCGCTATGTGACCTTGTTGAACCTCCGAGCCGACTAATGGGTGTGGGCTCCAAGTCCAATCTCCGTAATACAGAGGTCGGAATAGTCAACAATACCATCCCCCCTGCATACAGTGTACGCACCCCCGAACCCGATTCCGAACAGACCTCTAATAGTCTAAGGCACTGCGCATAGAAATCCTTTTCAAACTACGAACGCCTCTGTGTTCGGTGATTCGATACCCTTCGGGAGAGTCGGGTTTCTTGTCGGCCAGATACAATTCACAGGTTGCAGTACGGAGTACATCGGGTTCGGTGTAGGGACCGAAGATCTATACAACCCTATAAACCCCGGAAGCCAAGCCTTTCTATGCCGGAGCCCTACACTCTACACTGAAACCCCCCTAAACCCTAAACCCTAAACCCTAAACCCTAAACCCTAAACCCTAAACCCTAAACCCTAAACCCCAAGCCCTGAACCTCTATAACCCTGAACCCCTAAGGCCCAAAAAACACCTCGGCCCCCTACTAGTAGAGTCTGAGTAGGTTAAAGTACTATAAACCTTACCTGGACCCCAAAAGTATGCAGAATAATAGCCTTTTATAGGTTTTGGGCCATTATTTTACCTACTTTTGAGGGGTCTAGGTATGTATAATTCCCAAAGGGTTAGCCTTTAGCTGCTCTACTAAACCTATCAAGCCCTAACCCCTCAACCCCGAGCTCTGGGAGTTCAAGGTGCACTGGTTTAGGGTTTAGGGGTTTAGATAGGGGTTCAGGCGTTTAGGGTTTAAAGCTACACAATCAGCAGCAACCCTAAACTAGCACACGACACCCGAAACCACCCAGGCCCTACAGAACCTGAAACACCCAGGCCCACTGGCCAGAAGGGCAGACTTTGCTCCACTTCCTCTGCGAGTAGCGCCGGCTGCACTCCGGGGAGCTTTGATTTGAGCCGACATAGCGGTTTGGGGTTGAGGGTCTAGGGTTTAGGGGTGAGGGTTTTGAAGTTTTGGGTCCACAGGTTTGGGGTTTTAAAGTTGAGGGAAGAAGGGTCTGAAGTTTAGGGTCCGGCGTTTCGGTTTTCAAGTCTAGCGGTTTAGCGTTGAGGAAACACCCAAAGAGCTGAACTCGGGGCTCTGCGGATGAGTAGGCACGGTGTAAAGATAAACCTAGACCCGCCAAACCCCCCAAAACCGCCAAACCTTAGGGGTTTAGGGTTTAGGGTTTAGGGGTTTAGGGTTTAGGGTTTAGGGTTAAACCACCAAACCCACAAACCCTCAAACCACTAAACCCCTCAAGCCCGAATATACGCCTAAAGCCACTCAAAACCTTCAACACACCCCCCCCCCTCTCCTAAACCCCTAAATCCATCCCCTAAACCCTGAAAGCCTTAAACCCTAATCCCTGAAAGCCCTAATGTAGGGGCCTTAATAATTACCAACACATTTTTGGGGTTCCTTCTTATGACTATGGTACAATGAGCCCCCGAGGCCTTCTTTTCATTACTAAGGCCCCTATACTATAGTACCTTTATAGGTCCCTTATAGTAGCCTTTATAGACCCCTTTAAAGGAACCCTATAAAGGAACCCTATAAACCCTAAAACACTAAAAGCCCTAAACCCGAAAACTCTCCGAAAGCGCTTCTTCCGCCCAGGCACAGCGAGGACCCTCGCGCCGTGCATCTGGTCTCCGAACTCTGCCCAGATCTTGAGGCTCCCGGATGCTTTGGGGGACTATCTCGGGGATTCCTTTTTAGGGTACCTTCAAGGGTTCGTTGAGGTTTAGGGTTGTAGGAGTCAGGGTTCAGGGTTGTAGGGTTTTGGGGCTGTGGGGTTGTGGGGTTTTGCGGTTTTAGGGTTTAGGGTTGCAGGGTTTGGGGTTTAGGGTTGTAGGGTTTTGGGGGTTCAGGGTTCAGGGTCTCCGGGTTACCGTTTAAAGTTTAAGGGTTTAGGGGTTTAGGGGTTTAGGGTTTAGGGTTTAGGGTTTAGGGTACAGAAGAGTTTAAAGTTTAAGTGCTTTGAATCTGGGCCCAATGCTTTGGGGGACTCACTTCCTTTCGATACCCAATGGGAGAACTAAAGGCTGAACCCTAACGCCTACCAGGACCCCCCAAGTACCCTTTAATATAGCCCTCATGCCCTCAATAGTCGGGCTTTAAGGTATCATAGAGTCATATGGACCCTTAGGGGGTTAGGGGTAGGCGGGGTAGGCGGTCTTCGTGCCCATAATACGGCGCTAATATAAGGCTTGTCCCCGACCCCCCCCCCCCTAGCTCCTTAAGGGTTCTTGGAGGGTCGGGGGACTTAGCAAGTAGGTAGTAAGTAGACTTATAAGTACCCTAAAGGGGACCCTAATTGGGGTTATGGTACTTATAAGTCCCTAAAATAACCGGTTACTAAGTCCCCCGACCCTCCAAGTTACCCTAAACCCTAAACCCTAAACCCTAGTTCCTATGACAGATGGTAGTTGGGGGTGCATGGCGAGACTTGGAGCTCGGTGACTAGGGGGGAATATCAGAGCCACTTCGGGGTCTGTTCCGCGAAAGCCAAGAGACGACCTTTTCGGGTGCGGTTTAAGAATTATGGTTTTTAAGGGGTTTTGGCGTTAGGATATAGGAATTACGGTTATTTAGGGTTTAGGGTTCAGGGGTTGCGGGATGAAACAAACCGTCAAGGTTTCTAGGGTTTAGGGTTTTGGTTTAGGGTTTAGGGTTTGGGTCAAACATTGGAACCTAACTTTAAAAGAAGCTAAATCCTGCAGGCGCGAGATGAGAAAGGGCTTCGGGCCATGGACTACGCCATGCAGAATCCCTCCTCAGAGGCTTCACAGAGAGCCCCTGGCTCCTAGTTTTTTGGTAAAGGTTTTGTTCAGGGTTCTGCAGGACTTCATCACCTAGTAGTAGAGTAGGAAACCTTGAACCTGTTTTGGGTGTAGTCCCTATATAATCCCTATATAGCCAAAAGGGTTAACCTTTGGTTCCCCATGATACTCAACAAATAGGATCAGGGCTTCGTGGAGCTGTGTTGAGGCTTCTGCTTGGTTTTCTAGGTGCCCTGCAGGGATTTATAAGGGTTCTGAGGGCTTTGTTGTAGGATTTCGATCTGCTTTCACGAGGCCCTTGAAGTTTCCTTGCTTCTAGTACGGGACAGCGAAAGCATCACAGAACATCGCATGGGGGTTACTGAGCCCCGAAATTTCAAGGGCAGTGCGGTTTGCACCGCATGCCGAGGTTTCGTGTGCGTCAATGCCTCATTTTCGGAGATGGGACGGATGTTCACTTGTTTTGACATGTTGGAAAACCCGGGGTTTCTGAACTTGTGTCGGTGTTGTGGATCCTAGACATTAAGGTCGTTGTTACGCGGGAAGTAGTACAGTGAAAGTAGCACTGGCGAACGTACCCAAAGTACCACGCCTGTCTTGGGTAATCTGCTGAAGAAGCCCGTTGTGTGACATGCTAAATCACACCAGCACATCAACACATGTCATTTCATGGCATGACCTATGACATCATATAATGTCATATCCTTTCATGTCGTATCGTGTCATGTCATCTCCTATCATGTCGTGAATCATGCCAAGAGCCATGACGTATCTTGAAACACAGAACGTCATCACCTCCCCCCCCCCCCCCCGCCCACCCACAAGAAGAAGCCCCCCCCCCCCCGGCATGCCAAAGCATGCCCGAACCTGGCAGGAGCCTCACATCCTAAGACCCTGGCAAGTCAGGGCAGGTGATGCACCTTTGTAGTCTTTTTCTAGCTTTTGTACAATAGACTCAATAGACCCTTGGGGAAGAAGATTAGCAGTGTGCTATGCACTTCCATAGGGTTCCCTATGATAACCACCATACATATAGCGCAGTATAAACAAGCGCCCGGTCCCAATTAAGAAGTTATTATTAAGGCCCCGAAATGCGTCTCGGAACCTTAAACTCCAATCGACCTAAACCCTTAAACCCTGATACTAAATTCAGAACTTCTAAATCCTGAAGACCTGCCTACAAAAACTTCAAACCCCTAAATCCTGAAATCCCGACTATAAATCTTAAACCCCTCAAAGCCGCGGGAAGGTGGCGGACCAACTTTTGAAGGTCAGCCGCGCACGGGCCTGCCAAAGCTTCGGGCCTCTGGAGGCCGCGCGCCACGGTTTAGGGTTTTGGGCTTAGGGTTTAGGATTTCAGATTCAGGGTTTAGGGTTTAGGGGTTAGGGTTTAGGATTTTAGGGTTTAGGGCTTAGGGTTTAGGATTTTCGGGTTTGGGGGTTTGGGTTGGTCTTGCAAAATCTTGTTCCCCACCAGCGTAAGCTCTGGGGTCTTTAGCCGAAACAAGGTTTGGGGCAGATTGGGACGAGGCCTTGGGCAAGTTCCGGGGCAGGTTCCGGCAGGTTCCGGGGAGGTTCCGGGCAGGATCCGGCGCGGTTCCGAAGCAGGTTCCGGTGATGTTGCAGGGCAAGTTCCGGGGCAGGTTCCGGGGTTCCGGGGAGGTTGTGCAGGTTCCGGCGAGGTTCCGAAGCAGGTTCCAGTGATGTTGCGGGGCAAGTTCCGGGGCAGGTTCGGGGGAGGTTCCGGGCAGGTTCCGGCGAGGTTCCGAACAAGTTCCGGTGATGTTGCGGGGGAAGGTCGGGGCAGGTTCCGGAGCGGTTCCGGGGCAGGTTCCGGTGAATTTCCGAAGCAGGTTCCAGTGATGTTGCGGGGCAAGTTCTGGCACAGCTTCCGGCAGGTTCCGGAGCGGTTCCAGGGCATGTTCCGAAGAGGTTCCGGCAGGTTCCGGTGAGGTTCCGAAGCAGGTTCCGGTGATGTTGCGGGGCAAGTTCCGGGGCAGGTTCCGACGGTTCCGGGAAGGTTGCGGGCAGGTTCCGGCGAGGTTCCGAAGCAAGTTCCGGTGATGTTGCGGGGCAAGTTCCGGCAGGTTCCGGCGAGGCAGGTTCCGGGAGGTTCCAAACAGGTTCCGGCGAGGTTCCGAAGCAAGTTCCGGTGATGTTGCGGGACAAGTTCCGGGGCAGGTTCCGGCAGGTTCCGGGGAGGTTCCGGGCAGGTTCCGGCGAGGTTCCGAAGCAAGTTCCGGTGATGTTGCGGGGGAAGGTCGGGGCAGGTTCCGGCAGGTTCTGGAGCGGCTCCGGGGCAGGGTTCCGGTGATGTTGCGGGGCAAGTTCCGGTAGAGCTTCCGGCAGGTTCCGGCAGGTTCGAGCGGTACCGATATTCCTGCTGCACATGCTTTACTTTCGTTTTCAACAGCCCCACTACATTGTCCGAGATTTGAAAACCGCATATTACGGATTTCTCTCCCTTGCTAGTGCCCTTCCTGCTCCCACTCCCGGGCTGTAATTCAGCTCCGAAGCTTCAGACCGAGCCCGAATGCATTTCCCGAGGCCTGCTAAACGCATTTGGCCTGCGTTGCAGCAGTGCTCAACCTCCATGCCGTCGCTAAACCCGAACATCCTGCTGCACACGCTTTATACAGCCCCAAATGCATTGTCCAAGCCTTGAAGACCGCATTTTACAGCTTTCTTAGCTTTGCTAATGCCCCTCCTGGTCCCAGTCCCGGGCTGTAATTCAGCGCCCGGAGCTTCAAAGCGAGCCCACATGCATTTCCCGATTCCCGGTAAACGCATTTGGCCTGCGTTGCCGCAGATCTGGACTTGCCTGCCGTCCCTTAATTTGAAAATCCTTTTGCGCATGCTTTACTTTGGTTTCCAACAGCCCCAAATCCATTGTCCAAGCCTTGAAAACCACATTTTGCAACTTTCTCAGCCTTGCTAATGCCCCTCCTGGCCCCAGTCCCGGGCTGTAATTCACCTCCGGAAGATTCAAATCGAGCCCAAATGCATTTCCCGAGGCTTGCTAAACGCATTTGGCCTGCATTGCAGCAGTGCTCAACCTCAATGCCGTCGCTAAACCCGAAAATCCTTCTGCACACGCTTTGCTTCGCTCTCCAACGGCCCGAAAAGCATTGTCCAAGCCTTGACCAGCGCATTTTGCAGCTTTCTCAGCCTTGCTAATGCCCCGCCTGCTCCCAGTCCCGGGCTGTAATTCAGCTCCGAAGCTTCAGACCGAGCCCAAATGCATTTCCCGAGGCTTGCTAAACGCATTTGGCCTGCATTGCAGCAGTGCTCAACCTCCATGCCGTTGCTAAACCCGAGAATCTTGCTGCACACGCTTTACTTTGGTATCCAACGGCCCCAAATTCATTGTCCAAACCTTGAAAACCGCATTTTACAGCTTTCTTAGCCTTGCTAATGCCCCTCCTGGTCCCAGTCCCGGGCTACAAACCGAGCCCAAACGCATTTCCCGAGGCCTGGGAAACGCATTTGGCCTGCATTGCAACAGTGCTCAACCTCAATGCCGTCGCTAAACCCGAAAATCCTTCTGCACACACTTTGCTTCGCTCTCCAACGGCCCGAAAAGCATTGTCCAAGCCTTGAAAACCGCATTTTACAGCTTTCTCAGCCTTGCTAATGCGCCGCCTGCTCCCAGTCCCGGGCTGTAATTCAGCTCCGAAGCTTCAGACCGAGCCCAAATGCATTTCCCGAGGCCTGGTAAACGCATTTGGCCTGCATTGCAGCAGTGCTCAACCTCCATGCCGGCGCTAAACCCGAAAATCCTGCTGCACACGCTTTATTTTGGTATCCAACGGCCCCAAATGCATTGTCCAAGCCTTGAAAACCGCATTTCACAGCTTTCTTAGCCTTGCTAATGCCCCTCCTGGTCCCAGTCCCGGGCTGTAATTCATTTCCGGAAGCTTCAAACCGAGCCCAAATGCATTTCCCGAGGCCTGGTAAACGCATTTGGCTTGCGTTGCAGCAGTGCCAAACCTCCATGCCGTCGCTAAACCCGAAAATCCTGCTGCACACGCTTTACTTTGGTCTCCAACAGCTCCAAATGCATTGTCCAATCCTTGAAGACCGCATTTCACGGCCTTCTCAGCCTTGCTAATGCCCCTCCTGCTCCCACTCCCGGGCTGTAATTCAGCTCCGAAGCTTCAGACCGAGCCCAAATGCATTTCCCGAGGCCTGCTAAACGCATTTGGCCTGCGTTGCAGCAGTGCTTGCCGTCGCTAAACGCGAACATCCTGCTGCACACGCTTTGCTTTGGTACTTGGTCCCGGGGCTATCTCGTATCACCTGGGTGTTTGACGCATCTGCAAGGCGTCTATTTCGGGGAACGCATTATAAACGTTATATCATCTTATCAAGCTCTGTATCTTCCCCTTCATATTCTTCGGCGTCCGCAGCACACTCTCGCATTTGTCAGTGTCAGTGGGCCTGTGCGCGCTCATCTTCGCACGAGTGTGTGCTTGTGTATTGCAGCTTATGTATTAGACATATGTATGCATATGCACTGGTGCGGTCTGTGCCTGTCGGTTTTTGAAGCCCAAAGAGTCTTCTGCTCACATCTGCGTCGCGCGGGACTCGCGCAGGGTCACGCGGGACTCGCGTAGGCCTATATATTATAGCGACCTATTCTGCACCACCCATTTTTCAGGGTTGCTTTTCATGCTTCCGTGGCGGGTTCAGGCATCCTCTCAGTCTTGTACTAGTAGCATGCCATTTTCAATTCCCAGCGTCTACTTGGCAAACGCATTGCTTTCTTATCTTGGAATGCTTCCAAATGTAGTATATACCTCAGCGTCCGCAATAAATCCGGCACTTTGGCCTAATGTGTAAATTTCCCGCTGATGTGTATTCTCCCTAAACCAGCGTCTGTCGGCATTGATGTGTATTCTCACAAGCTGATGTGAGATAACCCCAGCGCCCAGTATCCAACGGCCCCAAATGCATTGTCCAAGCCTTGAAAACCGCATTTTACAGCTTTCTTAGCCTTGCTAATGCCCCTCCTGGTCCCTGTCCCGGCTGTAATTCTAATTCACTTCCGGAAGCTTCAAACCGAGCCCAAATGAATTTCTCGAGGCCTGGTAAACGCATTTGGCCTGCGTCAGCCTGCGTTGCAGCAGTGCTAATCCTCAATGCCGCCGCTAAACCCGAAAATCCTGCTGCACACGCTCTGCTTTGGTCTCCAACAGTCCAAACGCATTTTCAGGCCTTCCAAAACGCATTTTACAGCTTTCTTAGCCTTCCTTGTTGATGCCCCTCCTGGTCCTAGTTCCGGGCTGTAATTCAGCTCCACAAGCTTCAGACCGAGCCCAAATGCATTTTCCGAGGCCTAGTAAACGCATTTGGCCTGCGTTGCAGCAGATCTGGACCTGAATGCCGTCCCTAGACCCGGCAATCCTGCTGCACGCGCTTTGCTTAGGTTTGCAACAGCCCCAAACGCATCCCACTCCCGGGCTGGAATTCAGCTCCCGACGAAGCCTCAGACCGAGCCCAAATGCATGTCCCGAGGACTGCTAAACGCATTTGGCCTGCGTTGCAGCAGATCTGGACATTCCATGCGCTCCCTAAACCCGAATATCCTACTGCATGCGCTTATCTTAAACGAATCACAAGCTTTTGCGCAATGCCTGCATCTACAGCTCTTTGAGCTTTTCTGGCATCCGTTCATGTGAGCCCGACGACAGCCATTTCGCTGTTGGGTTACTCATTGGGATTATTCTTGTGGCTTTTTGTTTTAATTTGGCTTTTGTAGGACTTTACAGGGTCTGTCAAATTTTCTTGTGAGTTGAATCCAGTTCATTGGCTTTCCAAGGGGCTTACATGGGGCTTATGAAAGTGATAGATCCTGTTGAACTTGATGTCTATGATGGTTTGACGCTGCTTCTATCAGGGTGTTACCGGGTTGCTTTGGGTGCAGATTCTCAGGCTCTTTGGGGTTTGGGATTGACGCTTTCTTTAGGGCTTGGGCCTTGTGGGGTTTAGGGTTTATAGGGCTTTGGTAGGTTTATAGTTGGGCCTGCAGGGTCTCGGGTTGTTCAAAATTTTCTGCCATGCTTCAAAAGCAGAAGCCCTAATTACTGTAGACAGCCGGTATAAACCACGGAGGGGGGCTTCATCAGATCATATGGCAGTGATACTGGGCATGAGCATACGTGAGGCTGCATGCATGCTATAGTCAAGTTTGGTGTAGTGCTAATCATTTGTCCGCGATTACCAAACCCCTAAACCCCAAACACAGACCCTACAGTAGAAGCCAGAAAGTTGGAATATCATTATCGTAACCTCTTTAAGGTAAATTATAGGGGATCCTACCATTAATCCATATTCCAACTTTCTGGAGTTCCCTTTAAGAGGTTTTGGATTTCTGCGACTTTTGGTCATTTCCGGTGAATCTCAGGCTTCCAGCTGTTTTGGGGTCTGAAAATTGCGCGCTTTTTCGGCCGTAGACTTTGGGGAGCTCCGAGAGACATATAGACCTGGGGCCAGAGTGACGAAGGGAGCCAGCCACCTTCAGTGCCAGCTGGGCGTAGGATACGATTAGGTAGGGTTCCGGGTTCAGGATGTTGTTGAACTGGACCGGCTTTCAGGATGACGTCTATGGCCACAATTTGGAAGTCATCCAGGAGCATGCTACCTGGACCTATACGGTTTGGGGTTTGAGGTTCCGGCGTTCAGGTAAGGTTTTTGGCCCAGGGTTTAGGGATTAGGGTTTAAGGGGCTTAGTAGGTTACCTTGGCTGCAACTAGAGCGGAAGAGGACTTAGGCGCTCAAATGCTTGTACAGCGTAGTACAAGGGGCCGGGCTTACTAGATGTAGGCACAATTCCACAATTTTGCGCCGAGGTTGTGGTTTGAGACATACCCCCAAACCCCAAACCCTTAAACCCTAAGCAAACCCTAAACCCTGGACCCCTAAACCCTACACCCTGAGCCAATGGTGTCGGGCTGCTTCGGGAATGAGGGTTTCATCATGCTCTTGCCGCCTTTGGCTCGCTGTGCCTTTGGTCCTTAAACTCTAAACCGAAGGTTCAGTTTTGCCTATAGTCTCCATTGTAGTTCCTTCTTTTGGTCAAGCAGTTTTATATCAGAGGATCTTCGCCATAAACCCAAAAGCCCAAAATCCCTTAATTAAGGAATATACCTTAAACTATAATAGGATCCCTAATATGATTTAAGGTATATTCCTTAATTAAGGCATTTTGGAAGGTCTGGGAAACTGGTAAACCAAAAACGGGAACTACAACGGAGACTAAAGGCAGGGTTCCAGGTTTAGGGACCACTTAAAGGCTCATGGGACTTAGTAAGTAAGGTTATAAGTAGGTTATAATTAGGATAACCCCACTTAGGGGACTTATAACCCCAGTTATAACCTACTTACTAAGTCCCATGATCCTATAAGCAGTGTGCATGGTTTCGGAAAGGTTGCGCGCAAGGTGTTGGGTCATATCGTCTGGGCCGGAGGCTTAGGCTGACAACTATTTATAGGGTTAGGAGTTTCGGGTTTAAGGTTTGAGGTATACGGTTGTGGGTTTAGGGTAGGGTTTAGGCTTTAGGTCTTAGAATTTATATAGGTTTTAGGGTTTCGGAGATGAAGTTGGATCTACATATTCTGGGGCTGAGCCCTAACACCCTACTTTGGCGGGGATGACTAACCCGAACGAAGACACAGAAGGACCCAGTACGTAGGTACTCGGATCCAAGATAGGATGAAAAAGGGGATATGCGATAATGCGGTACTTGGGCCCAGAGGGCCATCGATTGCAGACCCCTGATTGCTAAACCTTCTTGGTTTGCAACGTTTAGGGCTAGGCTCGTGGCACTTTCAGAGAGGGTTTATGGAGCTCTACTAAATCCTGTGACGCCCTTACACGGCTTTTTAGGAAAGGAGTATGTGACTGCTGGTGTAATGCTCCTGGTATGATAAGCATTTATTGGTTTCGGCAGATCTGGCACCATTCATTTTGAAATGTCTTGTGTTCTTGGCATGGCAGAGGGGCACTGGCGCATCACCATTCTCTATGCCTCCGTTCCGTAATTTGGCGTTCTCGTCTTTCATCTCGACTTAGCTTGACCAGCACGTTTTTTCGGTTTACCGTTGTGCATCCCTAAGCCCTCAAAAGTAAAATCCGGATCCTGCAACCGCGTATCTTCCGCAGGTAGACCTGGGCCCTTCTCCTTTGGAGGGACTCAATGGGGTCCAGGGTTTAGGGTGTAGGGTTTAGCGGGAATGAGTTCAGTTTAGGGCGGTTCAGATGCAAAGTAAGTCTTGCGCGATGTTGTCAGTGTCCGAGTTCCTTCAGTGGCTTCTACTGTTGGGGAAGTTCAGCATCTGGCTTCCTTAGATATTCCTTTTCGTGTGTGTGTATACAAGATATGTATGTATGTATGCATGCATTATGTATGTATATGTGTATTTATATATGCACATGTAAATATAAGTATGAATATATGTGTATATATGATCCCGGTTCTCTGTTCACCGACCCCCCCCCAATGGTATCCCCCCCCCCAACGCTCCCCAAGCTGAATCTGTGTGTGACTGTGCAAGCTGTTTCCACACGAGGGCTCACACGTCAAGCAGACCCACGCAGGAAACCCAAACCACACCACCGGGGGGAGTGGGGTAACCAGCCTAAGCAGACCCACTCCCGAACCACACCACACCACACCACACCACAGGAGGGGGAAGCAACCCACAACCACACCACACCACAGGGGGGGAGGAACCATGTGGGGGGGGAGGCGGGGGGCCGGCCGAACCGGGATCATATATATATATATATATATATATATATATGTATATAAGGCCCCCCCCCCCCCCCCAAGATCTACACCCGCCTCTTCCACACGATTCCACCGGTTGCTTCTCTACATTGGTCCACTACTCATATATGCCGCAAACACTGCCAATACCGATACAATCGTGCTTTTCGCCACGTGGATGGAAACTGTGCTGCTACAAGTCGCGGGTTTGATGTGTGTATAAATCTAGCGCCGAATCTCGGCCGCAGATTTCTGATAGTTTATGTGTTGGGTAACCTGAACTGCTGGAGGGCGTGCTGTTTTTGATCATGTAGTACTAGAAACCTTATTGTTTTGCGTTTTATGGTGCTTTATGGTGTGTTTATTCACAGCATTCCTCTAATAATGAAAATGCTATAGCTCTCTTACGAAGACGTCTGTGTCCGTGGGCCATCTCTCTCCCACTGCTCATGAAGCGTCCGATTCTGATGCGGCCTAATAGCTTAAACATTTGATTTATGAACTACAAAACACAAAGAGTACCTTTCATGTCCTGTCCATTCTACATGAAGGAAGTCGAACATGCGAGCGTGTTTATTTTTGAAGCGCTACTCCAACAGTTGTTCTCTGCCTCATAAGACATGGGAAAGCTCCCCTGGAGTTGAGAAGTGCATGTGCATGTGCGAAGGCACAAGAGCTCTTGCAACCTTCCAAACATCAAGCAGGTAGAGCAGCGCAAGCCCTTATTGCATTTCATATTGAAGACTGTAGGAAACTGTTTGCATTGTGCTATCATCAGAAACAATGGAGACTCCCCATGCGGTTTCCTATGAGACATGAGTCTTCATTCAGTGAACTGTTATTGATGCTGTCCTATATCCCGGAGCAGATACCGATCGCTATGTCCATGGTTGTTTCTCTACTCGCTGCAATCATAGAACGTAGCGCAAAAAACAAGTAGCTATCTTCAATCTTCAAGCGACACTCCCTAGATGTGATTTGCAGACAAAGAAAAGCTTGTTTACGGGTATCTTTTACTGAAAGGGCAAGAGGCGTGAGACTTCTATGGGTTTCTGTTGAAGCCACCTGTTCGTATCACAACATGAAAACGAGCTTTCTCCAGCCTTCAAAAACTGAAGTTGCCATCGTATATTTTCTTTTGGATTGGTATGAGGATGGCCCACATGTGTATCCCCCAGAAAAGATAGCGATTGCTATGCACATGGCTGGCTTTCTTATCTGTCACAGATCGTGTCACAATATAAAGAGGGGTTTTCTTCCAGGAAGTCGTGTTGGATCTGTAGGCTGTGCAGCTTGCCGAAGAAGGGCCGAAAATCATTTTCGAGAAAGCGCAAGCACTAGAGCCAGTGCTGCTGGTGCCATAGATCTCCCAACCTCCGAAGACATACATGACACAAACTACTATGCAACGACTAAGCGGGCCTTGTTCATACCATACAAAGGTAGCGAAAACCTTTGCTGTTCCAGAAGACACATAAAATAGTAATTCCAGTCTGAATTGTTAAATTCTGGCATCTATGGCCAGGCCAGGGGCAGATTGCATCGACATTTGAATTTGTTGAGAGTGTTTCGTGAGGTTTGAGGCAGTGAAAAGTATTTTGCAAGCCGTAATACCGTAATACCTACATATGTATATGCACTTTTTCATGTATGTGCTTAGGGGTTTTTATATCAGGGGAGGTTTCGGGGCATCCGGGGGTGAGTGGGGTTAATTAAACTTTCAAACCCCAAACCATACGCTTCAAACCTTAAGCCCAAAACCTTGAGCCCGAAAGCCCGAAGCCCTAAAGCCCTAACCGTGAGCCCGGAAGCCCTTAAACCCAAGCTTTGCCAAACCCTAAACCTTTAGCCCTGAGCGCTAAACCCCTAAACCCCTAAACCCTAAAGCTCTGGTCTCTTCGGTCTGATCAGTACTGCTGTAATCTTTGGCTTTTATGAAAACTAATACAATCCTACGCCCCCCTGATGTTGTGATTAACATGCAATTGTGGCCCGAAACCGCAAAATTCCGGGGGCCGGGAATTTGTATATTAGGGGGTGATTTATTTATAGTTAGGCGGAAGTTAGCGATCAGAGTGCTACCGCAAGTGCAAGCGAACGCCCCGTTCCATTTGCTTTATACTTGCACGGTTTTGCGATGTTGGCAGCAAAGGTGAAGAGACAGAAAGTTTGGTGTGTACTCCGTAAAAAGGACATGGAGGTAACCTCAGGAAACAAAGGTTATGCCGGACAGATGACATCCATTTGCAGCTGTTGTGTCATGCCGCGCACGTCACTCGCGACCATGGTAGGCATAGTGCTGGAAATATATCTCATCACGAAACTGTCGCGCGTGTTAGGCGGCCCCATCACTCCCACGTCGAGGCCATGTGAAACAAGGTAAACAACAAAGTACGAAAACAAGAGGCAGCCGAGAATGCCTGCCACTTTCGAACCCTAGACCATATCGAGTTTGAACCCATTAACCCTCAAACACCTCAAACACTACCTCACGCCCGAAGTAACTGAGGAGCCGCCCTCGGCCGTGTCGTGCCTGGTCTGCACTTGATGTGGGCAGGAGCGTTATTTAGTGGATTTAAGGGTTTAATGTTTAGGTTAGGCAGCGACTTTCGGGGTGTAGCGTCCTCAGGAACTGAACCATAAACCTTGTGATGGAGGGTCTTCTGGATCCTTAGAGTTTCCAATCTCCCCCAAACCTAAGCCGTGAACCCAAAGCTCTTTGAGCTTAGGGTTGAAGGTCCATGGTGCGTGTTGAAATGCTAGTTTCCCGCAAGGTTACCGCAGTTGTGGAAACGTTTCTACTCACATGTTTCAACAGCCTTAATCACTAATCTTCCGTTTGAGACTATTTTTAGTACAGGTATCAGCATATAATTAAGTATTTTAGCGTATCAGCATATCCGTATATTCGCATGTTCGTATATTAGTACTTTAGTACATGAGTTGTGGGTTTATGAGTGTGTGAGCATGTGGTTATATTCGTATACTAGTACATGAATATATCAGTATATTAAATGTATCAGTATATCAGTATGTCACCATGTCAGTCGTGTCAGTATATTGGTATATTAGTATATCACGCAGCATCTGCAGTAGCATGAGCACCTAGTGCCAGTATCAGCATCAGCATTCGGTGTGGGATTGGGACCCTGGTAAAGATTCATATTCGGTCTCTCTGAACGCTTTGCCAGGTTTTCCCTCCCAGACCTAGCACGCTCTGATTTAAAAACAGCGACAAGACTGAACTCGAGGCCTTGAACACCCAATCCGGTGTCAATTTCGGACCTCAGCCCTCTTCAAGTAGCCGCTTATTGTAAGGATGCCCGTAGTAGACAAATACATATTCAAATTTGTTCAAGTGACATCCAAAACATAATCTACACATATCTACACTCAAGCCTAGCAACCAACCTATCGCTTTGCCTCTAAGCTTGAACCCCATGCAGTCCAACAGCTTAAAGTAGACCAGACCTATACCTTCAACCTGAAGCTATGTTCCAGGCTGAAATTGTGTCCAGATCGTCCAGTCGCATCCCTCAACCCGAAACCCTGAGCCGGAAAATCTCATAAGACCATATCAAGAAAACCGTATGAATCCTTTCTTAAACCTGAAACTCAGCAACCCCTGCGCTTTAACCTGCCAAGAAGCTATATTTCCTTCGAAACTCCCAGAAACCAGAGACACCCCTCCCAAGCTCTAAGCCATAAGCCCCAAATCGTACATTCTGGAACATTCTGAAGTGCATGTCTACGTGCTTTAAAGCCCTGGTATAGCCTTATACAATCCTGTGCCAATCCCTTGTAATTGCATGAAAAACCTTAAACTCGAAGCCCTGAATCCCCAGCCCTGAACACCGACAGGCCCTAAATCCTGCATCGTAAACCCTAAACCCCTAAAGCCCTTAAGCCAGCCTGCACCCTAGATGCCTGGAAGCCTGGGGGAGTATGCCCTTATAGTTTTTTTTTTATCTTCAAGTCTAACACACGCATAAAATCCCTTAAGCGCTCAGCCGTATGCCATGAACACTAAAGCCCTAAAGCTCTAAAGGCCCTCGAGTCCCTTTGTAGAACCCTTACTGGAACCTTGTGAGTTCGTGGAGGAACCCCCAAAGCCTAAATGCCCTCATGAGCGATCTGTGCTGAGTATCTCGGATCCGAAGCTTCCGGAGATGAAGCAAAGCGTCGTCATCGGCCCCTTGGCTGGTGATGACTTAAACGATCATGGCTACTTTACAGGGGTTTAGGGCCAGGGTTCAGGGTTTGGGGTTGAGGGGTTTAGGGTTCTGGGTTTGAGGCGTTTTTCTCCGCGGGGTTGCGGCACTGCCTGTGTCAAGCGACTTTCGTGTGTATTGGGACAGAACCCGGCGAAGCCGGAAGGTCTTTTTGACCGAACATATGGGAGTTTCCGAAAATAGGGGACCCAAATATAGCACCCTACATAGTATATAGGATCCTTATTATAGGGACCCCAAAATAAAGTACCCGGTGCGGGTCAGCTGCCGGCATCTTCAGATACCAGCCCAGTGGGAATTCAGGGTTGCAGGATTTGAGGTTTCGTACTTTTCTTGACCGGTTTTCATGGGTTTTCAGAGCTTTGCAGAGGTCGGTGCACACCTGTAGCAGCTGCAGCACGGAATGCTGCCACTGTGATGGCTCGCACAGGGCTTTGCACATTCTGGTCTCGTGCCCATAATGCGGCCGTGCAACTGGCTTTGATAGTTTCCTTTAAGGGTTCCTTTGAAGGACTCCTTCATGGGTTGAGGGTTTCCTTGGAGAGTTCCGGGGGTAGTTGAGGATCAAGGGATTTTGTAAGTATAAGGAGAAGTAAGGTAAGGTGACTGTAGTTATCACAACTTTTTTGTTCGTAAGAAGGAACTTGTAGCCCCCTGCTTGTTATGCCCGCTGATCGTTGAAGTATGCTGGACCCTGAACCCCAAATCGTTTCCAATCTATCCTATTTTATGCTATGCTATTCAATTGTGCTCTGTTGTGTTCTATTCTGCTCTATCTATGCCTTTCTAGTTCTAGGTTTCTAAGTCTTAGTCTGTACTAGACGATGCTGGACTAGACTAGACTTGGCTTAGACATGTTCTCTCCCACTCTAGACTAGTCTATTCTGTCTGATTCTGCCCTCAGACATTTTATGACGTCCGAAAACTCCTCAGCCTTATACTACACATCCCCAGATCTGAACCACTCCAGCTCTTAGGAAAAGATGGCGAGACCGAGCATGGTACAATCGGGGCTCTGTTCGTTCTTCGCACGCAGCTCTCCGCAGCACTGCGGGAGAACGAGGCGCTCAGGGACAAGGCACGCCTGCTCTGCGGTTTTGTCGAGGGACTTAGATGCCTTAAAAATGGTGTATCAACCTTCATGTAATGTAGGAACCTGATTAAGAAACCCTGGGCCCACAACCCCAAAATCGTAGGGTTCATATAAGGAACCCTAGTAAAGGCCCAAGGTCTCTTGATCAGGTTCCTACATTAGACCTGGGGCGCCTAAACCCCAAATGTGCAACCTTCTGCCTTGAAAGCCTTTTAACCCGAAACCTTCGACCCTCTACGCTGAGACCCCTCAACCCTAACCTTTATAGGCCTTTAAACACAATAAAGCTCCCTGAACTTTCCCCCAATTCAAGGATCATGGGACTTAGTAGCTTAACGGGCTCCTTTTAAAGCGTTCCTTGAAGGATTGCCTACAAACTTCCTGGCAGGGTTCCTTTAGGGTTTCGGGCTTCTGGGACTTCCTAACTAGGCTTATAAAATGCGGTTTAGGGTTTAGGGTTTAAGGTTTAGGGGTTTAGGGTTCGGGGTTTAAGGAGCTACAAGATGAAAAGTTATATGCCCACTTATAATCTTACCTACAGGGCCACCAAGTAGTTCGTCACCCCTGATCCCTACGCCCTAAATCCTGAATCTCGAACCCTAGAAGAAAACTTATCACCGTAAATCTTAAACCAAAGCCCCAAAGCCCTAAACCCAAAAACCCCAAACCCCAAAGCCCTGAACCCAAAACCCCGAAACCCTTGAACCTAAACCCAAAACTCTAAAAACCTGAACTCTGCCTCAGGTGGGTACCTAAATCGAGAACCTCAAACCCGAAACCCTAAACCCAAGCCCAGGGCTCAGAGGTGGCTTAATCTTAAGCCCCAGCCCCTTAAGCCCTGAACCTCCCTAACACCCTGAACCCCAAAGCTCCGTCACCTGGTCTTGAGACCTTCAGGAGGCATGCTGACGGAAAAAGGTGCTCAAAAAAAAAACCCTCAAAAAATCCCTAAGCCCTGAACCCCAAACCCATCCCCTACTTAAGCCCTGAACATCCCTAACACCCTGAACCCCAAAGCTCAAACTCTAAACCCTAAACCCAGCCCCTTAAGCCTTGAACATCCCGAACACCCTGAACCCTAAAGCTCTAAAGCTCTGCCTACCCAAACCCCCGGGAGGATCTAGAAAGTAGATCCCCTAATTTGGGGACCTATACTACTAAGGGTACTTTATACTAAGTGAACTACTTTTTGGATCCTCCTCGAGCTCTGACTAAAAAGGTCCCTAAACCCTAAACCCCGGAAGCCCTAAACCCCTAAACCCGAAGTCCTAAACCCCTAAACCCCCCTAAACCCTAAACCCCCAAACCGCCTTTTTTTCTAAATTGTAAACTAGAAAGGTCGGTGAGCTCGAGCTGCTCCGCACGCGATTGGCGATTCTCTCAGAGGAGCGGGGTCCGCCGATGCCTTGGCTTCGGGCTTTTTAGGGATTAGGTGGTTGTCAATATTAGGGTCCCTTTTTGGATCCCTAATATAATATGGCACCTCATATTTAGGGCACCCAAAAAGGGACCATAATTTTGACAACCACCCAAATTTAGGGATTTAGGGGTTTAGGCATTTAGGGGCCTAGGGGTTAGGGATTTACGGGTTAAGGGTTTTAGGGTTTAGGGATTTAGGGGTTTAGGTTTAGGGTTTAGGGGTTTGGGGTTTGGCGAGTCTCGCGTCGCAGGGTTTGTGACTTTGGCTTTTTGCGGGGTTTTGGCTTCAGATCTCGCCTTCCCAAAGGCTCCATGTACCTTTATAGTAGATACTTAAGCCTTAAAGGGGTCCCTATATAGGTACTTTAAGGCCTAAGTATATACTATATGGGTACATGGAGCCTTAGGGCTTGTAGGGTTTGGGATTTTTACGCCTTGGGGGCTTCTGGTTTCAGGGTTAAGGGTGTTGGGGTCTTGGGTTTGAGGGACTTGTGCTTTACTTTCCTTGGCGTTCTTGTGGTTGGCTCTTAGGACTTTAACTTTTTGGGTTTCTGTATGAACTATAGTACGGAGGCTGAAAGTTTAACATTTAGGAGGGGTTCAGAAGTCAGCCAAGTTTCCAAATCCTTACTTTCGAGAACATAAGCATGATTTTGGGGGCGGCATGCAACTACAACGACCGGCTCGGATTGTAGTACCTCTACCCCAGGACCGTGAGCAGCATGTGACTGTCAGGTACCAAAGTCCCCGGCGTTTTTATTGGCTAGAGTCCCGAGTGAGTCTGACCACGGAATTGTGTTTGAAGGTTCGGGGTTCAGGGTTTAGCAAGATCGGCAACAGGAGCCAACAAGGGACAGATCTGTTCGTATACATAGATCGAAAGCCAAGTTTCGGTCACAGGCCATGCACGCATCGGCCATAAAGCCTATCACCACAGATGGGCCTAAGAGTGCAAGCCCCAAACTAAACGAAAAGCATTCAAACCCTAAACCCTAAACCCTAAACCCCAAACCCTAAAACCTTAATCCCTAAACCCTAAACCCTAAACCCTAAACCCTTTTGGGACCTCTTCACTAAGTGGCATCCGCGGCCCAGGGTCACGGCACCAGGCCGAGAGCTTCCAGCCGAAATCGCAGAGAAGAGGCAGCTCGGCGGATTTGGTATAGGGGCCTTCATAATTTCATAAGGGTTCGACAAGGGCTCGAGAAGACTTTCATACGGGTTCGAGAAGAGCTGCTTTTCAGGCTTCTATAAGGGTTTTGCCAGCTGCCAGGTCTTGGGGTTCAGGAAAGTTGAGGGTGAACAGTTCACTAGGATGCCCAGTAGTACCCTTATTCCCTTTTTGTAGTCCTAGGTTCCTTATAAAGTTACCCAATACCAAAAAGAGAGGCCTTTTTATTCTTAGGTTACTGGGTATCCTAGTATACTATTTTGGGGGTTCCATAGGGTTCCTTTAAAGGGGTCTACAAGGGTTACGATTTATGGCCATTATAAGGATTTAGTATAGGGGTCTTTATAATTGCCCATACTATGTTGGGGGCCCTGTATTATAAGTACAATATAATGGGCCCCAAAACCCTATTCTACGCAGGCCCCGATATTAACAAACACTGAAGCTCACGGAAGACGTGTCGTAGACCCGCAGCAGAACCCTTAGAACACACTGACACTTGTAAACCCGACCGTAAACCAGAACCCTTAAGTAAATGCAGTTGCGCGGAGCCTGCATTCTCTATCACAACATATATCAACCTTATCAAACCCATATATATATATATAAAGAGCCACAAAGCAGAATCGATTGCTAGATTCTAGAAGCATAAATACACCCTACCATCGGAATTCCCTCAGGCCCTTCTTACACGATCAGGTGCCCGCAGGCTTTTTGGAGGTAGAAGTACAGAAGTACCTGAATGTAACTCCAGAAGCCCTATAGACCTTGAACCCTGAAGGCAACCCTAAACCCTAAACCGCAAACCCTAAACCCTAAACCTCAGCCCTAGCCCCGAGCCACAACCTCGTAGGCCCAAAGCCCTAAACCCCGAGCCCTATAAGCCTTGAATCCTAAGTCCAGTCCTACAGCCCTAACCCCTTATCTCTTATAGATCCCTTTAAAGGAACCCTTAAAAACCCTCTTTAAACTTTATCCAGGCCCCTCTACTACAGTAAGATCCCTTATAGACCCCTTAAAAAGAGGACCCCCTGCATACTCTAATTCTTAAGGCCCCCCTGTTTTTAAGTCCGGCAGCGTCGTCCTTGATCATTGATAGCCCAGGGAGCGAGGAATCGAAATCCAGGCCACCTGCCATGGCTCAAAGACTCCAATACCCCTTAATTAAGGAATATTCGTTGAATCATATGGGTGGTTGTCAATATTGGTCCTGTTTTGGGTCCTTATTATAATACGGCACCTAATATTTAGGGTACCCAAAAAGGTACCATAATTTTGACAACCACCCATATAAAGGATCCTACTATGATTTAAGGGATCTTCCTTAATTAAGGGAGATCGGAGTCTTCGGGATGGCTCAAGCGGGCGCCGTCGATTTGGGGGTTTCCGAGAATTGGGGGCTCCTTTGAAGGGATTTGTAAGGGTTCCAGGTAAGGGTTCCCAGAAGGGATCTATAGGATTTAGGGTTTAGGGTTTGGGAGTTTCCGAAAATTGGGAATTGGGGGGGCCTTATCTTGGGGTCCTTATAACAAGGATCCTACTATTCAGGCTACCATATTAGGGTCCTCTATTGTCGGAAACTCCCATTTGGGATTCAGGGTTGACGATCGAGGGCTTAGGGTTTTTAGGGGCTTAGGTTGCGGGGTTTAAGGTTTGGGATTTAGGGTTTGGGATTTAGGGATTCAGAGGTTTACGATTGAGGGTTTGGGCTTTGGGGTGTGGGGTGCTAGGATGTTGGTTTATTCTGGTTTGATTCTGGTGGTGTTGTGATGTTGTTTGTTGTGAGATGTGCTGTGAACCTTTGCTTCTTCAGGGTGTGGTTACTTGTGTTTTTCTGTTGCCCTTGCTGTGGAGCTTAGCTAATGCAAGTCTTCTCAGATCCTTTGAATGTGGGAGTTTCATTAAATACAGGGAGCAAGCTGACATAGACGGATCCTTGTTCTAAGGGCCCCTACAAAAGCCATTGAAGCTTAAGTCCGATCTTGAGCCCTAAGCAGCTCCAAGCCCTGACCCCTTAACCCCTAAACCCTAAAGGGAACTCCAGAAAGTTGGAATATGGTTTCAGGGTAGGATACCTTATAATTTACCATAAAGGGCTTAGGATAATCATATTCCAACTTTCTGGCTTTTACTTTAAGCCTTTACACCCCTAAAACTTGAAGCCGCAAACAAGCCCCCATGTGCAGGAGGTCAACTCCCTGCAGCGAGTGTCGGACAGCGTCATCCGAGGCTCAAAAACTCAGACCTTCCGAAGTGGGAGACTCCCTCCACGGGTTCCTTTAAAGGGTTTGATAACGGATCCATAGCGGTTCCCTGAAAGAGAGCTTTAAGGGTTCCTTCGAGTCTTCCTTTAAGTGAATATACGGTTCTTCTACGAAGGATCCTACTACTTAGGGTACTATATTTGGGTCCCCTGTTTTCGGAGACTCCCATAATAGGGATCCTACTACAATGGAAGGTGTATTCCCTAGATCAGATATGGGAAGGTCAGGGACCCCGGTGGGCTTGCTTGAAGAGGCGGTCTCTGTCAGGACTTAGGACTTTAGGACGTAGGGTTCAGGCTTGAGTGTTTAGGGTCTAGGACCTATAGTAGAAGCCAGAAAGTTGGAACATCATTCTCCTCATGCTCTTAAGGTAAAGTAGAGGGAATCCTAGCACTAATCATCCTAAATCCATGTTCCAACTTTCTGGGGTTCACTATAGAGTCTACGATGTAGGATTTGAGGTTAAGGTTTGTACAGAGACCCGGCAGCCCCGGTATGGTTGAACATCAGGTTGCATGGCTCAGGGCGGGGTGATCATGGCGGTGGTGGTGGCGGTGGTGGTGGTGGTGGTGGTGGTGCGGGCTGCTTGCTAGCTGCGGGCCGCTTCAGGGTGTAGGTGTTTACACCGCGCGATTTGTTCATCTGGGAGTTTCCGAAAATTGGGGGGTACCTTATTTGGGAGTCCTGATAATAAGGATCTTACTAATTAGGGTCCCCTATTTTCGGAAACTCCCATCTCTGAGAGTCATGTTTAAGCGTGCCAAGCACAATTGAAAGTTTGGATTTTGGGGTTCCCTAACCCCTGAAAGCCCGAGCTTGCTCAACCCTACAACACCAAGCCGCAGAGCCCGAACAACCCCAACCCGAACCTTCTGATATAGGCGACCTAGTAATTAGAATAGGGCTTTAGGGGATGTTACACTATAACTATAATAAGGGGCCACCAAAACCCAATTCTAATTAGTAAGGTCCCTGCATGACATCCCTTGAACATCTAGGAACTGTTGTTCCTGCAGAGGAGACGTGGCCGGCAGCGACAGCATTTCGGCATCCGCGTCAGCTGCCTGGCCTGAATCTAAAGGTCCTCAGGGGACGGAGAAGATCGGGTTCTTGCTGCTGTAATGAATGTGTATTTCAGTCTACATTTCATCCCGATCATATGGGAGTTTCCGAAAATAGGGGACCCTAACATAGTACCCTAAGTAGTAGGATCCTTCTTATAAGGACCCCAAAATCAGGTCGCCTAATTTTCGGACACTCCCATAGTTGTTTACCCCTTGGATGTCGTGGTCGTGGAGTTGCTAGCAGAGCTTGTAGGCCTCGGAGAAATTAAGCATTATAGACACCTGCCCGGATATGTCTTGTTTGATTATTCAATTAGTTACTGGTGTTTTCTCATTCTACAGGAGCGGCTAAAGCCCCTGCATTATATCTATATTCTTCCCATTTCCTCAAACCATCAAGCCTTAACAACTTAAGCCCTAAGCCCAGGAATGCGAGCCGGTACCCGAGCCTCCAGCCAGCGTCGCGGAGACCTCGCCAGATGCATCGCCTACTCCTCGCGAGGCGGATTTTGATTGAGGTTCTTTACGGTTTAGGGTTAAGGGTGTGGGGTTTCTATCCGAGTTGTGGAACCTTTGTATAAGAGTTTCATAAGGGTTCGACAAGGGCTTGAGAAGACTTTCATACGGGTTCGAGAAGAGCTGCTTTTCAGGCTTCTATAAGGGTTTTGCCAGCTGCCTGGTCTTGGGGTTCAGGAACTAGGATGCCCAGTGGTACCCTTATTCCCTTTTTGTAGTCCAAGGTTCCTTATAAAGTTACCCAATACCAAAAAGAGAGGCCTTTTTATTCTTAGGTTACTGCGTATCCTAGGGAAAGTTGAGGGTGAACAGTTCAGGTTTAGGGTTTAGCTAAACCCTAAACCCTAGGATTTGTTCACGGTTCAGATTTGAAGGGTTTAGGGCCAGGGTCGTCAGGTGCCCTAAAGGCTTCCGCTGAGCGCTAAACCCTAAACCTTTGGGGCCTAAACCCTCAACCCCTAAACCCCTAAACCCTAAACCCCTAAACCCTAAACCCCTAAACCCTAAACCCCGAAACCCCTAAGCACCTAAACCCTTAAAACCCCTAAACCCCTAAACCCTTTTGGGGCCTTTTTGAGGCAGGATCGCCGAAGCTGCTGGCACCACCCAGGGGCAAGGCAAAGGGCAAAGGAGCCTCGGCGGCAGATCTGCCGTTCGGTGGCTCAGGGTTTTGGCTCTATAAGTCCCCTAAACTGGGAGTTTCCGAAAAAGGGGGACCCTAATATAATACCCTAAATAGTAGGATCCTTATTATAAGGACCCTAAATCCGAAAATAGGGGACCCTAATATTATAGCACCCTAAATAGTAGGATCCTTATTATAAGGACGCCCAAAATAAGGTACCCCTCAATTTTCGGTGGCTTCGGGTTTCGGATTTAGAGTTGTAGGAGCCAGGGTTTAGGCTCCCAAATGCTTTGGGGCTTTGAGGTTCAGGGTTGTAAGGTAAAAGCCAGAAAGTTGGAATATGGATTAATGGTAGGATCCCTTATAATTTACCTTAAAGGGGTTACGATAATGATATTCCAACTTTCTGGCTTCTACTGTAGGGTTTTGGGGCTTTAGGGTTTTGGGTTGTAGGGCAGATCTTCCGCTCGGTGGCTCAGAGTTTTGATATGGGTCATTAAGATCTATAAGGGGTCGTTTTAAGGGTTCCTAGAAGGGATCTATAGGATTTAGGGTTTAGGGTTTGGGAGTTTCCCAAAATTAGGGGTACGGTATTTTGGAGTCCTTATAAGAAGGATCCTACTATTCAGGGTGCTATATTAGGGTCCCCTATTTTCGGAAACTCCCTCATATTTCTAAACCCTAAACCTTTCATAGAACCCCTATAGATCCCTTAAAGGAACCCTTAAAGGGTGCTATATTAGGGTCCCCTCTTTCCGGAAACTTATAACTCGGGTTCAGGGTTGAGAGTTCAGCGGTTTAGGGTTTAGGGTTTAGGGTTCAGGGTTTAGGGTTTAGGGTTTAGGGCCCTAGGGTTGAGGGTTTGGGGGTTCAGGGGTTTAGAGTTCAGGGTTTGGAGTTTAGGATTAGGGTTTAGAGCTCAGGGTTCCAAAATCAGGGTTGAGAGTTCAGGGGTTTAGAGTTCAGGGTTTAGAGTTTAGAGGTTGGCAACCAAAAACATAGCTGCAGATGAAGAGCACAGAAGCACCTCAGTGAATTCGTGCAGACATACACTCCAACCGTCAGCCCTAAACCCTCTCCCTCCTTCTGCCCCCGCAAAACCCTAAACCACCGTAAACCCTAAATCCTGCCTCTCCCGCTTTCTCGAACCTCCGCTTCTAGGATGCTGAAATGCCAGAAGGGAACCCACACCTGGTTTTAAGGCGCAGGGTTAAGGGGTCTAGGGGTTTAGGGGTTATGGGTTTAGTGGTTTAGGGGTTAAGTTTCATGTTTAGGCACCTGCAGGCCCAAACGAGAAAGTCGCCAGCGGCGACCCCTTGCCCCCTAGATCTCCGGTATATGGGGGTTTCCGAAAATTAGGGGCACCTTATGTTGGGGTCCTTATAATAAGGATCCTACTATTTTGGGGATAAAAAATAAGGGTCCCCTATTCTCGGAAACTCCCATATGGGCAGTGCTTTTACATTGGGGGCCGCAGAATCGCACGGCACCCTGGTAACGAGGACCTTGAGAGGGACCCTACTTTAGAAAGCTACCCATGTAGGGTTTAGGGGTTTAGGGTTTAAGGGTTTAGGGTGCAGGGTTTAGGATTATGGGCTCTACGGTATGGCTCTAGAATTTTTCACTGGCTGTTCACCAGCAGGTTATGAGTTCGAGCCACAGGCCAGCCATACGCAGCCTCCTGCAAGTTGAAGGGGACCCCCGTCAGACTGAAAAGGATTTCAGTCAGCTGATACATGAGAGTTTCCGAAAACAGGGGACCCTTATATAGTACCCTAAATTATAGGATCCTTATTATAAGGACCCTAAATCAGGTAGCCCTAATTTTCGTAAACTGCTATATCGTACTTGGAGGATCATGGGACTTAGTAACTAGGGTTACAAGTCAGGTAACTATACTTATAACTACTTATAACCCCAATTACTTACTAAGTCCCATGATCCTCCGAGTAGAGTCGTAAAGTCGAACCGACCTATACCCCAAAAGCCCTAAATCTCAAGATCCCCCACCGTTACCACCTTAGGGTTTACGGTTTAGGGTTTAGGTTTTAGGGTTTAGGGTGTAGAGTTTAGGGTTTAGGGTTTAGAGTTTAAAGTCCTAAATTGAGGTGTAGGGTCTACGTTGGATCCTTGCAGAATTTATTTAGACTACCCAAAGACCCATCACGTCCTTCTTAGACCCCGCGTGAAGCTCTTCAATCCTAAACCCTAAACCCTAAACCCTAAACCCTAAACCGCCAATTTTCCACCGAGGCAAAGGACCCCAGCTGCCCAGCCCTAGCCCAAGTCCTTCCGAAGGCTTCCTGGCTTGTTTGTACTTTGGGTTTAGGGTTTAAGCTTTAGAACTTAGGGCTTAGGGTTCCGAAGGCTTCTTGGCTTAGGGTTCCGAAGGCTTCTTGGCTTCTTGTTGCTTTGGGTTTAGTAGGGTTTAGGGTTTAGGGTTTAGGGTTTAGGGTTTAAGGGTTTAGGGTTTAGGGTTTTAGGGTTTTGGTCTTGGGGGGGGGTAGCGTCGGGGCTCGGTTTTGGGATTTCCTGTCGGCAGATATGAGGGATCTCCGAGGGAGCAGGAGTTGAGAAGAGTTCATGTGCTCATGGCACTGAGATTCGGCGGTGTGGTGGCTTTGGGGTTGGGAGTTTGGGGTTTAGGGTTTAGGGTGTGGTGTCTTTGGGGTTTGGGGGTTTGGGGTCTCGATGGTGTATTTGGTGCAGCATGATGCAGCCATGCCCGGAAAATCGTGCATCGGAGCGTCCCACGCTTAATCCTTAGATACAAGTATCCACCCCGGTATACTTTCAAGCATAGTGTTAATTGTCAGATTGCGCTTTATCGGGTTCTCTGGGTACCCACAAGAAAACTGCCAGCCCAAGTCCAAGCAAGCGCAATTCGCGTGGTCATCAATGTGAAGGCCCGCGATGGAGCTGCCTTCTCTTCTGGTGGTATTGGTGAGTATGTGTGAGTATGTGTGTATGATTATATGTGTACTCACTATAGCTACTTATCCTCCTGTTCTTCTTCTCATTCCATTGTCTAGGATGCCCAGTAGTACCCTTATTCCCTTTTTGTAGTCCTAGGTTCCTTATAAAGTTACCCAATACCAAAAGGAGAGGCCTTTTTGTTCTTAGGTTACTGGGTATCCTAGTTGTTCTTGTTGCCGCCTACGTGCCTGTCCTGTCCTCTAGAACTCACAAAACCCAAGCCCTGAATCGCCCAAACCGCAGGGCCACCACCTGTAGTCTGGTTATAGCACCCCTGCATTAGCTAAATCCTGCACTACCCTTTATAAGGAATATACCATAGTTCCCATAGTTTAGAGTCCTTAGGGTCATGCAGGATTTTGTCCATCAGCAGTAGCACCCTACGTTATCTATCCTCTGAAGCACGGAAGGTTCCTCAGCGGCCTCGGACATCGGCGATGCCACGCCTACTCCCAGCTCCTCCAAGGGCAAGGGCAAAAGCAGCTTGGCCGCAAAGTTGGGAGTTGTGGGGTTTATGAGGGCTTTTGGGAGTTAGGATTAGGTGGACCCTTTGGGAAATAGACCCTCTCAATAAGGCCCCTTTTAAGAGACCCAGAAGTAGGGTTCAGAAGGGTTTCCCTGTAAGGGGTCTCCCTAATAATGCTACCTAGCTTTGCAGGATCTTGTAGAGTGAGGGTTTTGGGTGGGGCTTCAAGGGTTCTTGCAGGCTTTCAGCTTATTGGCTGTAAACTCAACTTTGCAACTGTTGGGGTTCTTCTAAGGTAGTCGGCTCTGAAAGTTTCAACTTTTATTTCCGTGGGTTTTGGGCCAGTAAGTCAATCCTTGGTAAGAAGAAACAGCCCGAGCAAGTCTTCAACGACCCCAAACCCTCAGCAATTCAAACTCTGAGCCCGAAAATATGGAAGCCTCAGTAATCACCAAACCCTAAACCCTCAATCCTAAACCCTGAACCCTTAACCCTGTATCCCTAAACCCGACACCCTTAACCCTATATCCCTAAACCCTAAGCCCTTAACCCTATATCCCTAAACCCCGAACCCTTACCCCCCCTAAGCCCCAGGCCCAAGTCCTCCTCACCATAACCCATAAAGGAGCCCTTTAGGTCTTAGTCTTTAGGGTTCAGGGTTTGGGGCTCCCTTCTCAGATTTTTACTACACCAACCACCCGAAAAAAGCCCTGTAGTTATGAAGGATCCCTTATAGAAGACTTTATAGACCCCTGTTAGGAAGCATATTTGAAAACTATAGTGGGCCTTTTTTCTAACAGCAGCCCTTATAGACCTCTTGAAAGGAAGCTTATTCTAAACCCTAAACCCTACTTATTAGAGGAAAAAGGCGCTTAAACAAAAAAACCCTAATGATCAAGGCCCTTATTCTTGAAAGGAGCCTTATTCTAAACCCTAAACCCTAATGATCAAGGCCCTTATATACTAGTAGTAGCCCTTATAGACTTCTTGAAAGGAACCTTAGTCTAAGCCCTAAACCCTAGACCCTAAACCCTAAACTCTAAACCCTAAACCCTAATGATCAAGGCCCTTATATACTACGCTCCACAGGCAAGGGCCCACCGCCTGCTCCTGTGAGCCGTGCGGCAGGCAGCCGGTGGGTCTCTGTTTTGCTGGATACGGTTGATGATATAAATCCTGGGGTTCCTTTAAAGGAATCCATAAGGGTACCTTTAAGGTTCCTTTAAGGGATCTATAGGGTACCCATAACAAGAAATATACCATAATTCCCATAGTCTAGGGTCCTTAAGATAATGCAGGATTTATATCATCAACCGCAACACAGGGCGTTTAGGGCCTGGGGTTTGGGGTATACGCTTTGGGGGTTTAACAATAATTGCCAATGCTACTTTGGGGTTCCTTAGTATACTTTGTAGTACAGCATGTACCCAAAAACCCTATACTAACTTGTTAAAACCTCTATTTTAGAGTTTGGGCTTGAGAGCTTTGGGTTTGATAGTGTTTGGGGTCTAAGGCTTAGGCTGGGCTTCGGGTTCAGTGTTTAGGAATTGGGGTTGAGGCCGTCATGCGCAATATTGAGGCTATTTTGAATAGAACAAGGTTTTGGTGCACATCATGATCGCATGTTGGGTTTACTCATGTTTCATAAACCCTAAACCATTAACCCTGAATCCATAAATCCAACAACCATAAACCAAAAACCAGAAACCCTGAAACCGAGTCTTTGGGTAGGAAGGCCTACAGGGGCCCCAGGATGGGTTGGCGGACCACGGAAGATCATGTCACGCAGCCATCCGCATGTCCACAGAATAACTGCGAAGCCCTCAGTAGCCTAACACAAGCATGAGAAGCTTCAGCAGAAACTTGGACATGCAGATTTCATACCACAGGGTTCGGGTTCAGCCAGTGAAGGTGCAATGCTTCGGGAAGAGGCTCCTTGAGTTGACAAGCGAGCACGTTAAAAAGCCGTGCATACATATACCGGTTTGCAAATTAGTCCTCCCGGTTTGTGTGCTTATATAGAGCAACATGGTGATTGCTGCGAGTAGGACAGTAGGAACCATGTGGTTCAGGGGGATTTGTTCAGTCATCCTTAACACTCCCTCAGCCCCCGTGCCCCTAAAACCAGCCCATATTATGGGATCCTTCTAGTTTTCTAGTTCCCTTATAGAAGCCCCTAAACCTTGAACCCTAAACCCTAAACCCCAAACCCTGAACCCTAAACCCCAAACCCTGAACCCTAAACCCTGAACCCTGAACCCCAAGTATGCCAAGAGCTCACAAGGCGCTGAGGCTGGTGAGAAGGGCAAGGGCAAAGGCAAGGGGAAGGCTGGGCATTGGGCCTTGACGGAGTTCCGGGTTCCTTCTAAGTTTAGGGTTTTAGGGTTTTGGGTGTTGGGCTTTGGGGTTGAGGGTTTAGGGTTTTAGGGTTTTGGGGTTTACCTGGGGCCGGCCTTTCCTGCCTTAATAGGTCCCCTCGGGATTCGTGAACCGAACTCGGGTCACATTTCCGAACAAGGGTCAAAGCCAAAAACACTGGTTTGGGGTTTTGGGGAAGTTTATGATAATCGACGTGCATGAGGCTATCCACTCCTTAACACGTTGCTTTTTGCCTTGTTGAAGGAAGCTTGTGACAGACAGTTACCTGAAATATCCCTATAGTCTAGCAAAGCCACCCCTCCCAATTGAATCCAAGCCTAATCGCTCCATCATTTCCTCTCCATCGGTCATCGTCGGCTACCACGTCGAGAACGTGTGGATGGCAAGTGCTGGGCTCTCAGCGGGTTAGACTCAGGTACCTGTATTCAGGCCATATAAACGATTTACACATAAGCGTTTGTATTTGTGGTTCTCCTTATGTCTGTATAGGTAGGTGCGCATGAGCATTTAGTGACGTAAATGTAGACTCAAATTAGTTAGTAACACAGGTGCATATATATATATATATATATATATATATGGGCCGGAATACATGCGGTTGTAGAAAGATGTGTGCAAGCATAGACTCAGATATGTTACATATGTGCCATATAATATTATTTAATTTGCGAGTATTTTGCCAGAGGCATACATGAGGGCGACGTGCGGCTAAGGAGGTGCATACTACATGCAAGACTAATAGTTGTGCGCATAATATAATATATATATATATATGTAGGGTATGTATGTGTGTCTAGACATGTATGTAATGAAGCATGTATGTGTGTATGTATGTGTGTATGTAACCATGAACGTATGAATGAATGAGTGCATGTATGTATGTATCTGTGTGCGTAGGCATGTACGTATGAATGCATGCATGTGTACATGTGCACTGTATGTGTAGCATGTGAGAGTATAAGCCACATATGGCACCCAGAACTTTTTGCCACAGACACATGCACATGTAGGAATATGTTTCCGGTCATGGTTGTGCAGCGCATTAATTGAGCCACAAACACAGGGATACTTTGTCACAGTCCTGTACATCAGAAAACAAATGAGCCTACACAGTGGAAGGAAACCTACTGACACATGCCCTGCGTATGAACAATGGGTAATGAAAGCTTTCGCTGCTTCGGAGCTCTACATGTAGCTGTGGGTGGGCTGTTGCAGGAACCTAGCTCCTGTTGTGAATGATGATATTGAAAGGAGCAGAGGCTTGAATACTCTAGGACGGCTCATGATGCTGACCCAGCACTTCACACATCTTCCGTAGCTGCCTGATGGCATGCCAACAAGCTACGCTGAATGACACGCAAGTGGATTTTGCGCACACTCACTCTTCTCGATAATCGACATGGTCTGCCTATGAAATCCTCCTGTTGTTGGTTTGCAGCAGCAAGAGGATTGATAATCCATGGGCCCTTCTTTGCTTGTTCGATCATCTCCTCAACGGTGTGTGCGAGCATGTGCGCTTTCGGAACCATTGGGAACCGGCTCATGCCCCTGAGCACAGCTTCATAAGCACATGCCTGGTAAGCCAGCATGAAAGACTCAAGCATGTGGCCGAGCTTTTCCCCGCGAGGTGCAGGGATCCAAAAACCCTCACCATAGAGCACAGATATGTACTGGTTCATCACAACGGTGCCCTTGGCCTTTGTTGCGCAGAGAACTCTGGGGTGCATCAAAAAGTAAACTTTAAGTTGTTCTAGATTGTTTCTTTCGAGTACAAAACCGAGGTGCTTTTCGAACCCAAAATAACATGATGTGCATAATTGCAGTTTGAGATGCGATACCTGCAAGGATTTTATCCTCGGTTCCCGGGGCAACGAGCCGCTCACACAAGTCCTGCAAGTAGAGCATGGTCTGGGTGGTCACCTCTGCCTTGCTCCACAAACCCTGCGGATAGGAATCGAAAGAATCCATGCTGAGGTTGTCCCGTGTAAACTCTTTGAGAAACGGCGTGATCTTCACTCGCTGGCAATAGCGCACAAAATCCCTTGACAACCACTCAAGCTTGGACTCGATCGATCTTGCTGGGATAAAGTCGTTGGAAAAAACGAACATTGAAAGGCCATTCGCCACCCAGTATTTTCCGACTCCATTGTGGAAATTATGCCAAAAGTCTGTGACAAAAAAAGCCTCAGGCTTGTCTGGCAAGCCAGGAATCGCCGCCAAGACTGGCGGCTCCACGTCCCAAGGCCGCTCAGCAAATGCTGTTGCTTTCCAAGCGGCCGCAGGCCTGAAATCTTCAAAAGGAATGTGGACAGGCAGCTCCTGTCCGCCTTTGCACAACCAACAGATGCCTGGGCAGGCCGTCTTCGATGTCGGTTTTTTTGGCACCCTGCTGTAATTTCTGACAAAATTCCCAATCTTTCCCAGTGCCGGGAGGTCGCCCTTGATCCCCAGAATTTGGACCCACAGTCTTTTCTGTCCGTTCTCACTCGTAACACCGTGCGTAGCCAGTTCGGTCATGTCCTGCCCAAAAGCAGACATGAGCTTGTCAAGACATGAAACATCCTCGTTGATGTAGCTGCGCAAAAGGCTGCCAAAAGCAAAATGTGTGCTCCAAGTTGAACCCACATAGTTCATCCCCATTGGGTCGCGCTTGATGTGAGGCTTGCGCACAAGCCTCTTGTTGTAGCTACGTGTGCCTTTTCCCAGACAACCGTGAACGGAGAGGATTAAGAGCGCTTTGCTCTTATAGGTCCTGCCTTCATCCACATGAGCGAAAACCGGCACTGTTCTCTTCAGCTCCAGAGCCCCATTCTCCGCCAAAACGAAGATTTGATGCTCCGGTTCAAGCTGTCTGTAGCGAAGCCAAAACTCTTCCAGCCTTGATTCCATTTCCTGCTCGGGAACACCCACCAGCTGCTCAAGTTTTCCAGCATCCAAAAGGTACTTCACCCAGGATGAAATCTTGACCACAGGCAGATTCTTGAGCTCCCCGGCGTTTCCAGCAGCAATGGTGTCTATTTTGACAGGGACAGTCAATCCGTACTTCTTAAAGAGTTTATGACAGGCTTCTTCTGCATCCTTTTCACGGATCCCCGCAAACTCTTTCAAAGCAGGCGGTAAAGAACCAACCTCGTTCCCTGAGTCCTCAACAGCGGCCTTGGCCACCTCGACTGCGTGGCTGCAAGGGGCCTCGGCAAGCCCAACAAGTGTTGGTTTAAGGTTATATAGGTCAAGACATGTGAGCAACACTTGCGACACATGGCAGAAAGCACTGAGCACCAATTTTGCTGCCAACGATGAACCCCCGTTCTTGCAACAGAAGACCAGAGCTGTTTTACAAACAGCAGTTCTGAATTTTTGAAGCTAACAAGAAAACAGCCCTACCTTACCCCACTCTGCAGTTTTGATCAGCTCGACCACCAGTTACATATGCATAGTAGGGAGGCACAGAAGATGCCCTGTTCAAGGCACCTTCACCTCCACTTCCTGAGGTGTTTTGACACCCGGAGCAAGAGTGAAAAAGGCTTACGAGAGCAGCTTCCAACATGTGAACCTCTTTCACACTGGAACCGCAAAAGATAACCCACATGGCCGTAAAGTTCTTTTTTCTGTAATCTACATAACGTACAACTGGATTCGAAGTCACCCCTACTTTGAACACACAAAGACTGATGCTCATGTGCTCTCGGAAAGATGTAACTCGCTGCGCACAATAGGACAGAATTCGTCCACTGGAAGGCGGGCTGGGTCGCAATGGCATGAGGTGATTGTGCAAGCCAAACTGTCGAACCTCTTGCCAAGGAATCGAAACTGGATCAGCAACAGCAGCGATTTTCTCCAGGGCTGCAGTTGAAGCACAGGATGTAACCTGTGATTCCCAGTGCGAAGAAAGCTTTGACGTGTAGCAGTGTAGAGACAGCACTCTAGTCACAGCGACAGATGTATGCATGTTTGTCTTTTGGGTTTTGCAGAAGCTTCTGGTGCCCACGGTATGAAAACAGCAACAGAAACCTGCAGCTGCCCAGTTGCTGGAACACCATCTTCGGCTTCGCAGACTTGCCTTGGAATTGTCGGGGCCACGGGCACCAGGTGATTCCAGGACTCAGTGCGCATTGTCCTGGGATGGACAACGTTGGCACTTTCTGGATTTCAGGTTGCTTTGTTCTATGACTGTTCTACAAATACAGGCAAAGGGAAGGTGCAGATAACAATGGCTTGCGAGAGTCTTGCACAATTGCAGAGCTTCATGATTTTCACCGGTCTCAGCTAGCGAGGATTGGGCAGCACACCGCTTCCTACCATTAGGGGCTTCGTATGTGATCAAATCCAGGAAGTCTTCCAGTGTGTGGCCGCGAGAATAGGCCATTGCTTGACAGTCACAGGGTAACCTACATTCGTTGCAGCTCTAGTACAAGATCCCGTGTCAGGTTTCCAAACTATATACAGTTAATGGGGCTGCTCGAATTTCGCATGACCACAGCTGCCAGCTGGGAATGTAGCAGGAGCTGTGAAAGATGTGACAATGTGCTAACTTTGTATGTAAGCCTGAACAGATACGGCTGCGCTGAGTTGCTTCTGATCATCGTGCGCACAGCAGCCGAAAACAATGAAACCGTGCCCTCTTCCTGAGGCTGAAGCTCCTCGAGCCACTTGCTTCGCGAGCTTCCGAACCACAGCACCTGGTTCCCAACCTGGCATGCAGCTCTTTAACTCGGTTTTTGTGATCCAGTCGATTCGGGCCTCCTAGGACAAAGTAGGTTTTGGGAAAGAACAGGGATATGGGATTTAAAAGGTGTTCGAGGAAGTGATCGGTCAGGTCATTCATTAGTGATGTTGGGTTGACTGAGGGCTTTAATTGGCTCTGCATTCAGATTACAGACTCCAAGAGAGACTCGCTCAACCAGACTTTTCCTGCCGTCGCGACAAGCATTGCTTCCGATTGAATCAGAAGCAGACAACTAAACCCCGGAACTTGCGAGCAGCTGCACTGCTGCTCAGGGGCCATATAGAAGCAGACTGCCACCCAGAGAACAGGTCGAGGCTAGGCTACTTGAGATACTCCCGCAGGTTCAATTAGACCAATATAAGTAAGTAATCTATGAGGTTTCTCAGGGTCTGAAGGATTGTGGAGGCCACCCTAGAAGTACAGTCCTTAATGCTGCTAGTTTCTAGTAGCCACGACGGTTGGAGGCAGCAGCCTACATTACATATGTGCCCGGAGGACCCTAGTAGCACCAACTGGCGGACCAGCTCGTGTTCTGAGCCAACCTTTGCATGAGATCAGCTCCCCGCAACCTCTGCATGCTGGCACTCCCCGGAGAAGAGGCTCAGCCATGGATCGATTTGAGAGATCTCACCAGGGTCCTTGGGAGGCAAATCTAGACATCTTAAAGAAAAGGGTTTTCGGGGATTTTTTGGGGGCCGTACGATAGAGCTTGTTGCAACTGGGTTTCTTCCCCGTGGACTCTGCTGTCGTGACCTTTGTACACCTTGGCGACCCAGGGTGCATGCCTAATCTTGGTACAGAAGGCACTTAACATGTTGTTGGGCAGACAATGTAACTTTCAAAAGGTATTCTGCAATCGAGAAACACCGTGGTAGACAGCTGGGTCTGCTTGGCAATCCTAGCTTGGAACCTAGGCTGCGCAAGCTGCGTGCATATGGACAAGGACAATCGCGAGGCCATGCACATGTGCATGTCTTTGGCATCAATTCTCAATTTGCAAATCATGTGGCTCCTTCTGAGAAGGCTCGCTAATATCGCAAGCGGGAATCTCGGCCCTGAGGGACTCCACCTTTTCGTACTCAGAGTGAAGGATCTCTATGGCATTTTCGAGGGCAGCGTGGCACCTTGGAAGCTGTGACAATATATTGCCACACGACAGTACACAGGACACAAACACAAATATGAACACGTGTGCGAATGGTCTTACCTGTTAACTGCATGGGAAGGGCTTGTCGATCTTCTTCTTCTCGTTCTCATCGGCTGTTGCTTTGTAGGCATCGATGTTACTCTGCAGCTCGGTCACTTTCGAGGCCCGCACAAGAAAGGACTCCCCGAACTTCTTGAAGGTTTTCTCCTCCTAGTGGGCTGGACACAAACAAGTGTACACGATGGCCGGGACATGCGATTTAAATTCAGGCAGCTAATGTGGCTATTGAAACCCCGCGGGATCCTGCTTGAAGGCTGTAATCTCCACGGCACCTTTACCCTTTCCCTTGCCTTTGCCAGGATTCTCGGCCTGGTCGGGATCCTCGTCGCTTTCGATCCGCTCGACACCCAGCCGGTTGAACTTGAGGTTTGTTGCCCCCTGGGCCAGTGCGTGGTGCAGGTTTACAGTTTTGACACAAGCAAGAAACAGCAAGGGTTCAATCAGCAGGCTCAGCATAGCAGTCAGCTTCGACGTGTGCATGAGCCAAGCTGCGCTTCCTGAAGTCTTCTCCTGCTCCTTCTCCTCCTCGTGGTCGTAATCCTCGGACTCATCATCCACATCCACCTTGTACTTCATGATCTTGCTGTTGTACTTGTCTTTCCTGACGGGATATGTCTGTGGAAGGTCGTCGCTCCCTAGCAGCATACGCTCTCTAATTATTCCGCAGAAATTGAGAATGCAGCAGTGTAACTTTGCGCACACACAGACACATGAGCATACTGAACTTCCGCACACTGAAGCAGTCAAGAAAGTGCTCTCGCTCGAGTCACACGTCGAATGTGTACATGTATATGTGTACATAATCATGTATTCTTGGGAGTGTAATCAGTTGAGGCCGAGGGCTTCCACAGCTTCTTGTCCTTTTCGCAAAAGGCAACCACCCCAGCAATGTAGGTCCTGAAGATGCAGATTGGCAATCGAGAGCACAAATACAGTTGAAGCTGTGATGCGGTTCGTTAAGGCAAGACTCTTGGACCAACCCAGTTTCTTGGCCATGCTCTCTCTGGTGTGCCATGCTCGGCGTCTGCGGTGGCTCTGTCTCGACAAAGTTTCTTTGCTTCTCGTGACGACGGACTTGAACTGCTTCTGGCACAGGGAATGTGTGTCTAAAGCACAAACGAATACAATGAGGCGAGGAACTAAGTATGGTGATGCAACACAGCACAACACAGCAATGATTGGGTTTGCACAGCCACAATACCGAAATCTGCCTTGTCGAAGTCAACGCTTTTCAACAGGTTGAACAATTCCTTCCTTTCGGTGCCGCCCCGCATCCACTGCTGATGCACCTCCACGGGCACATTAAGCTTCCCGCTCGGTTTCATCTCACAAAGCCGGCGAAGAACGGCGTCCTTTGCAGCCTGAGTGGAAGGTTTGGAAGAATCGTTCAAGGTGCACAGTGAGGGAAATTATGGGGCAGCAAAGAAGCGCACGATCGATTGTTTCATAATGGCAATTACATACTGCTTACAGGGCGGTGCCTGGGTAGCATAGGAAAGTTCATCCGACTCCTCGTCGTCCACGTCCGCAGCTGCTTTAACTGCGGCTGTTTTGCTCTTGGCTGAACCCCTCGAGGAGGATGGGGCTTCGCTTTGGCTTCTAGATTGGCTGGGGATGGTTTCGCTCCTCTAGCCTTGACTGCTGTGCACCGGCCAGCTTGGGAAAGCTCTTCCTCCGTAGCCTGCCACCAGATTGTGCTCTGGACATGCTTCGATAGCACAAGGAACAAAAGCCCAGTTGACTAGTGTCGAAACACAATCTTACTTGACTATTCTGGACTCTTAATTAGTTGACTGGCATCCAGGTCACCGGCTGCGTCGCTGTCTCCGAGGCATCCGCTTCCTGTGTTGATGTTGCTGGTATGAAGATCGGGACAATGCAGGGGCACGTCCAGCCTATGAAGCTACTCACGACACGGTCCTGCTTAGAGAAATTACCAGACCGCTTTCTCTCCAGCATTGCGAGCTGCCTTTTGACATCCTGCGAGATACACAGCCACATAAACTGGACTCGACAAGTTTATTTCAAGTAACATGGTTTGAGATCTTGCTTTATCAAAACCATGACCGAGCCCTATAGAAGCACAGTCCTCAATCTCAGCATCCAGAGTTTCATCCCTGGAACCTTCTTCAATGGGTTCCTTCTTCACTCCCCGCAGCAAAGCAGTATTGGCCGTTGCCAAAGACTGGCAGCTCCACTGTCGTTCGGTCAAAGTAGGCTTCTTACCCATTGCCCTATGCAAGCGATCGCGCTAAGCGACCGACCTCTCGAAACAGGATCTCTGGCTGATCTGCCGCACAGACGGAGCAGAGATGAGGACCGAGACTGCTGTCATGTGCGATTGCTGCAGTGCAAACCCTGTGTTCTGAGACAAACTCGATCATACTTGACACTGGTTCCTATAGGTATCTACGTTGCCGAATACAAGAGTCATTGATGATGATGCATATCTACGTTGCCGAATACAAAAGTCATTGATGATGATGAAGATTAGCACATGTTTGGCCATAGCTGAAAACCCCTAGAATTACGGAATCCCTACGTAATTCCTTACGCCCTTTTACGGTTGTTCTACGCAAATTTACGGCCGTTCTACGGGTACGGGTTGGGTGGGCTCCAGGTTACGTAGGCACTACGTAGTTTCTACATACCCTGGGTGCTTGCTCATCCCACAGCAAAAAAGTGGTGTTGAGTCAGCAAACCGAAGTAGCAAAACAAAGACCACCCGAATCCCTTCTAATGTGTTCAAAAAGCTATTCTTGGGCATCCCATAACCGCCCTTGTCTGATGCCCTTATGTACTATCTCAGTGGAACCAGGTTCGTAGATGAGGCTGGTCAAACTACCAGGGTCCAGGCTAGCCTCTTTAAATTCTACTTAGACTAGAGTCCACCGCGTTCCCAGGCCCTGGAACCCGCCCTGGATTGGGATCTCACAGCCTCAGCCTGCAACCTCAGCAAAACACAGACAAGGAAGAGCCCAAAACTACGCAATTGCAGCTACGTGGTCCCTGGCACCATCACATTAGGCCCCTCCATGATCCTTTATTTTCCAGAGCCCCAGCTCACAGTGGCGACTAGACAAAGTCACGGAACAGCTCCCTCCAGGCAGCAGGTAACTCGAGGTACTTGTTGCCCAAAAGATAGGTAATCACTTCTGGCATACATGCGTCATTCCACACATCCTCCCAGGCTGCGTCACGAAAGATTGCCAGCGGGCAGGCATGCCGGCTTTCAGCCGTGAGTTTTGCTGGGTGATGCCGATCACTAAGGAACTCGGGGAACAGGCGTAGCAGCTTGACACCGAAGTTCGGAGGGTAGTGCCTTAAAGGTTTCAACATGGAGGGCCCCATCTATGACATATGCTAACACGGCTACGTAAAAGGTACCTAGAAGAACTCATATGTACTGAGGCATGGACTGCGTCTGCTTGAGCTGTTTGGTACCACTCCAACATCGAACACCCTGGCTGTTATAGTAGACTTTCGATGTACTCGTAGCAGCTTTCATGACCCTCATCTTCTGCCGGGGGAGTGAACCCTTGTCGAGCTTGCCCACGATCTTGGCATTCGAGAAACCCACGTGCCTTTTGGGGGTTTTAGAGCCATAGCTCCCCATCCACCAGCGAACTCTCCACACCTTACGAATAGTTGTGACTGGTTTGCCCAGAAGAAGTGAAACCAGGACCGCAGTACCTAGTATGATGCTTTAGAAAGTCCATAACAGACAAGTGTCCCGACCAACTGCTCGAAACAACCACCGCATCCTAGGGTGAGCCGCCATAATCGATTGGGCGGGCTGTTCCAGTAGCCAGGCAGCTCCATGGCAAGAAGCCAGGAGGATCAGAAGTGCCGTCCTCGGCGTGTGGTTTTGTTCGTAGGAGTAGATACGACGGCTTGCATGTTTTGAGGTAGATAAGAGTACATATAAGCCAAAGACGGCAGGTACAAATCTAGAGACCTTTACAGTTCACATTCTTCTGAAACAAGCCCACTCTGTTTATTCGTCTGAAACTCCAGATTGAGACCTAGAAGTCGATCCAGGCACATGAAGATTTCTACAGGAGCCGTCCCAACAGTATGTAGATTATGGAACAGGATAGCAGCGGATGCCAGGTTTGCCAGGAAAGCTTTGATTCTGCAAGCAGCGTATGGGAACGAGGAACTAATTTGATCATGGGTGGTTTGTGCTTGTAGATAAACTTGCTCTCATATCTGAAAAACATATAGTGATCAGACCTGGAAACTCCTCCAACCAAAGTGTGGACCCGCAGCTCTTATAGGACCCGGCCTAGGCAAAGGAATCAACCAAGCAAGTTCGCCCACAAAACCTCAATCACCCTCGGTCACAAACCCAACTAAGTCCCTAGTACCCTGAGGCTGTTTGAATGTATATGCAACTATTTGTGGTTGTTACACATCCTGTGGCGCAGTTCCAGTCGAACGGGCTAGCATGAGTAAACCTCTAGAATCAATCAACTTACGGTGCAAGTACAAAACATGGAGTCAGTGTGTAGCTTTGGATAGTACATTGCTCCTGCTCTGGTAGCGAAGTACCGAGTTGAGTGTTCTTCTCAAGAAGGATACTCTGGCTTCTACCTTCAAACACTGTTGCTCATACAATGGGGATTAGATTCTTTGTGGGAATGACAGCTATATAGGAAATGTGACTACCGTCGCAAAGCCCTCGAATCCTGCATCCCTAAACACCCCTATCAGACCCTACCTAAATTCCTTGTAAGCCAAATATAAACTTGAGCATCACTATAAACCTTCCATTAGATAATCTGATATATACATACATATCCACACACACACACACACCTCTTACAAACTGGATCCTGTTTCAGGGGGTTAGAGTTCAGTCGCCGCACTACATATAGGGATTTATATACCTTATATTAAAGAGGGAACCCCCGATTGTCAATGTTGCGCTTCTTACGAGTGTGGCGTACTTGCACAACACAGCGGACGACCAAGATCATCATCAGTCTTCACCAGCAACATCACTAGAAGCATCAGAATCATCACCGTCCCAGCACCACCACTGTCATCTCCACCATGGCACATGATCATTCAGAACCTTCTCCTCATCCTCGTTTCCGTCCACAGCAGGTTGCTGCGCCATGCAAGCTCGCACATGCCTTCTTCAAGGTCAACACATGGACGGCAAAGCTTAACAAGTGCCTCGACATGGATTGAACTACGAGACTATGGCATGTGTATGTGGCACACATATATACATAGGGCATGCCTAAAATAACAGCCTGTTTTCGGGTTAAAGGCAACATGTATATGTACTGCTTTATGTAAGCCCTTGCATCAGCTACCGGGGGGTTGTACCACTGCTACCCATGATGCTGCTTAAGTAGATGTGATCCAAACTACAGTCGGACCAGTACATACACAACCTACTCTGGGCCTGAGTGCTTGTGGTCATTAATTAGAACTATTTCGTTGGTGACCTGCCCTGCAGTTTGATCTCCCAGCAATGTAGCATAAGTAAGTAACGATCCCCAAGGCAAATGATCTAACCTTAATTCGGTGACCCCCCAAAGCTTCCCTGATCCTACAGGAGGCCAGTGGCCTGGAAGGATTTTGGAACCCACGACAGCCAACCGAGGCCGAGAAGGGTTTATAAATCATCTACAACCTACTAGAAAGGGTAAACAATTCTATTTGTGGTCTGCTTGGAGGCCTTCTGTAAACTTGGTAATCAGGCGGGACATTCCTGTAAAGTGGAGTCACGACCATGGGTTTTCTCGGGGACATTGCTCTGCATGAACAAAAGAACACATGATGGCCGAAAGTATTTACACGACGACAGGAGGGTCGATCATGGAAGGTCCCAGACAGCCGATCACCAGGTTCTAAATTTCTACACGTTATATCACTAAGGGGATGACTTAAGTTGATTGTCCATATGCAACAGTATGCCATTCTGTTTCTTCGGGAAACCAGCGAGCCTACCTGTTAAGTTTGCTCTATGAAAGTCTGGGCACCACTATAGAGGATGAATAGCTTCTGGCACGTAACCCACAGTCAATACCTTACACTATAGATTCAGGGAACCCTCAATTTGCACCCAAGGCTCCGACAAGCGAAAGCGAGCAAATTCCCCATGCGAACACTCGGGAAGTGGTCCCGACCTATTGGGTCTGACAGAGTCCTGCCGTGAGTTCCTGAGTTTGCCGTTACGAAAGACCCGCAAACTGGCCCTGCGACCAGCAAGAAGCGATCCTGCCGTCCGGAAAGAACCGTAGAAATGGCCAACCTGAGCTACAGATCTCTTCGATCAGCATTCTAGAACTCTTTACATTTCCTGTGTGTGTATGAATAGACAGCATTGACTGTAGCAGTTTAGTGGCGACATTCCAGCAGTCGTGCTTAAATCCATGGCCCGTGAAGCAGCAGTCGGAAGACAGGGACCGTATGCCAGATCTAGTGATGCTGTCGCAAAACCACCCAACCTGAAGCATCGGCTGATCCACGCTTTGCCCGCAAAGAGCTCCACACAGCTGTAGGCCTGCGCTAGTGCTCCCACTCATGCGTGCACATCATGGCAGCACTTGCCCTCCAGTGCTTTCCTGGTCCATTGACTGCATCGCACTACTCTTGTACATGTGAGAAGGTTCAATTTACACACTGGCCGTTCGCCTCAGCCCAGAGTCCCAACATATGATTTCCCCTTCGACAAATTCTATATAACCTGAACTTAGCTTCTCCCAGCCTCCGCGAAGGTCTCGATATTGCTCGCAAAGCTCAACAAGATCACCGCCGCCATCAGAACCTGGATGGAGGAGCAACGTGTGTTGGGTGAGGAGTGATTGCAAAACGGTGCTTTATAATTACATTCTACATACTTTCCGAATATGGAATTGAGGAAAGGCACTTTAGGAGCACCCACATGAGAAAGCTTTCGGATCATCGCAGCCATGCTCTGCGCTTGCAGTGCCATAGCGAAACAGATCCGAAGTAGCAATTGTTTGTCGAGAGAATCTGATCAACCATACAAGTCATCAGAACTGAGCGAGCCAAGATAACTTCATCGATTCCTGCAAAGTCTACCTAGAGTAAGTTTTATATATTCGATCTAGTATATATATATATATAGACTCAGTGAAGACTGAGACCCCACCAACCCAAAGCCAGGAACCCTGGCCTTGCAAACATACTAAACTATATAAAGCCTCAAATTATACTTGGGTTGTAGGAACCTATAGGAGCCCCATGACCGGTACATTGCATTAAAAACCCATGAAGCAGCTGTGAACAAGTGCACACAAATGTCTGGCATGCGTTCGCACCGCACACATGAAGCTGCGCAGTCACACTCTCCACTGGATGCATTGAATGCAAAGCTGAAATATGAAACATGAAGGCTTCGCGATTCCTCTGCTCGGCTTGGCCCCCACGCTGCAGTCGAGCTCGCCATGCCATCGAAGACCTGGGAAGGCAAGGGAATTAAGGTTCAGACTGATTAAGGGATTATGGGGTCCCGGTGATGCGAACGGACATGAATCGACGCATGTGCTCCATGCAGAGTTCAGACACACACATGCAGCCACAGTCGCAGCATGCTGTTTGCCCTTTTGTCGCGAGAGGCTGCCTAGCTTTTGCACCACACTGGACGAAACCCTTTTACAGATCCCTAATCCTACTCGGGCGGCGCCTCACAGCGGGGTCGTTTGTTCACAAGAAACGAGCTATTATGCTAATCTTAACATAGTATGCTGTTGCAAGGCACCACAACCAAGCAGGAGAATCTGTATAGATCCAATGAACAAAAGTTGCTCCCCTATCTGCTTTCGAAAGGAATAAAAGCCAAAATCTCTGACATGTGTGGCCCCACACAGAAAGAGAAAGCTCACAGTGCGCATGGTAAGCCAGCGCTCCACCTACAGATCGAAGCCACCTTGTGGCACACACTAACGGACTGCTTTTGCTCAGACCTGCGGAATCACATTGAACCCCAGCGTCATCAGATAGCCGAGGGAGCTGTCCATGGCTAGCTGGCGCATGTTGTCCTCCGTCGGCTGCAGACCTCTGGCCTCCCAGTCGTTGACACAGAACTTCCAGAACAAGTCCTGCCCAAGTAAGTGGCTTCGTCAACACACAGCACCACTCGAATCAACTCTGAAATGAAGTGGTACTCTCTAAACTTGTTTGTTTATATATGAATTGCAAAGGACACAAACACCTGCAAAGGAACCAACAGCAAAAATACATGTGTCAGTTGCTATAGCTGCTAGAAATCTGCAAATGTCCTCATGCTTGGATGGGGAGTCTAACCGCTTGTGCACATTCGTATTGAAGGCAATGCGGATGGCGTTCCATCGCTCTCGTGAGTAGCCGGGCTTGTCAGGCATGTACCGGCGGGCGAAAGTCACCGGAACCTTGCTGTCGCCACTTCGCTCCAGCTTGACCCGTCCTGACCCTCCCGTCTTCTTGCCTGGCTTCAGCGGCTGATCGTTCGACTTGGTTGGAGACTTGCGCTTGCTGGATGGCTTGGCTTTCGCCGTGGGCTTGGGATCACGGGTCACCTCTTCGGATGCTGGCGGGATAACCTCTCCGGATGCTGGCGGGATAACCTCTTCGGATGCTTCGGGGATAACCTCTTCGGATGCTGCGGGGATAACCTCTTCGGATGCTTCGGGGATAACCTCTCCGGATGACGGGGCCTTCTTAGCCTTGCTCTTGGCCTTGCTTTTCGCCTTTGCCTTAGCCGCCTTAGCCTTTGCTTTCCCTGTGGTCTTGTTGGCGGGCTTTCTCTCAGCAGAAACCTCGGGAGCAGAGGAAGCTTCAGCCTCAGGAGGCACTTCGGGCACACAGGAAGGCTCGCTGCTTTTCTGTGCACCCTTTTTCTGTTTTTTTTCTTCTCTGTCTGCTGCTCTTTGTTCTCCTCCTGTTTCTTCTTCTTCTCCTCGGCAACCTTGGCCTTCTTCGACAGCTGCTCGCGGCGAGTGACCTCAATTTCATGTGCAAAGTGTTTAGCAGGATCACTTATTACACCCCGAATCCAAACCTTAATTGTCCACGTAAAACCCGCCAGTAAACCCTCCACACAAATCTCCCGAATCTCTCTCTCCCTCTCTCCCTCCTCACACTCTCATCTGCACTTAGGGCTGTGTGCAATCTGTGAACCAAACCAGGCTCATCGCAGCCCGATGGGTCGCCCTGGCTTGCCAAATCAATCGCAGCATTCGCTCTGCGAAACTTGTCAGCAAGCTCGTCCATCACATCGTTCTCCACAACCTGCGTGTCCTGGCCACCCTCCCAGGAAGACGAGGATCCGGAGCCTGCTGCTCCTGCGTGAAAAGATTTGTTTTTCCCTCTACATTCTTTCTCTCCCGCTACATCTCTATCTTTCTCTATTTCCCTCTCCCTCTCTCTCTCTCTCTCTCTCTCTCTCTCTCTGTCTCTCTCTCTCTCTCTCTCTCTCTCTCTCTCTCTCTCTCTCTCTCTCTCTCTCTGTCACAGTCTCTGCTTCGCAAGACAAACATGAATATAGAGCTTGTATTATAGAAACCACTTACATAGTGTATATTTGCACATGCACATACACTTTTATTGGAACAATAGTAATACTCTTGCACCAGCCGTTCCCAATCAAAAGGTCTTGCAAAACTCTATCCGTCCTGGCAAAGCGACACCCTCAACGGCAGCGAGGCTTACCCAGCCCTTCGCCCTGAGGAGGTGAGGGATAGACACCCACAGATTGCAAGCATGTGTTTTATTTACACTACAAATCCACCTCAAAACATGGAACCATTTCTAACTTATCCAGAGCTTCCGTTGGGACTGCTTCAGTTTCAAAAGGCGTAGCTTTTCGCTAAGCTCCTTGAATTTACGGTGCGGGCTTGAATCCTCTGCAAAGCGCTGCTTCTTGGCCTTGCGAGGAGGCGTCTCATCCTCGATGCAATAAAGCTTCTGCCCCTGCGAACCAATCTTCGTCTCCAGCTGGGAATCTTCCGACGGATCCAAGCTCACCTCATTCCCAGGGACCGCTGGGCCCTCCGCAGGGAGCTTTTGCTCCATTGCCTCGGCCGCCTCTTCATCCAGCAGCACCTGAAATGGATGCTTTTCATCACCCAACACCTCCTCATCCGAAAGCATGATCATGTCACTCTCCGCTCCCTCATCCTCGTCCTCGATGGCTGCATCTGCCTCGACACGGTCGGGCGAACCGGCATCATCATCAGCCGCTTCACAAGCCACTACCATGGCTTTCGAGCCACCACGGCCCCCGTCCTCATCATCATCATCGTCGTCTCCGCTCAGGGCGGCATCATCGTCGGAGCCATCCTGCGGTACAAGTATGATCTCATAATTATATGCATGCGATTCTACATATGCGGTCAGTCTTATGGTGGCTTCTTGTACATTTCTTGTTAACCTCAGTCCTGGTTCTGCAAGAGGTTCATCAGCCGCTGAAAAGCAGGATTCCTAGCCTTGTGTCCACGGCTCTTTTTGCGTTTCACCAAAACCACAAAGCCTTTGCACAGCCACGCATCCTTCTTCACGTCGAGCTTCTCGGGCTGACGGCCCGGGATCAGAAGTGTATGCAGCCGCGAGATCCTTGCTAGGTTACTAGGAATTCTATTTCGAGCAACACAGCCCAAACACAAAAGCTATAATCCAGTACTTCAGTGTTTTAATTTGTATAACCTTATTACATGATGTCTCCAATGCTCACCAAAACACTGCTGCTCAACTTGCTTGATCGTGAACAGCTTGGTTGTGCCATCGATGTCACGGTAACGGTTCACACGCAGCAGAAGGGGGGTCAACACGGCTTCGTTGAGTGCTGCCTCTTTGACATGACAAGCAGGATCGAAGTTCGGCTTGCCGGCACACGACTGGAATAGCCGGTGGTTCTCGCGCATGTGGCTGCGCAATGCTTCTAAGTTCTCCCACTCATTGGCCAAACCATCTAGTGACAAAGGCCGACCAAACTCCATAGCAGGAGACACCAGACCTAAATCAGATCCTCACAAACAGTTTGCAAGCCAAATGCTGTGTAGCACACACTCAGCTTGCATGTTTTCACAATATGCACTCAGCTATGTTCTTGTCAGATCCAGCACAATCCTGATGCACATAAGTTTACCCCACGAATGCACCCCTGATGAGGCCGCGGCGGGAGCGCTTCCGGACGTCGTGGACAAGCATCATTTTCTCATTCACTTTCTCTCTCTATCGTTTCTTTAAGCACTGCAGTTGAAAGCTGTTTGTCGTAAGAACCGATGTGAACTGAAGCATCTGTAACCGAATCTCCATGAAGCCTCTGTACTTGCATTGAGGAATTTATGTACATAAGACCATCAATCCCTCTGCACATGGCCCAGAGCCATCTTGCGAAATCAAACAAGGGTCATTCATCGAACGCAGGTCGAATCGTCAATAACCAGGATTTCAATCCGGAAACCAAGTTATATTTTTACGCCCTCTAAAAAGGGAGGACCCCCAGGCTCCAGGTAGGGTTTAGGGCTTTAGGGTTCAGGGGTTCAGCGTTTAGGGTTTTGGGTTTAGGGTTTTAGGGTTCAGGGGTTCAGGGTTTAGGGGTTAGGCTTGAGGGTTTTGTGCAAAAGTTTCTGTGTTGCTGTTCAGTGCTTGTGGTTTTCTTGATTGTGCCTTTCGGGTTAAGGGCATAGGCTTTGGCTTTGGGTTTTCGGGGGATGATAGGGTTTTGCAACAGAGCAGATCGTGTGTGTCATGAGTCAAACTCCTTTATGGGAGTTTCCGAAAACAGGGGACGCTAATATGGACACCTAAATAGTAGGATCCTTATGATAAGAACCCCAAAATAAAGTATCCCTTCTTTTCGTACCCTAAATAGTAGGATCCTTACAATGAGGACCCCAGGAAACTCCCATATTTGCGTGTGTGGACTCACCACTCCAAGCCTGGCTGAGCAGAAGGAGTCGGAGCAAGAGACCTTTGCCTTGAAGCTGGCCATGTTCAACAAATTCCTGATCTCGCTGCACGTACGACTGACCGAGACCCACAAGAACGAAGCATCCATGGAGCGGGCCAAAGGCTCTCAATTGGGTGGACGAGAACAAGCACTGGCGGCACCTGGTCTGGAGCCCGGGACAGCAGAGGCTCGAGATCGACAATACACTTCACCCCATGTCCACACAGCAGCTCACACAGCAGCCCAGACTGCAGCCGGCCACCTGACAGCCCAGGCACCCAGTACTGCAGCTGGATGGCCCCAAGAAATGCGCACAAAAGCAGGACATCTGAAAGTTTCGCAACGACTGTTTAGGTTTTACGGTTCAGAGTTTAGGACGATCCTTGTACGAAGACCCTCTCCAAAGCACAGCGACCTCTAGTTTGACACCGCCTCACATGTGTCTAGAAGAGCTTGTCGGGCAGGTTTCCGCGTTGCTTCTGACATCTCTTTGAGGATGACGGTGGGCGGCCACGTCCGTTGTAACACCCGGCCCGAAACTGGTAATGGTAGTTTATGGTAGAAGCCCAAAAGTTGGAAACCCAATAGCCTCAATCCTTAAGATTAATGTATAGGGAATCCCAGCACTATTTCGCCTTAATCCGGTTTCCAACTTTATGGGGTTTCCTGTAGTTTAACCCTTTAAGTACCGTACATCCCTGACCCCGTATCCGAACCCTGAGCCCTGATAGTCCATGATCTAGTCTCTCACCCGGTGATCCTTCGCGGCCCTGGTGTCAGGCTGCAGTGGAGCCCACCAAGCCCACGGTGAAGCCGATGCAGGAGGGAAGGGAATGTGCCGTATAGACTTGGGAAGGATTAGTTAGGGTATCCTCTGGCAGCCCCTGGATAGTTTGCAATGTGGGAGTTTCCGAACATTGGTGATACCTTGATTGGGGGTCCTTATAATAGGGATCCTACTAATTAGGCTACTACATTAGGGTCCACTATTTTCGGAAACTCCCCATGTAAAGCCACCTACCTACAAGCCTGTTCGACATATTTAGGTCATGTTTACGGGCAGTCTCAAGTTCAGCTTCGTCCCGGGTTCCCAAGTTACCGAAACCAGAGCCCGCAGTCCAGAGAGGGTTTAGGACTTTAGGATTTGGTGTTTGGGGTCAGAGACTTCCGCTTTGGCTTTTCAGTGTTGCAGATTGGGATCTATTTCTTGGAGACTAATAGCCTTTGTATAGGTTCTGGGCCAGTATTTTACTTACATACTTTTGGGGGTCTAAGTACACCTCGCAGAAAAAGGCAAAGCCTTCCCTTCCCAAAGACCAAGCGCCATTCCGTGTTAACCCAAGCCCTACTACCCTCTTGCAATCCGAATCTTCTTCTTTTGGAATTTACACAAAACTCTTTCTCCTAACTACTGATCTACTGAGGCCGATTTTTGAAAACCCGACAGGACTAACCCATGAGACTGCAGACAGTAGACGCGCGCAAGCTACCGTCGCAGTCCACATAAAAAGGTTGGAAAGTCGGACAAGTCTGTATGTCGGTTCTAGGGAACTTTAGGGCTGTGGTGGAGAGATGGTCAAAGAGACGAGAAATAAGCAGTAATGGAGGAACCTGATTAAGACACCTTGGGCCTTTATTAGGGTTCCTTATATGAACCCGACTATTTTGGGGTTATAGGCCCAGGGTTTCTTAATCAGGTTCCTACATCAGCCAGGCCAGTGACCTGCAATGTCTTGGAAAATCAGAATACCGTTTGTGCATTCTCACAAGTGGTGCTTCAACATCAATGATAGTAGAGGCTTCCGTGGTCATTAGGTTCTAGGCTTTAGGATTTAGGTGTTGTTTTACCTTTGAGGGCCCAGGGTTTGCAGGTTTGAGTGGGTAGGGCATCAGGGTACGACAGCAATTTCAACGCCTTTCAACCTGAGCAATGTCTGGAACCTAGTTTTATATTTCCCTGTAAATAGATAGACAGAGTTCACTCAAACACCAAATCCCCTTGGCAAGACAGTCTTTAGGCACATAACATATCAGATCAATAAACACACAGTATACGTTATAGACATACGGACGTTGCTTCAGCAGACACAGACATGACAAAAAGGCAATGAAATGAATGAAAGATGAATCAGCAAAAAACATGCAATCCTTCTTGAATCCTGATATAGCTTTGGTATGCTGTAGCAAAATATTCCCCAAGTTCCTCTCCTGTTGAAGACCCTGCAAACCGTCTAGCGGCCCGGAGGATCTTAAGACGCTGCCCTGGACGCGCTACGTCGTCGGAGCACAGCTGCAGCAGGGAACCATCTGGGACCAGGCGACAGCGGGCCGTCGTCGGGGACAAGAATGATCTAGGTAGGCCGTTGGGACATTTTATATTATCCCCTATTGACCTTATTGGGCTTAATAGGACCCTATTTACGAACATTTTTCAGAGGCTTTAAAGGGCCAATCTAGTGAGTATCAGCAACAGTGACAATGCAGATTTAACAATCGCAATAAATAGCAAACGAAGCGGCAGGAGACAGGGACAGCATGTGCTAGGGGTTCAAAGCCCAACTTCCAGACTTTGGGTTTGTAAACAGATTTAGTTCCCTTGGGTATTGGCCAGGCAAGGTTCTTCAAGCAGGGGGTTTCCCGTCTACAGTTTGCAGACATAAAAGTCGATGTGCTTTCCTGAGCATTTCATGTTTTCACTTCCAGATTGGCTGTACGATGCAGTGGCAACGCTTTAAGTCTCCTGGAATTGTTTGGGAAGCACGGATCTTGATTCGATTGCTTTGGCTTCTTCTATAAGTTTTCAGGTATACCGTGCAGAATCCACGGTGAGCCTTTTTTACATCCGGCGCCGAGGTTCAGAAACAGATCCTACTGGATTGTCTTCGTCGGGTCACGTCTTACCGACGTCCGCTGCGCAGGGGCCGGGAAAATTAGTGCGCGCACACACCCGAAATCTTAAAACCTTGACTGGACCCCAGACGCTGCCCCCAGTCGGCCCGAAGGTGAACGTTGTCTATGACGAAGACCACATCATGGAGTCTTTGCCCCTGGAGGCCACGGTTGTTCAAATTCAAGGAGCTTATGTAATCAGGGCTTCGTAACACTTTTGAGGTTATTATTTACCAGGGCTCGCTCGCTCTCTCTCTCTCTCTACCTCTCTCTCTCTCTCTCTCTCTCTCTTTCTCTGTGTGCATGTGCATGTACTCTGTGCATGTATTTTTTTTATGATTATACACAAAGATGCATAAACAAAGGTTTACACATTCAAGTTTGAGCTCCTTTGGTGCCTGGTCAGTCAACGAGAGAGATTATCTCTCCGTTTTCGGACCCCGTCAGTCTAACCATCAGGACATCAAAGCAGTTCCTTTGTGGGGTTACCTTATAGGATTCCATAGATGAACCCCCAAAAAGGAACTACTTTGGGGCCTTAGGGTAACCATCAGGACATCAAAGCAGAAGCCAACTTAGAGAACCATCCTAAAAGCGACTTCTGCTCCCCACCGGACCCTCCAGAATCCTGGACCCCTCGCCCGGCATGCAATCGAACTTGAAGCCTACCCTAATTACTCAATGTTACTGCCTAGGGCTTAGGGTTCCTTAATGCACTCATGCTATAATGTACTTCGAAATTCTGTGCCGATTTTCGATGCCCGTGTACTGGCGCATACGCTGTCGAAATCAAGCGCGCTCTAAACCCTCGACCTGGAACCCAACCTGAACCTAGACTCCGAAACCCTCGAAAACATCCCAGACCCTCCATCTACCCTCTATTAGACCCGATATGCCCCTTATCTGGGACCATATACCCCAATTTGAGGGTACAAGGTGGGTCCTGGATTGTGATAATTTTGAACATATCCAGATGCTAAGCTCTTGCCTGTTTCGGTCCAGTGGCGAGGTTTGGGGGCTCAGTGCGAAGCCATGCAGTACAAGCCCTCGAAGCGCCACGTAGACTTAGCAGTTGAGTTTGCAAGCCTCTCAGGAAATACATGAGGGTTTAGGGCTGAGGGCAGGGAAACCAAAGGCCTTTGACAAATTCTTAAAGACCCGAAGCTCGAATCTAAAGCCGCGAATCCTAGATTCCCACGTTGTGAAGCCCTGCACCCTATGCCCAAAAGTCCCAAAGCTGGAAGGCCTCGTTAAACCGAAAGTCCCAAAGCCCTGAACTCCAACTCGCAAATCACAGGTGTGGCCTACCATCCCGTGAACCCTAAACCTGTAAACCCCAAACCCATCGAAACCCTAAACCCCGAATCGTCAAGCGCATGCCCTGAACCGTAAACCCCAAAAACCCCTAACCCAATTATATTTCAAATCGGAGGAAATCGAGAAGCGCTTTGGCAAAAGTGCCGGCGGCTTGCCTTCAAAAGTGAAGCGAAGCGGTGGGATGGGGTCGGGCACGCCCATACCAGGAGGCCCGAATTACACCCCAAGCCCAAAGCGCCTAACCCTAAAGTTAAGTTCCGAAGCCGTAAATAGACCATAAGCCGAGATCACAACGAGTTTGGTGTGTGTGTGTGTGTACATGTACATATACCTGTACATGTACACACATGTATACTGTATGTATACATGTGTGTATATATTGATGTTGTATCTATGCATGTATGTATGCATGCATGCACATATACAGTTTTTTGGGAATATGGGGTGGAGCGGGGCGTGCGCCGGCGGCCTGTGCGCAAGAGCTCTAAATTTCTTGTATATAGGGGGTTTAGGGTTTATAGGGCTTGTAGGTTTTGGGGCGTAGAAGGACCCCAAGCTAAGACCTAAATCCCCGCACGACTGTGGAGCTGTAGAAAACGGCATCCCGGCATCCATCGAGCATGATAAATTGAAGGCTTGTCTGGTCACAAAGGCAAGGGTTGTGACTCTAGGGAACATCCGAAAGTCGTGCTAGTGAGCATTGCAAGGCCTAGCTTAATTCCAGAGAATCTTCCTCATTGATGGTTCAGCTTCATGATTTCCTGAGCAAGGTACTTGAAGGCTCATGGGACTTAGTAAGTAAGCTTATAAGTAGGTTATTATTAGGATAACCCCACTTAGGGGACTTATAACCCCAATTATAACCCACTTACTAAGTCCCATGATCCTCTAAGTAGTGGGTGATCGGGTGTCCAGCACTCACTGTCGTGAAGCCACGCCTGCTCTACATCGGGCCAAGGCCTTCAAAAGGTTGCGAAGGTCGAGGTCAAAGAGAGCAAGAAGCCTAAGTGACTTTGCTGCATAAACGGTCGAGATTTCGGATAATCAGGAGTTCTGTTTTGGGTGGTGCGGGTCCGTTTTCGGTGTTGGGTGAGAGAAAGCCAGGTCTCTAGTCTTGATGTGGCGCTTGGTTGTTGGTGGGCATCAGGTTAGTAGCAGCCGCGACTTCACGGAAAGCTATGGGGAGAGAGCTCGTGGCTGTACGCCCAACTGTCAATCCACACAACCCAGCCCAAATCCCAAGTACATTTGGTATAAAGCTCCTCAAAGGTATCAGGATACCTAATCACAGGCTGTCTAACCATCAGGTAGCTTGCCTTTTTGGTCAAGATCTCCGTACGAAGAAGCGCCACCTTTAAAGGGACCTTCAGATAAACCCCAATGTGATCTGCGAACTTCGTACTCACACCAACGTAGTCTCTGCAGCTCTACAGCCAAAGGCATGATTTCCCCTCGAGCCGCCCGAAGCCTAATCTTCTGAAGCCCAGAATGCCCTAAAGTGAGGCTTTCCCCGGCTTAGGCTTCGGGTGGTTAGCGTTTTCCTTTTGGGGATTACCTTATAGGATTCTATATATGAACCCCAAAAAGGAACTATATACTTTGGGGCCTTTGGGTAACTTCAAGCACTTGCAGCTTGGATTCTCAAGCGGAGAGTAAGGACGGTGAAGATTGACAGCATCACGCAGCAGCAGCGCTTCCAAATTGAGGTGAGCTTGCGTGGCTTGGCCGCACGAGGCTATAGTTCTTGACACCACGGTCCCGTCACCGTCAAGGGCACCTGATATGGGAGTTTCCCAAAATTAAGGGTACCTTGTTTTGGGGTCCCTTATAATAAGGATCCTAATATTTAGGGTACTATATGAGGGTCCCCTATTTCGGAAACCCCCCATATCAGAGTGAGGTACCACGCACGTTTCTTCCGAGTTGAGGGCTCCAGGACCCCTCCCCAAACCCTGCAAGCCGTCACCCACTCTACTTGGAGGATCATGGGACTTAGTTAGTAAGGTTATAAGTACCTTAATTGGGGTTATAAGTAGTTATAAGTATAGTTACCTTACTTATAACCCTAGTTACTAAGTCCCATGATCCTCTAAGTAGGGCAGGGGTCTCAAAGAGATCAGCGCTCTTTAAGTGGAGCTCAGGGACTGCATCCCTCCCCCGGTTACACGCTTCGGCCTCCGTGGCTTCGTCCGGCACCACTACTGTTGATGATATAAATCCTGCATTACCTTAATGACCCTAGACTATGGGAATTATGGAATATTCCTTATTATGGGCAATGCAGGAATTAAATCATCAACAGTAGGATTCTGCCCTCGATCCCTCAAGCACGCGAAACCCTGCAACCACATACCCTATTCTAGAGCCCGTGGTCTTAGGTAATGCAGGAGCCAGGATGCCTCTTGTAAATTGTGGGACCTCTTTGGTCCTTTAAGGGATCCTTGAAGGGATCCTTTTTAGGGGTGCCTATAACGGTTCCTATAAGGCTGCTCTGGGCCATTTGCTCAAGAAGTTGCGTCCACACCCTCCTGCAGCTCCTCAGTCCCCAAGACCCCAAACCCCTAAACCCTAAACCCCTAAACCCTAAACCCCTAAGCCCTAGATAAGCCCAAAACCCCCAAACCCCCAACCCATAATTTTTGCAGAACCTCCAGACCTGATCCCATCGAGCCGAAACACGTACACCCATGGGGTCCTCCCATAGGCACCCTGCCGGTGAGCCTCAACAACGGCGCCAAGGCCGCGCAGGCTCTCAAGGACCTCCTGGAAAGTGGCGTTTAGGGCTTTAGGGTTTAGGAGTTTGGGGTTTGCGGGCTTTAGGATTTAGGGGTTTGCGTGGGGATTTAGGATTTAGGGGTTTAATGTTAAAGGGTTTGTAGTTTAAAGGTTCGGGGTTACGGGGTTTGAGGGTGGGGTCAGGGCTTCCGGGTGGTGCTGCAACATGGATTTTCGGTGCTCGGGGACTAGATGGTGTGCTTTCTTCAGGCTGGGAAGCAACGTACTGTCCATGGGTAGGGGTTATGATGAAATGCTCCGAAATTTCAATTTTTAACAATCTCCAACGACGTGAACCCTAAGCCCAAAAGTGCGAAAAGCAAACGAGAGCAATCGATGAGAACAGAAGCCTCCAAAATTGAGGAAATTACCTAAAACTCAAATTCCTTGGTGTTAGCCCCGAAACACCAACAAATCACCGAAAAGTCTCAAGACGCTATGATGCCCCCATACGAAACCTATAAGCCCTTCTGCACAGATTCCAAAACCAACTGACTTTATATACTAAAGCCCTCAGAAATCCACTCGCTTCGAAAACCCTTGAGGCAAGCCACTGCAAGGATTATGGGACTTAGTGACTCGGGCTATACAGGATGTAGCTACAGTGATACAGTGATACTTACTTGCTACTCCTACCCCATTAAGGAATTTCTTGCTCTATTTACTAGGCTCTCTAGTCTTACTAACTGGTAGCAGTGTCTCGTCATCGTCCCAATACAACCTATGCCTTTAAATAAAAAACCAAAGCCGAATCTCAGGATACAGGCCCCCAAATTTGACCCTGGATACAGGCCCCCAAATTTGACCCTGTGGGTTTGAGCCTAGTCGGTCGAGTGAAGTGAACTTGCTGCCAGGAGCTGGACAGATCTGCCATCACCGCAGAGGCCCGGAAGACCCCGCTTTGGGTTTGGGGTTGAGGGCTGTAGAGTGGGGGGGTTTCGGGTTTGGGGTTGAGGACTTTTCACATCGCTACACCGGAAGAAACCCCAAACCCTGACCTCGGATCTTATGCAGACCTCTGCTGCAACTGATCCTCAATCTCCGACCAACCACTCTGCATCCGAGGCCCAGAACCCCACATGCAGACTCTTGTTGTCGAGTAGGTTTAACCTTTTTTGGATAGTATAGTCCTTATATAATCCCTATACAATCAAAAAAGTTAACCTTGAGTTCCCCGTGATACCCGACAAGTAGCATACACGGCATACACCATACTACACCATGAAGCCCGATTTAACCACAACCTTGCTGAACCATATACCTGTAGCCACTGCAGCCCACATGCCTTGAGGCGGAACTGCCGCCTGGTAAACCCTCGCACAAAAGCTGGAGCACAATAGAGTCGAGGGCTGCAGTAATTACTACTCGTGCCCTCGTTTAACCTGAATTCAAGCTCATAGAGGCATTACATACAACCGCCCCTCCACAAATACGCTCATAAAGCAGTAAAAGAAATTTGCGCCTTTCTTACAAGGTCCCAATCTTCCCTAAACGGAGGCTTGTAAAGCTCTCGCTAAACCCCAATAAACTCTCAACCCTGTACCCTGAACCCTAAACCCTAGACCCTACTAAACCTCTAAACCCTGAACCCCTAAACCCATACTCAGGCGCTTCAGACGCTTCGGCGCTTTCTTTGCCCGAGCCCGGAGCAGGCTTCGGATTTTGGGAATGCTACTGTTGATGGACAAAATCCTGCATGACCCGAAGGACTCTAAACTATGGGAACTATGGTACATTCTTTATAATGAGTAATGCAGGATTTTGTCCATCAGCAGTATGTTCACGAACTTGGCGTTCTTCTGGTTGGCTCTTAGGGCTTTAACTTTTTGGGTTCTCGTATGAACTATAGTAAGGAGGCTAAAAGTTTAACTTTTAGGAGGGGTTCAGAAGTCAGCCAAGTGAAAAGGGTTACCATAAGGGTTTAGGGTTACCAGTAAGGGTTGCTACAAGAGTTGAGGCTTTAGGGTTGCTACTTGGGCTGCGATACGCGTTAGTATGAGGGTTTAGGGTTACTATATAAGAGTTCCGGATTTAGGGTTACTATACGGGTAAACGAGCCCAGGGTTTAGAGTTTAGGGTTACTACAAGAGTTTAGGGTTTAGGGTTACTATAACGCTTTCACTATGGGTGCTTGAAGCATTGGAAATTTGGGTTCCCATCTCATGCTTCGGGCCCTAAATCCGAAACCCTAAACCCTAAGGCCTTATCCCTAAGGAAGGAGGATCTTCAGGGTCCAGGCACGAATCCCGACTCCGAACCGGTTTCCAAGTTTAGCTCTTCAGAGCTTGGGGGTTGTGTGCAGGATCGCAGGAACCGTAGGGCCGTGAGGGGCTCAGCGTCCAGAAAAAAACTTCGACTCTCTGAGCCCTAGACTTGACAGCCTTAACGGTTTAGGGTTTAGGGTTTAGGGTTTAGGGTTCCTAAGGACGTACTTGTAGCCCAAAAACCCACGAACCCCAAACCCTACACCCTAAATCCTAAACCCTAAATCCTACACCCTAAACCCTAAACCCTAAACCCTACATCCTACAAGTTTATAACCCTCAACCCTACGCTGCCCTACCACCTTAAGAAAACCTTAAAGCCCCCAGCCCGAACCCATACTTGGAGGATCATGGGACTTAGTAAGTAGGGTTATAGGGGTCCCTTATTTAAGGGATCTATAGGGGTACTATAAGGGTTTAGGGTTTAGGGTCTACTTGGAGGATCATGGGACTTAGTAAGTAAGGTTATAAGTACCTTAATTGGGGTTATAAGTAGTTATAAGTATAGCTACCTTACTTATAACCCCAGGTACTAAGTCCAATGATCCTCTAAGTAGCCGTGGCTGTGGAGGTCGATGGGTTCTGTGGTGTTGGGAAGACTTGTCGGAGCTCGGGCAAGCTCTTCCCCATACCCTATCCCAAGCCCTAAGCGTTACGCCCTCAACCCCGAAGCCTAAATCCTAAACGGTGCGCCTAGTAGAGGCGCCTGAATAAATTCTGCGGGCCCCAAAACCCTATTCCAATTGCGAAGGCCCTTATCTTAAATCCTTGTAGTAGCCCTTGTAGTAAGCCTTTTCGACCCCTGTAATTAAAAGGAACCCTTTGAAGAACCCCTATTCGAATTGTTAGGGCCCCTATGTTCAGCCTGTGAGCTTATGATAGGGATTTTAGGGGTTTAGGTGGTTAGGGGGTTTAGGTGGTTAGGGGTTTAGGGTTTAGGGTTTAGGGTTTGGGGTTTAGGGAACCCTAAACCCTAAACCCTAAACCCTAAACCCTAAACCCTAAACCCTAAACCCTAAACCCCTTATGAAGGAGATGGAGCTCGCCAGCAAGAGGAATGCCGTGGAGGCGGAGAAGTCGCCGGGAACCTCGAAGGGCTCTGGGGCTTTGGGGTTTTTTTGGGCTTTGGGGTTTAGGGTTTAGGGGGATTCGGAGTTCGGGGGTTTAGGGGTTTAGGGGTTTAGGGGTTTAGGGGTTCGGGGTTTAGGGGTTTAGGGGTTAGGGCCAGGGGTTTAGGGTTTAAGTTTTGGGTTTCTGTGCTTTGGGGAACCTGGGTTGCGTTCCCTCGTTAGTATGGGTTCCTTAAATTGGCCTATGGAAAGAGGGATCTACGGCGCAAGGGTTTAGGGCCCTTACATGACCGTTACATCAAAATGTGGGATTCAAGGCTCATATAAGTTTTGAAGATTTGAGGGTTTCAAGGTTATAGGCATCAGGGCTCAGGGTTGCCCAGCTTTCTAGCCTAAGCTTGAAGCCCTAAACACTAAATCCTAAACCCTAAACCCCAAACCCTAAACCCTAAACCGTCGAGGTGGGCAGCTTGGACTGGACTGAAGGGCCGCAAAGCCTCAGAAGTCGTTTCTACTTTCCCGGAGTCAGTCATGCGTCGGTCTCACGTGCTCCCCTGCCAGCTCCCATTCCTGTCCGAAAGCGCTCTGCAGCCTGATAAACTCTCCGGCATGCCGACCGCCGCGATTCACATCCCCCCCCTAGACCCGCCCCCCCCCCACCCTGTTATTTTGAGCCGTCATCCCCCAAGAAGATGTTTCAAATCAAGACCCCCAAAACGCTATTCTATGTGTCTACCCCCCCCCCCCCTTCATGAGCCCAACCCTAGGCCGTAGACGCTCAACCCCAAGCTCTGAACCCTAAACCCTCAATACTAAACCTTACATCATAGTGCACCCAAATGTTGCTGTTTTAAACCCTGAGCCCTCAATACTAAACCTTACATCATAGTGCACCCAAATGTTGCTGTTTTAAACCCTGAGCCCTCAATACTAAACCTTACATCATAGTGCACCCAAATGTTGCTGTTTTAAACCCTGAACCCTCAATACTAAACCTTACATCATAGTGCACCCAAATGTTGCTGTTTTAAACCCTGAGCCCTCAATACTAAACCTTACATCATAGTGCACCCAAATGTTGCTGTTTTAAACCCTGAACCCTCAATACTAAACCTTACATCATAGTGCACCCAAATGTTGCTGTTTTAAACCCTGAGCCCTCAATACTAAACCTTACATCATAGTGCACCCAAATGTTGCTGTTTTAAACCCTGAGCCCAAACCTTACATCATAGTGCACCCAAATGTTGCTGTTTTAAACCCTGAACCCTCAATACTAAACCTTACATCATAGTGCACCCAAATGTTGCTTGTTAAAACCCTGCTTAGAGGATCATGGGACTTAGTAAGTAGGTTATAACTGGGGTTATAAGTCCCCTAAATGGGGTTATCCTAATTATAACCTACTTATAACCTTACTTACTAAGTCCCATGAGCCTTTAAGTGAACCTCATATCAGAGCTTGAGACAGAACAAATCTCAAGGTCGGAGGATCCCTTTGTGTGGGACCCTGTGGAGCAATTCATGGAGGACGACGGCTCTAGGTCCACCTTGAAGGGTTCCTTTAAGTTAGGGACACTCCCCAAAATCCAAAAAAGCATATAAGCATAAACATTTTATCCGGATATCCCTACCTTATTGGGCTTCATTATAAGGTGGGTTCATAGGGGATATACCTATCCTGATTTTTGCTTATGTGCTTTTTGGGGGGCCCTATTAAGGGATCCTAGAAAGGTGTTTTTAGGGGTTCTATCAGGGTTCCTTTAAAGGTTTCATTGTTTCTATATGGGTGTTATGGTAGTCGGAATTGGGAAAGGACTTCCCAGGTTTGTGTATCAAGGGGCTGTTTCTAGGTTCCCCAGAAAGTCCTTTAAAGGTTCCTTAAAGGGTTCTGTAAGGATTTCCATTCGGGGGCTTACGGGTCCAGGGTTTTTCGGGATTTAAGGATTTTACGTCGCCCAATTCAAGTACCCTCCATTACGGATCATACGGGTAGGGGATCCCAATAGTGATTCGGTTTCGATTTATGGATCCTGGGCCGAAGAGAAAGCCTTGAACCGAACAAGCCTTACCGGCATCCCAGCAGACCTACATTTGTCGTAGGTTTTAAAGGGGGTTGCATAATAAGAAGCCCTGTATAGCAATGTAGGTTTTTTTGCAGGCAAACCCTAGACGAAGCCTCAAATTTCAATCCGCTGACAACCTTAAACGCGCTTTTGATTTTCTGGAGTTTCCTTTGTTTTCCTTCTGAGTGTCTGCGCAAGAACCATGTGGGTTTTGGGGATAGTTTAGGCATGTGGGAGTGCAGGGGTTCAGGGTTTAGGGCTTAGGGATGTAATCAGCGGAAGTAGTACCCGTCATAGAGTCCCTGTAAAAGTTGGATACCATTCTAACTAACTACTAAGGCCTCCCTGTCAAGCGGATTGGTGGCCAGGTTTCTCATAGGCGGGCCACCGTGCAACTGTGTGCAGTGCAACACAGGATTTTTTACGTGAGCAGCTCTTAACTGTTGTTGTTCCACGGCGACTCATGCCCAGAAGTACATTGCCATGTGCTACCGTACCTTCCTCTGTGGTAGTCCGACAAAAAACCCAGAGTGCACATCGTGCTTTCGTCATACAAAAGATACCCGGAAGAGCTCGCCCGGCTTACGCTCCTCTCCGTGTCCCAGGAAAGATTCAGCCCTAAGCCCTAAACCCTATATAAAACCATTTCGGACGTCGCCTGGGCAGACGGAAAAGAGGGTAAAAAAAAACAAAATATGAAACCATGAACCCTAACAGAGGACCTTGCGCAAGTCCGCGGCTGCTCTATGCGGCTCAGTTGTTGGGGGTTCCTGCCCCTCAGCTCATTAGCCGGGGGCTTTGAGACCTTTAAAACACCCAAACACAGGGGCCTCAACGACAAGACCGGGGTTGTGGGGTAGTTGTGGGGTATGTAGAGACAATCCACTCCACGAGTCTCGAGCACAATCACCCATGATCACCATCAGGATAACTAGGATGCCCAGTAGTACCCTTATTCCCTTTTTGTAGTCCTAGGTTCCTTATAAAGATACCCAATACCAAAAAGAGAGGCCTTTTTATTCTCAGGTTACTGGGTATCCTAGAATATCATCACCACCAGCGTTCTGAGGACCTCAGGACCATGCAGTTGTTGGTACATACATACATGGTCTACACGGCTCCTGAACCCCAAACCCTAAAGCCTAAACCTTAAGCCCCTAGACCCCTAAGCTCCTAAACTCTAAGCCCCTAAACCCCTAAACCCCAACCCCGAAGACCCTAAAGCCTAGCTCAGTGCTGGCATAAGGCCCTGTCCCAAAACCATCTGAGTAGGGCCTCAGCCCGTAATCCGATTCCTGCAAGCCGCTGAAACAGAATCATGGTGGCCTCATATTCCGGCATCAATGAAGCTGTATATGTATGTGTGTATATATGTATATGTATATGTATGGTTTGTTATTAACGTATTTCTGTTTCTATTTCCACCGATTTGGGTACCCCTACGAAGACATGTTGGCAGACTTCCTAAACCCTAAACCCTAAACCGTCCAGCCACTTATGTCCTAAACCTTGAACCCTGAGCCGGCTAAGCTCCCTAAGCTTTTAATCCTAAGTTCTCATTCCTAAATAGATTTTGATCCCCTGCTTCATTTCTAAAACCCATTAGCCCGAACCCAATGGCTCTCAAAAACGAGCAAACCCAAATCCCTAAACCATGGGAATTCAATGCTTTTCCAGGTTTCCCCCCCCCCCCCCCCCCCCCGCCCCAGCAGAAGTACCTCCGTTGCCCCTTTTTTTCGGAGTTGTCCCTTGCAACAGGGACAAGGGTACGCTTATTCTTCAGTAGCTTGACACCTCGACTTGTCCCCTACAATTTGCATTGAGGTCGTGTGTTTGGCCTTACATTCGTTCGATCGCCTTTTGAAATGACCCTGTTTTCAATTTTGTGAAACCGAAAAAACTTGGAAAAGTCACATACAGTCCCTTTACACACGCTTTGGAGACCTCTGACGGCCTACAAACCTGCTTTCCACCCGTCTGCTCCCAAGGTACAACCTTCCCGATAGGCTCAGCCAGCTCCAGGAGAGTTCCGGGCGTAGGGATTAGAACTTTGGGTTCAGAGTTTATAGTGTTCGGGGGGGCAGCATGTGGGAATCACGCTGTAAATGTTCGGTCTTTTTGGTTTCGTGTCGGGCTTCTACCGGGGGCTTTTTATGGTGTTCAGCCGGGTTCAGGGGCTTAGGGTGTCGGTTGGCTGACTCGGAGATTGTACACCATGGCGCCTTGAAGTGTTGCCAGTCTCCCCAAGACGCCAAAGTGCATGCCAGAACGTGGGTGACATGGCCGCTGCCGCCCCGGAAATGCGGGGTGTTGCCCTTCCGGTCCTCCAAATCAGGGATCTGGCAATGTTTGAACCCTAAACCCTTTTCCCTAAACACTATAGACTTCTAAATGGGTGGTTGTCAATGTTGGGGTTCCTTTCTGGGTCCTTAATATATTACGGCACCTATGAGTTAGGATACCCAAAAAGGGACCATCATTTGTTCAACTACCCAAATGAGGACCCAACGCGAACTGCTGGCCCAACGGGTTTGATAAGTCACCGCATGCCACGGCATTTTCCCAAGCCCGACGGTACTTTATTCCGGCAGAGCCCCCCATTTAAGGAGGAGGAGGAAGAGAGGAACTCTAAACACCCTAAACCCTAAACCCTAAACCCTCTAAAAGCCCCTTCAGCCCGGAACCCGCAAACCCGTAAATCCCTAAACCCTGGGCCCTTAAATGCCTAAACCCCTAAATTCCTGAAACCCCGAAACCCCCTTTGCAGTAACTCCAAAGCCCGAGGGCCCTAAACCCCCAAGCCTTCAACCCTAAGACCCACGAACCCCAAACCCGAAGCACTAAAAGCCCCGAGCCCTGAACCCATGCAGTGACGCTCAAATCCGAGCGCCCTAAGCCCTCAATGCTGCAATCTCACCGCAGCCGCCGGAGGACAACTTGCAGCGCTTCGAAAAAATGGTTCGATGCGGCTGATTTGCAATAGGGAGTTTAGGGTTCAGGGTTGAGGGTTTAGGGACCCCAAAAGCACGTGAACCTGAACTATGTAAGATGAACCCCTTGTCTTCTTTAGGTAATGTAGGAACCTGATCAAGAATCATATGAATCCGACTATGTTGGTGTTATAGGCCCAGGGGCCCAGGGTTTCTGAATCTAAATTAGTTCAGGTTTGAGTGCTTTGCTTTCTTGGGCTCCTGCTGCCATACGAGACGGGGCAGGTTGAGGGTAGGGCTTCAGGGAAGGCGTAAGCCCTAATTCGGCCATGGGTCCAGCCAAAACTCCTGACTATTTTTAGGAGAAGCTGCTTGGTTCTAGCCAACAAAAGAGCCAAAAACCTTGCTTTATGCAGCCTTAAAGTGATCATGGGTTCAGAGATGTTTTCCTTGCATATGGGCTGACGTGAGAAAAGGCTGCTTCTGGACCTTCGTGCTCTGGAAGACAGCACTGGATGCGGCGAAAATATGGGTAGTTGTCAAAATAATGGTCCCTTTTTGGGTACCCTAAATATTAGGTGCCGTATTATATTAGGGACCCAAAATGGGATCCTAATTTTGACAACCAGACTGGGAAAAGGGTTTTGGGGCCCTGGGGTATACACAGTAGGATGGTAGGGTTGTAGTCTTGAGGGTCTAGATGTTTTCGGTGTTCGCTCGGTTTAGGGTTCAGGATGTATATTGGGTTGTCCTTTGGGATCTTTTTTAATTTCCCCTACTATTTTGTAGCGAACCATAATAGTAAATAATTCTCAACGGGCTTAAAGGACAACTCAGATAAGGTCTTTCCAAAAATCCAAGGGTAAAAGGAGGGACCCTTAATAAGGACCTCTAGGTATATACCCTTAACATAGCTATTATATACCCATTATATAGCTCATTATAGGGTAGGGGTCCCCATTAAGGGTCCGCCCTTTTCCCCTTTGAAAAAAGGGTGAGCTTAAGCCAGAAACACATGGGCCGAGGTTTCCTCACATCAGTGGAGATTCCCTTCTTGCTGAGCTTGGTGCTGGCTTTCGGGAACTATCTCAACGGCCACCTGTCCAGTTTCGGGTTTGGGTTTAAAGGTTTGGGGATTTAGGGTTAAAGGGTTTGGGGATTTAGGGTTTCAAGGTTTGGGGATTTAGGGTTAAAGGGTTTGAGGATTTAGGGTTAAAGGGTTTGGGGATTTAGGGTTAGATCGGGGCTTGGGGTTTGAGACGACGCCGCCTCAGGCTCGATCCGTAACACACACCAAAATCTGATTCTAATCATTAGACAGGGCGTCACAAAGAACCCCCCAAACCCCGGTTTGTCGAATCCGGCTTGATGCAGAGGATTTTAAGGTGTAGTGTTCAGGGTTTGCGGTGTTGGGATTTGTAGGATTGGATACGGGCAGAGGGACAGAGTTTGTTTTTCCATTTCGGGGTTTAGGGATCGGGGGTTCAGGGTTTTAGGATACAGGAGTTTGTAATTTAGAGTCTGGGGTTTTGGGTCTATAGGGATGTTTGGGTTTGGGTCATTGTCTTTAAGAGGCTAAGGGTCCAGGGTTAAGTGTTTCGTAGGCTCGCGCCGGTCCGTCCGTGAGAAGCCAGATGCCTAGCTTTGCTGTCGCTGGCCGCCGACCTCTGGAGTGGCTAACAAGGAGACCGTAAACCATAAAAACTAAACCCTTTTTTCAAAAGAAAAGCTCAACCCCCAAACCCCTTAACCCGAAACCCTTGCGGCACCTATAGAAAACCCTTGAGGGCTCAGGGTGTAGGGTTTGGGGTCTCAGGGTTTAGGGCTCAGGGTCTTGAGGATTCAAGGGCCCTTCAAACCCTGAGCACTGGTTCGCCCCATGATCGGCCTCAGAAGCAGCCTTCTCATCCCCCTCATAGAAGCCAGCAGTCCTCAAGTATTTGGCCTACCTATAGTCTCCATTGTAGTTCCTTTTTGGGGTTACCTTATAGGATCCTCAATATATAATTGGTTAAACCAAAAAAAGGAACTGCAATGGAGACTATAGGTACATTCGAGAAAAGTAAGAGCCGACCAAGAGAAGCCAAAGCCCTAAAGCGTGGGGCCCAAGCCTTCGCCTGCACACCGAAGATGATTCTCGCTTGGGCGTAGGGCTTACCCAGAGGCCCCAAAGTAGTTCCTTTTTGGGATTACCTTATCTGATTCTATATATGAACCCCAAATAGGAACTACTTTGGGGCCTTTGGGTAGTGTCTAGAGCCCAGGGCTCTACAACCCGACTTAGGGGTTAGCTAGGGTCAATGGGTTTAGAGTCCTCTAGGCTTCATGGGTTTGGGCACTGAGGGGTTATGGCACTGCAGCATAGAGCTGTGTAAACATGGGTTTGCCAGACACCCAGGTCCCAAAACAGTTTCATGAATCCCCCAAAACCCCCAAACCCAGATAGGTTTTCCTGTTTAGGTTGGTTAGGGGGGCTTATGGTGCGCTTCTCGGAGCCGCGCTGAAGGTGGCAAGAACGAGAAACGCTTGGGTCAGGTGCCTCACAGCCAGCTGGTTCATGTACCTTCCAGGAGGGTGTGGTTGTCCCGCCCGAAGCCCTAAACCCAGACTAGCTTAGCCCTGAAACCCTAAAGCCCTAAACCCGAAATACCTAAACCCCAATCTTGTGACCTGCTGCTCGGGCGTGGGTTTGAGTCGTAGAGTCTCGGTGTTTGATTGCTGTTTGTTGCTTTTGCCGCTGCAAGAAGCTTTCGATGTTCAGGGAGGTGGCTTTGTGAGAGAGCCCAAGGCTTTTAGGATGAAGGTTTAGTCTTCGAAATGAAGGGATGAAGGTGTAACCCTAAACCCTAAACCCTAAACCGAGTTTAGGTTTAGGGGACGTGGGCTTAGTGTTTAGTGAGTAAGATGTCAAGGGAGTGGGCGGTTTGGTGTTAGGGTTTCAGGTGTTATCTTTGAAATGACTCAGTTATTAAGTGCCAGGGTGTACATCTGTTTAGGACTGATGGCTCGGGGTTTCGCATTCTCGCGTCAGTTTCAGGTTTAGGGCTTGAGATCTGAAGTTTGCGCGGTTTCCGGAGCGAAGCCAGGAGCTCGAAACTACGTACTGGCGGAATTGGCAACATAGACCTCGTCACACTCACATACGATCATGAATGATGCAGCACGTGCGGTGTTCGTCTTTCACGTAGAATTAGCCCATTTCGAGGGGTTCCGGCCCCTTTGTGCACGGAACCCGCGCGCTCCTCCACTACAGGGGCCCACATAAGTACCTCTACTTTTCGGGTTCCTTATTATATTTATAGTAGAATGGACCCCAAAACCCTATTCTAATTCTTAAGGACCCTATACGAAACCCGCATGGTCTGCTCCAGTGACAAGAGCTTGCATCCTGTTTCAGCAACACACACAGGAATACAGGTCAAAAAAACCCTAGACCCTAATCTTTGAACCCCAAGCCCTAAACTCTAAACCCCGCAGGAAGCTTGGAAAAAGATCAGCAACAAAAAACAAAACCTGCAGAAACCGTAGACCCAACGGACACCGACACTCCAAGTTTTGTTCGAAAGGCGGATGGCTTCCATGTGGAGCTGCTCGGTCGGCCAGGCACCTTCCATGGCTTACTATTGATACTGGAGGAGCTAAGGGTTTAGGGTTTAGGGGAGCTAAGGAGCCAGGGATGCTGATAATCCCTATTAAATAAGGAGCTAAAGAGCCAAGGCGAAAACCACTGGCTAGATGGCAGCATGCATTGAATCGGTTTAGGGTTTTGGGTGATATCGGGGTTTAGGGCTTAGAGTCTGGCTGGACCTGAGCCCAGTGGGAAACAAGGGTTCAGCGCAATCTTCCTAAACAGGCTTTTTGGGGTTCCCACGGGATTTACTGTTCCTAAACCCTAAACCCTGGATCTAAGTATGCCCAGTCTACAGAGCTCCCTCTTGAAGTGAGCACGTAGGAACTTCTTCCAGCAGGTGGGCTGGACGTCGTGAACGACGTGCAGGGCTGCGGCTGTGGCAGCAAAGAAAGGAACCTAGCGCTGCGGTTTGGGACCTTTGGGGTTTACCCAAAGGCCCCATGGTAGTTCCTTTTGGGGAATGCCTCATAAGATTCTAAATATGAACCTCACAAAAGGAACTACTATGGGGCCTTTGGGTTTTCTTTCTTTGCTTTTCAACAACTCCGTTCAGCAACTGCGGCTTCTGGGAATGCTTGGAGTGTCATGCTGTTGTCGACGGATCGAAGAGGGCCACCGACTCCTGCTGAAGGAGTGCAGGGTCTCGACCAAAGCTGGAGGGCTGGCCTGATTCGGCGTCTGTGGCCTCAAACTTCCGCCCTACACTCCTAAACCGCCGAAACGTCTCGGGTTTAAACCCTACACTCCTAAACCGCCGAGACGTTTCGGGTTTAAAGGACCGAAAAGCTTCGCCGAGAAGGCCCTTCGGCATAGAACCCCGCACCTTGCATATCCACGGCGATGTTGGCAAAGCGAGGTGGGCCTTACGCCCTAAATACAACCTTCTGTAGGGTTTCAAAGTCAGGCTTTAAATCGTTGAAGGTTTCAGCCTTTCGTCGGGGTCACAAAGCTGAGTTTGAAGGTCTTTCTGGGCTGTTGTTCAGGAGCATACCTTCAAGTGTAATAATCAAATTTTCTTTGAAAGAGTAAATAACGGCAAGCTCTGCTACGCTAACTTCAACTATGTTCCTCAACAAGAACCAGGTTGGGGCGCGGGGATCTCCGTTGAGTGTGTCTCGTTGCCGGGAACCGTGGTTCCTACACGGTTCAGGGTTGAGGGGTTTGGGTTTGAAGCATTCTACGCCTTCGAGCAAGCATAAAGCCTTCGGCAAAGGCAACCTGCGACAGCTAATCTTCACCGTCTACTGCGAGAAACACCAGGGCAACTTGGAGCAGGGTGAAGGCTTAAGGATTTGGTGTATTTTCGGATTTCGGGTTTGATTATCAGCGCCTTAAGAATTGCCTATGCCTTTTTTTGGGGGGTCCCTTGTTATAGTTATAGCATAATGGGCCCCAAAACCCTACCCTTCCAGAACTTGAGCTTTGAATCCGAAACGGTGACACCTTCAACCCCACCACCCGGAATCTAGACCCCTGTTTGAAGGAACCCTAATCGGGTTTCATATGGGTTGTAGGCGGCTTTGCCAGGGATGTTCAGGATTAGGAGATGAAGTGGGATGAATGATCTGTGTTTTTTTGTTTCAGGGCACCCCCGCAGTCCCCAACCTCGAGCATACTCATGGCGTAAGGCTCTTGACCCTGACGACCATGCTATATGGGCTTTGAGCCTTAGGGCACGTCTGGGTTTGCTTACTAGGATGCCCCAGCGGTACCCTTATTCCCTTTTTGTAGTCCTAGGCTCCTGTAAATTTACCCGATACCAAGAACGGAGCCCTTCTCATTCCTAGGTTACTGGGCATCCCAGCTTATGAGACTGAGTGATCCTGAGCAAAAGTAGAATTTGGGAGTTTACGTGGCCTAGACTAGGATGCCCAGTAGTACCCTTATTCCCTTTTTGTAGTCCTAGGTTCCTTATAAAGATACCCAATACCAAAAAGAGAGGCCTTTTTATTCTTAGGTTACTGGGTATCCTAGTAGAGCGTCAGAAGCCCTTGTAAAGCCGCTTGGGCCCTTTTAGCGCCCTGTTCAGAAGTGCAAAGAGCCTCTTGAGAACCCTATGAAGACCCACGTGCGTCATAAGTAGCCGTCATGTGTAACTTAGAAGCCTAGGCTTTGAAAAAAGCCGAACCTGGGATCTTGAAACAGTTACGACTAGATTAGATACTATACTGCTATTCCTTAGCTCCTTGTCATATTTATAGCATTTTTTGTCCGAGCCCCTGCTGTCTGACAATAACAGCCCCGGTATTGCTTCAGGTCGAGCAGAGCAGCTTCTCCGGGAACTGGCGCCAATGTACTTCGGCGGCTGATTTTCTGATTTGAGGGTTTTGATACAAACCCGCTGTGCCTTGCTAATCCGACTTCGGGTCTTGGAGCATGGAGTAGAGTGCAGACTACCGCCGCATAGAGCCTGAGTGGTTTGGCATCGTGCATGGGCAGGGTAGCTGCACAGCACAGTCTTCTCGGCGATCCAGCGCTCCCCCCATCTGATCCCTGTGGTATACATGTACCCAGGCCCCAATATTGAACCCTTGAACCTGGCATCTAGAAGGAGAGACAGAAAACACATGTTTGGGGAGACTGACCTACCCCTGAGCCCTGGACATTAAAACGAATGGTGTCCCGAGCGATGTCGTTCGAACTCGAAGGCTTGAAATGTTTGGAGGTTGAAGCTTGAAAGTTTCAAGCTTTGAAGGTTTGAAGGTTCGAAAAGTGCTGGAGTTCGAAGGTTTGTGCACCTTGGTATGCACAAGCTAGCCGACGTCAAACTTCGAGCTTTTCAAACTCGAAACTTCCAAAATTTCAATCTCCCTAACTCTCGAACTGTTGAGCTCGACTGGCTGCTTCAAACTCGAACTTCAAGCTTTTGCTTGGTGGAAGAGTTCGATCGACCTTCGAAGTCTGAGAGTTTGAGACTTTGAAAGTTTGCCCTTTCGAGGTTCGACGGGATCAAACTTTGAAAGTTCGAAAGTTTGCAAGTTCGAAAGTCTGAAAGTTCGAAAGTTCGCAAGTTTGAAGGTGTGGAGTTTGAAAGCTTCGCTTCAGATTCGATCTGCAGCTTGTGGCTGAGGTGGCGAGTTTGAGAGTTCGAAACTGTCAAACTTCGAAAGCTTTCAAGTTCGAAGGTTTGAATGTTTTGATGGTCCGCCGAGTTTCGAGCTCGAAAGTTGAGAGGTCGAGATTCGAAAGTTGCAGAGTTTGAAGGGCCCGACATGCGGTCACTTGTATGGATGTTGTTCGCAAGCTCAATTGTAGATCTTAAACACGCCCTGTCTTTTCGCGATTCCGGTTCACCGTATATCTTAAGCATCCACCCTCATTTGGCGATTCCGGTCATCATAGCGCCTCACCATATACCTTAATTATGCCCCCCTCCCCCATTTGGCGATTTTGGGCACATCGTATGTCTTAAACACGCCCTTTCAGTTGGCGATCTTAAGCACACCCCTCATTTAGCGTTTCGGTTCATCATATTTCGCTTCCTCTTTTGGTGGTTTCGGCTATTTATCTATCTTACACACTCCTTCTCTTTTTGTCGGTTCCGGTTCACCGTATATCTCAAGCACGCCCCCCTCATTTGGTAATTTCGCTTCATCACATATATCTTAGACATGCTCCCTCATTTGGCGGTTCCGAACATCATACCCGTTCGCAATATATCCTAAGCACACCGGCTCGGCAGGCAGCAGTAGTAGTAGTAGTAGTAGTAGTAGTAGTAGTAGTAGTAGTAGTAGTCGTAGTCGTAGTCGTAGTCGTAGTCGTAGTAGTAGTAGTAGTAGTAGTAGTAGTAGTAGTAGTAGTAGTAGTAGTAGTAGTAGTAGTAGTAGTAGGTAGTAGGTAGTAGGTAGTAGGTAGGAGGTAGTAGGTAGTAGGTAGTAGGTAGTAGGTAGTAGGTAGTAGGTAGTAGGTAGTAGGTAGTAGGTAGTAGGTAGTAGGTCGTAGGTAGTAGGTAGTAGGTAGTAGGTAGTAGGTAGTAGGTAGTAGGTAGTAGGTGGTAGGTGGTAGGTAGTAGGTGTAGTAGGTAGTAGGTGTAGTAGGTAGTAGGTAGTAGGTAGTAGGTAGTAGGTAGTAGGTAGTAGGTAGTAGGTAGTAGGTAGTAGTAGTAGTAGTAGTAGTAGTAGTAGTAGTTGTTGTTGTTGTACTAGTAGTTGTAGTAGTAGTAGTAGTAGTAGTAGTAGTAGTAGTAGTAGTAGTAGTAGTAGTAGTAGTAGTGGTAGTGGTAGTGGTGGTAGTAGTAGTAGTAGTCGCGGTCGTCGAGGTAGTAGTTTGTTTCGGGCATCGGCGTGTGTCTATTGGTAGATCACACAGGACAGGGAGTACGGTTTATTACGGGCATCGTCGTGTGTATGATCAGATGCAGATCACACATCGTTACAGGCATCGGCCTGTGTATGTTGCGAGATCACACATCACAGCGGGTACGATTTGTTACTGGCATCGGCGTGTGTTCGTTGTGAGATCACACATCACGGGGGGTGCGACTCATCGGCGTGTGTCTGTTGTGAGATCACACATCAAAGGGGGCGCGATTTTTTACGAACATCCGCGTGTGCATGTTGGCGTTACTGAGCCCAGGCCCTAAAATGAGGACGTCAACATGGTTTCAAACTCGAACTTTCAATGCATCTAATCTTCAAACTCTTCCAACTCTTCCAACTTACAAACCTTCAAACTCCCAAACCCTCACACATTCGAACTCCACGTCTCTCGAACTTTCAGACTCTCGAAGTTTGCAAAGTTCAAACCTTCAGCCCCTCAAAGCTTGAAACTTTTCGAGCTATCGAACTGTGAAACTTTCGAGCTTTTAGACTTTCAAGCTCCCTGGGTTTCAAAGTTTCAAACTCCAAGCTCTCAAACTATCGAACTCGAGCCTGAGGGCTGCTCTGTGAACCCCTACGCCCTACGCGTTCTCCAGCGGTCCTTCACCTTGCTCCCTTGTCGCGGCTTCAAGCTTCCAAGCTGGATTCCAATTCAAGCTTTCACACTCCAAACTCGCGCCCACTTTCAAACTCGAAACTCTGAAACTTTCAAACTTCAAACTCTTCATTCTCCAATCTTTTCAAACTTTCAACTCTCCAATCTCGTCCAACATATATAATACGTTCAAACTCTCAAAAGTTCTAGTTCGAAGCGCCCCACTCGTGGCACCTCTCTTAAAAACGCCCCAAAACCCCTATATAAATCCGACAACCTAAACCCAACACCCCAAACCTTCCCCTCGAAGCTCCTAAAGACCTAATAAAACCCTAAGCCCTAAAGCCCTAAAGCCTAAACCGCTAAACCCCTAGACCTAAACACCTCGACCCTAGACCCCTTTTTAGCTTAAAACTAATCAACCCCTAAAGCCCTACGCCTCTGTAGCTTACCCAAGGGCCCCAAAGTAGTTCCTTTTTGGGGTTCATATATAGAATCCTACAAGGTAATCCCAAAAAGGAACTACTTGGGGCCTTTGGGCAGACCTCAATCACCCCAAATGCCTGGGTGGGCAGAGGTTCGGTCTGGTTCAGCGGCGCCTGGGCAAAGATGCCCAGGGTGTTCCCCAAATCAGGCCCTGGCTTCGAGTTCCGGGGTTTAGGGTTTAGGGTTTTAGGGTTAAGGGTTTAGGGTTTAGGGTTTTAGGGTTAAGGGTTTAGGGTTTAGGGGAGTCAGCCTTGTCCTTTTTCATGGTTCCCCCAAAAGAATAAACAGACCGGCTAGTAGACCTCCTTAAATAATTCCTACTAAGGGATATAGGTATAGGGCTCTGTCTATTATTTCTAAAAGGACAAGGGTTTAGGGGAGTAGGTTGTGTAGGGTTTAGGTTACAGGGGTTCGGGTTGAGGGGTTTAGGGCAGTTCAACTTTTGGGGTTCAGTTTTCTGAGACACGGTGTAGCTCCTGTTTGTTGTGGAGATTTCAGGGGAAGAGCGGAAACAGTAATAAACAAGGCTACCCTTATAATGAGGAGGCTCTGGGGAGCCTACAGAAACAGAATGCACTATTGGGTCGGTCCTTCGCATAGGGAATGCCGCTATTTGGGATTTTCGTGAGGTACCATTTTTGTGAACTTCTTCCCTTCTAAGGGGTTGAGGGTTTCGAGTTTTAGGGTTTCAGAGCTGCAGTAGGCTGTGACGACCTGGATACTTTTGTGTTCGAGGCTTCGTGGATCAGGCGCCAGGGATGTCAGTGTGTGGTTCGGGTCTGGAGGTTCAGGATTCATGGTGCATTCCGCGCAGGGGTAGGTTCGATACATGGATGAATCCTGCAGGCGTCCATTTAGTCGTGCCTAATTGCATAAATTCTATAAGCCCTACTCCCCTGGACCGTTTCTTCAATTGGTAACTGGTGTCCTGTCTGAGGTGCCCCTCGCTATGATCAAGCCATGATTTGGGAGTTTCCGAAAATAGGGGTACCTTATTTTCGGGGTCCTTGTAATAAGGATCCCACTATTCAAGGTACTACGATTAGGGTCCCTATTTTCAGAAACTCCCATTCAAAGCTCCGTATGCCCGAAACCCTGAACCCTCCACCGGAAACCCTACGGGCTGGAGCATAGAAGCCCTCGACACCGTCGCAGGAAGAGCGTTCGCGTCCAGATAGAGGAGCTCGATAAGTCGCTCTGGCGGAGAGTTTAGAGTTCAGGTTTTGGAGTTTAGGCGTTAGGGTTTACCCAGGGGCCCCAAAGTAGTTCCTTTTTGGGTGTGTCCTCTTTTTTGGTCAGGGACTTTAATATACTACCTAAAAAGGAACTACTTTGGGGCCCCTGGGTAGGGTTCAGGGTGTGGGGTTTTTTCTTCGGGCTTTGAGGTGCCACCCTATGAAGCCGGTATACTTCCCCTGAAAGCTCCACTAGGATGCCCAGTAGTACCCTTATTCCCTTTTTGTAGTCTTAGGTTCCTTATAAAGTTACCCAATACCAAAAAGAGAGGCCTTTTTATTCGTGGGTTACTGGGTATCCTAGTCCATATCTAGCTAGAGAGTGGGGCCGGCAATTGGCAGTATTCTCTTTGGGGATTTGAAAGCTGTGCAACAGCACGATGTAGCTTTAAAAGCCACAACCTATTCGGGCCCACAGTACCTTCCACAACCCTACTCAACCCTACGGCGTGCGGTGTACAGACCTCATATACAACTTCAGAATATGAGTAAGGTCAGGTTCGGAACAATTGCCAATAATCTTCCGTAGGGCTCCTTATTGTATTGAAGTAGAAAATAATGTACCCCAAACCCTATTCCATCTATTAAGGCCCCTACATTGTTCATAGTTAGACTTAGACACCTTTATCAACCTGTGAAGCCTTAAATCTGATTTTTATGCATTCTACCATAGACAAGGCAGCTAATGCAGCTCAAGAGCGAGTTCTCGGCACGTCACCAGGAGCTCAAGGACTCAAAGGGACAGGGGCTCTCAGGGCCTTTGAATGGTTCTTCAAAGGATTCCTATCTAGAAAGGCTCTATATATGGGTCCTTTTGCTTATAGCGGCTTTACGGGTGTACTGTTTTGTGGGCTAAGCTGACTTTTCCCCATCGGATTTAGGTTCTTGCGTTCGCCCTAAAACCCAAAAGCAGGGCTTTGGCGTCTGAGGCTCTGGACTGTAGACCTTGGGGGCATCGTGACGATTGCTGCTACTTACTGCTCCTCCTCCTCCTCCTCCTCCTCCTCCGCCTCCTGCTACTTCTGCTGCTGCTGCTACAACGACTGCTCCTCCTCCTCCACTGGCACTGGCACTACTGGCCCTGGCACCCGCACCCGCTCCAGAGGGCCAGGGCCGGTAGCCGTGCAAGTGCACGGGGTAGCTGCTAGCAGGCAGGTGCCTTTGACCATCGTGATCCTGTAGGCACACTGTGCTGCTTCTTTTTATGTGCATGCACATGAAAAATATCAGCACATGGTAAGACTGGAAAGCAAGACCATGAGCCTAAATGCTCGGTATTCCCGAGGCGCCCTCTTATCGGCATGGAATGACATACCGCGACACCCTGCTGATGAAGTGGCTGAAACCCGTAAACCCTAAACACCCTAAACCCCAAGCCCTAAACCCCGAATTCAACCCCCTATACCCGAAGCCCTAAACCCCTACTAAACCCCAAAACCCCTAAACCCCTAAACCCTAAGCCCCTAAACCCCTAAGCCCCTAAGCCCCAAACTCTATACCGTGCCTGCCGTGGTCCAGCCTGCAGCCCCACAGGATGGCTTGAAGCTCATCGCAGCCGGGCTGCCGGAATAGTTGGGTGTTCGGGCTTCAGGGTTTAGGGTTTAGCGGTTTCGGGTTTAGTGTTTAGGGTTTACGGTTTAGGGTTTAGGCTTTCGGGGTTTAGGGGTTTTGGGCTGAGGGCCTAGGGTTTAGGGTTTATAGGGTGCGGTGGATTGGGAGAATTTCAGATGCTCGGTGTTCGGGTTGCTCGGCGCCTAACATCTCACAGGCAACCTGACCCTACCCAGACCTACTAAATCCTACTTTTTTGTAGGTTCTTATTATAAACCCTAATATGAGATTTATAGGGACCCTACAAAAAAAAGGTAGGTTCTGGTAGGTTAAGGTACGGAGGCGCCCACCCTGAACTGAAGCTTTCGGGCGGCGAAGTCAGCGAGGGCCCAGCTCCGAATTGCACAAGGCACTGCACTATCCTGAGTGCTCCTTAGCACGCAATTTTCCTCACTCCTTTATATATCCTACACTATAGTATAGATCCCAAAAGGGGGTATGTCCCAATTAGATTCTTTGATTAGCATAGCATAATTTCTTAAAGGGGTTCTTAACCTATACCGAGATCCTGGGGTTGGTGTTGGGGCTTGAACTTTCCTACTATTTGCTTAAGAAACCCCCAAAAAGTAAAAATAATCATCCCTATATTACCCCCATAAGGAATATATTTTTTATTCTTTGGGGGTTCTTAAGCAAATAGAACTTTCTGAGGTTTACGGCTTGGGTTTGTTTATGCACCAACTTCTGGTCCGGAAAATCCGGTTTCCCGCATCTTGGGGTTTAGGGTTTAGGCATCCGTGATTGGGAAGTCGGCAAGGGGAAGTGACAGAAAAATAAACCCCTAAACCCTTAAAGCTCCAAAGCCCTAAGCCCAAACCACAACCAGAGGCCATCTTGACGTGCTTTCAACCCTGGCTTGGTTGCCAGTAGAAGCTTTTTGCACGTTTGATTCAGGCCGCAGGGTTAAGAATTTAGAAGTGTCATTGTAGGGCCTGCTTACTCAACTTGGATGATGGGCAGAGCGGTACAAGTCATGTTCACGGGCATACTCTGGAACCTTGCCTCATTCTGCATGCCCAGTCCGATCCAGCCGACAAGTTCGTCGTTGAGGCCCGCCTTTGGGGTCTAGCTGGGTCCCTTAACATGGAAGTCGGGGAATAATGCCGCTAGTGAATATCAAAACCTATTCCAAGTAGTAGGTCTTTAACATTACATGTCCGAGGCCACCCTAAACGAAGCTAGCCCTAAGTCCTAGGCTCTACACTCAACAGAAAAAGGATCTGATCCAGAGGACCCATATAATTACATAAGCCCCAAACCTATACAAGGCCGAAGCCTAAGCTCCAGACGCACTACCTTTTCGGACACCTTCTTGAGGTCTAGAGGGCTTATTGAAAGCAGTCGCTTCGCACCAATTGTTCTACGTTTCACAAGTCCGGGATATATCTTGCAGTTCGAGTCGAGGGTTTGAGGAGCATAAGACTTCCAGTCTGACCTGGAGGGTGTCAGTTCCTGGTTTGAAGTAAAGGGAACTCCAGAAAGTTGGAATATGGATTAATGGTAGGATCCCCTATAATTTACCTTAAAGGGGTTACGATAATGATATTCCAACTTTCTGGCCTCTACTGTAAGGTTGGTAATGGGGCTAGTGTGTACAGGGCTCCCTAGGCGAGAAATGTTTGTCATTGTGTCTGTATTTCTCTTGTGTTACTAGGAACAGCAGCCGACTTCCTAAGTCTTGGAGCATCGGGCTTGCGAGTGTAGAGACGGGTCTTGTGCCCAATCATCACTACCTTCCATAAGAACCTCGTGCATGGAGCCCTAAACCCTAAACCCTAGCAAGATCTCCCTTCCCCCATTCACTCGCGAAGCATCCGATCAAAACTTTAAGGCCGAGATCCCAACGCCGAAGCCATCACGCCTTTAGCGTGCCACCAACCAGAATGACCGGTTCAACCTAGCCCACAGGAGTTCCAGAGTCTAAGCCTCTACCCAAAGGCCCCAAAGTAGTTCCTTTTGGGGGTTCATATATGGAATCCTATAAGGTACTCCCAAAAAGGAACTACTTTGGGGCCTTTGGGTAAGCCCCTGGTCTCAATCCTAAGGCTGCCTTCTGCAACTACAAACCCTTTCCGTGTAGGCCATTGAGATGGTTGGTGTTGTCCCAGCCGGTCGATAACGTTGTTGAGTGCGCTCATGTACTCCTAGCCCTGTCACATTCTTAAGCTGTTCGGGCCAGGGACTCAGGTTTTTAGACCTGAGAACCTCTACCCTTGTTCCACGGGTCCAAAGGACCCGAGAACTAGATACTTTTGTTTAGGATAGTAGTTCTGTAGGTGAGTGTTTGGGAGGGTGTGTGATTATTTTGGACCCTTAGGGTTAACGTAAGCCGTCCAAGTTGCCACAGGCTGTCAGTGAAAACCAAGAACCACCAACGCACAGACAACAGCAACCAAGAGCAAACACGCATAGAATCACATAGAAAAGGACGTCCTGGACTCCTCAATCCGAAAAACCCTAAAAAAAAGGCCCCCTTCCTGAACCTAAAACCCTAAACCCGAAGCTAGACCTCATATCCCAAGAAACCAGCGAGTCGGCTTTCGAGGTGCCGCCGGAGTTCGAGCGCGCCAGGCAGCAGGTGGAGGACCTCGTGCGACAGTACCTCGACCAAGGGCGGATCTCCAATTTGGTGTTTAGCGTTTGTGGGGTTCCTTCGAAGGGATCTATAAGGCTTTGGAGGCTAGGGTATAGGGGTTTAGTATTTGGAGTTTAGGGGCTTTTGGGGAGAGGGAGGGGGTTTAGGGTTTGGGGATGTGACGGTTGGATTCGTGGACTCGGAGGCTCGGGCTTGGGTTTGTTGTGGGCTTCGGGACTAGTCTTTTGTTTTCTTGGTTTGCAGTCTGGGGTTTACGGTTATCTGGGCCTAAAGCCCTATGCTTATTAATGCCCCTATACTAAGCCCTTATACTGGCCCTTACAAGCCCCTTTTTCGGAACCCTATTGCAATTCTGGGAAGCCGGGCTCAAGATTCATCCATTATCACTATCAGTGTTTAGGGCACAGGACAGAGTGCTTTAGGGTTCAGGGTTTTGTAAGCCCGCAACATCCAAGTAAGCACTCGACCATACCACCGCGCCGACCTCGAAATGCTAGAAGCAAGCTTCTTCAACTGTCTGTATCGAGCCCTGTAGTTTACAACTCGATAAAGCCCTTCAAAATGTCTTCCACAGCTTTAGATGCCTAGCCGTGCTAATGTAGGAACCTGGTTAAGAAACCTTGGGCCTTTAACCCCAAAATAGTAGGATTCATGCAAGGAACCCTGATAAAGGCCCAATGTTGGCTAATCAGGTTCCTACAGTACCCCAAGTCCCCAAAGGAAAGACACGGTGGTGCAGCAGTTTAAGTTGGTCCTGGCCAACTTCAAAGCGGAGTGGGGGCTGCACAAAAGGAATGCAGGGTTCAAGGTGGAGGGCTCCTTTAAGGGTTCCTTTAAGGGCTCTATAAGGGTTACTATAAGGCTACTGTAGGGTTTAGGGTTTAGAGTTTCAGTAGAGTTCTTGCAAACTTGGGGTTTAGAGACTAGATTTTTTCTGGGGTTCGGGTTTAGGAGCCTGCATGAGCAAATTTTTCTAAACACAAGAGCATCAGTCCCGCATCGTGCTTGTATGCTCTATTATTCCACTGGATGGTTTTTTACCCTAAGACTTGTAATGGTAGGGCTCTTGATAATTAGAATTGTGTTTGGGGTATATCATACTATAATTCCAATGAATAAGGAGCCCCCCAAACCTATGATTACAATAAGGCGCCCTCCAAAAGCCTACAATGAAGAAAAGAACCCCACAACAAAACACAACAACCTATTCTAACCCTAAACCCTAAACCCTAAACCCTAAACCCTAAACGAAAAAGGCGCCTGCATTTTAACCTGTATGAAGCCCAGACTCGTCCGATACTCTCCGCCCAGGAGACGTACCGTGGGGACTCTGTGATCGTGGATGGCCAAGTCAAGGTGGGGAAGCCTTACTACAAAAAACAAGGGGCCTTAAGAATCAGAGCAGGGTTTTGGGGCCCATTCTACTATAGATAGTTATAATGGGGAAGCCCCAAAATACTGTAGGTAATTATTCAGGCCCCCATATTAGAGGTTTGAATGAACGTTAACATCCGGATATAGTGCTGATCTTACATAAATATACCACAGTATATGACAAACCCTGAATTAAAGCTGATCGTTTCGAAGCCCATATCTCGACTGTGCGGCCGATGCAGCATTTAGGGATCAGGTCCTGAGAGGGGGGGGGGGTTCAGAGTTTAGACTGTGACGACCCCCGGGTCTCAGATCTTAAGCCCTAATCCCTAAGCCCTAACCCTAAACCCTAAACCCTAAGCCCTAACACCCTAAGCCCTAACGCCCTAAACCCTAAAACCCTAAGCCCTAAACCACGAGGGATCTTAACAACTATCTTATTATAAGTACAGACTCGGGTTCCTTTAAAGGGGTCTGTCAGGGTTACTATAAGGGCCACTAGAAGGGACCGATAGAAGGGGCCGTAATGATTACCTATACCATTTTGGGGGGCTCCTTATTGTAATCATCTTAGAATCTTGAATGCCTGTTTACCTCCAGTTCCGAAGTTCGATCTTGCAGCCTCAACCCCTGAGCCCCAAACCGTTAAGCCCGGGATCCCCAGGCTTGAGTTAAGCCCTCGTCAATGCTACCAAAACTTGCTGTCAGGATGGCAATCCCAAGGAGGAAATGACGAGCGAAGTGTGGTGCAAGATTTGGGACGACTTCTTTGTCCGGCGCTCGGTTCAGTGTTTTGCGAACCTGACGTCACAGCCATACGTGCATGTCGAGAAGGTATCGTACAAGTGGGCCCGGCAGGGTTTGAGGGTAACGGTTGATGTCGTCGTTGTGCCCTACAAAGCCCTAACCCCTAATCCCTCGTAGATCCCCTTGAAGGAACCCCCTAAACCCTAAACCCTAAGCCCTAAACCCTAAACCCTAAACCCTAAACCCCGAAACCCTAACCCCGAAACCCTAAGCCCTGAACCCTAAACCCTTAAACCCTTAAACCCTAAGCCCTAAACCCTAAACCCTAAACCCCCCTTGAAAGAGGCCCCCGAAACCCAAGAAAAGCCGCAAGAAAGCGAGACAGAGCCGGGTTTCGACCCGAGGCGAAGAGCCAAAGAAGCCTTAAGTATCAGGGGGGGGGTTTCCGCAAATAGGGTTTAGGGGTTTAGGGTTCCTTTAAAGGGATCCATATGGGGGTTTCGGGTTTAGGGTGCAGGGGTTTAGGGGTATTTGGGTAGTTCTTTAAATCAGGGTCCCGTTGTAGGCTTCCTTCAAGGGATCGAGAAGGATTTCCATAAGGTTTCTAAAGGGGTTCGAAGGGTAGTTCTCTAAAGTAGGTTCCACTTTCGGCCCCTTATATTGTAGTATCCTTAAGGGAGGGGGGTCCAAGGGGGGTATATAGCCTAGTGATCCCTAATCCTCCCTAGTACTCCCTAAGGTTCCCTTATATACAGTCCCCTAAGGATTCCTTTTACCCTCCCCCCTTGAACAACCCTCCCTTAAGGATCCTATAATTATAACAAAGGACCTTGAAGGGTACCCCAATTTAGTGAACTACCCATTCAAATCAAGCTATCGAAGTGTATTACCCTAAGTGTCCAACTGCCCAAATAGTAGGGCTTTAGGCCCCAAAGCCCATGCTCTGAATGTTTTTGGGGACCTGAAAGCCTACGATTTCGGTACTTGGACCTAGGGTTATGTAGAACCTAAAGCGCTTAAACCCTTTGAAATGGCCCTGAGACTCCTTCCGACAGGAGTCGCTGATGGTATGTTGAAGAATTGCTTCTTTAAGGGGGTGCTGGATAGGGTTTAGGGTGTAGGGTGCTGGATCCCTGTCGAAATTCCAAAACGCCCAGCAGGATCCTAGTCTGGGGGTTTCGGGTGTACACCCTTGTGCAGTCGAGTGAGTAGGGGGCACGTTTAGCCTTTGTTTGCCTACATAATATCGAAGCCTTAATAGTTACCAATACTATTTTGGGGTTCATTAGTACAGTTATAAGTCTAATAGAACCTACCCCAAAACCCTATTCTAATTTTTACGGCCCCTACATTCAGCCACCCTATAACCCACCAGCGAGGTTCCCGGTGAGCGTGTCTTGACCTTCGACGAGAAGCGGCAGAAAGAGCTGATCGAACCCCACTTTTGCAAGGACGGGTCCATGTGAAACGGTTGAGGGTTTAGGGGTTTAGGATTTGAAGGAGACCTCCACCATACCACTGACAGTTATAGTGGCCTTCAACAGTTACATGAAAATTGCTCCTCCGGGCTCCTTGTTATTATAGCTAAACCTCAATATGCCACGAGACCCTATTCTATAGTACTATGAATATAACTGCTGTAATGTGCTGCGAGACCCCTTGCTTACACAAGTGAATCTGGTAAGAGTGTCATGACTCTACCGTCCTCACCAAAAGCCCGTATGCGAGACGGGTTCTTTTTTTGATCAGGACCCTACATTCCACCGCCGCTCCTTCCAAAACCGCTCCATCAACGCACTACTAGAGTCCTGAAGCTCTAAGCTATAAAAGCCCTGAAGTCCAAACCCTAAACCCTAAACTCTAAACCCAAGACCGGCATGACCACTTTAATCTCTGGGCCCCGAAGACCTGAGCCCTAAGCTGGAAGCTTCAAGCCGGGCTTACAATTGCTGTAAGGTATCATGGGAACCTGAAGCCCAAAGTCGGAGAAAGGTTTAGGGTTTAGGGTTCAGGGTAAGCAAAATTACACAGAAGCCCCAAAGTAGTTCCTTTTTGGGATTACCTTCTAGGATTCTATATAGGAGCCCCGAAAAGGAAGTACTTTGGTGGGGACTTGGGGTCGGTGGTAGGTTTCGGGAATTACTGGTCAGGCCTTCGGTGCTTGAAGGATTCGATTTGCCTAAACCCTAAACCCTAAACCCTAAACCCCTAAACCCTAAACCCTGTATTTCCCTCCTGAACCCAAACCCGGCATCTTTCTACTGAGACGTTAACCAGAGTAGGCCCTTATTCCCTTTTTTAGGGTTCAGGTTCCCTTATGAGCCCCTATAAAACCAAAAAGGGCACCCTTTTTATTCCTAGGTTACTCTTGGGTCTAGATTCGATTTGCTGTATTTCCCTCCTCCTGAACCCAAACCCGGCATCTTTCTACTGAGACGTTAACTAGGATGCCCAGTAGTACCCTTATTCCCTTTTTGTAGTCCTAGGTTCCTTATAAAGTTACCCAATACCAAAAAGAGAGGCCTTTTTATTCTTAGGTTACTGGGTATCCTAGACCATGACTTGGCAAAGCCAGAGTAGTAAGGGTTTAGAGTTTAGCTACTGACTTCTGGCTTAGGCTCCCGTGGAGAACATCCATGCACCGATCTTCCCACTGCCATCAACTATGAATACGATCGTTCAAACCCTAAGCCTAAACCCTAATCGAGCGGCATTTGAGAATCTCTGTTTCGATAATGTCCTGGCGTGAGGATTCTCCAGTGACCGTAGAAAGCCTGGCCATTCTTTGGGGCACTTCTGGCTGCGTTTTGCTCCCCTCTTCCAACCGTGATTCTTTTATTATGGCGACTTGGGGTCACACTGAGCGTGAAACTTTTCATATATGAACCTGACTAAGTAGTGTAGACTAGTAGTATATACTCCAAATCCTAAACCCTAAACTCTTTCCTATGCTTTAGGGCTTTAGGGATTCCTAGTATACTTGTAGTCTCTCAAGCTCCAGACCCCAGCCCCCGACTTTCCGGAACGCTAAGTTGTGGGAGTGGGATTTTCCAGGTCGGAGTTTGAGGGTTCCTTCAAGGGATCTGTAGGGTTCCGTTAAGGGATCTGTAGGGCTCCTTTAAGGGGTTTGTAGGGTTCCTTTAAGGTAAAAGCCAGAAAGTTGGAATATGATTATCCCAACCTTTCTATGGTAAATTTAAATTAGAGGGGATCCTACCATGAAACCATATTCCATCTTTCTGGAGTTTCCTGTAGGGGCTCTATCGGGCTAAACGTGCCATTGATATCCTCGAAACACCATTCGATTGACTAAGGCCCATGGCATCCGGGGTCATGCAATGGGGGGTGGTTGATCATTAGAGTATAGGGTTTAGGTAGTAGTAGTAGTAGTAGTAGTAGTAGTAGTAGTAGTAGTAGTAGTAGTAGTAGTAGTAGTAGTAGTAGTATATAGTAGTAGTAGTAGTAGTAGTAGTAGTAGTAGTAGTAGTAGTAGTAGTAGTAGTAGTAGTAGTAGTAGTAGTAGTAGTAGTAGTAGTAGTAGTAGTAGTAGTAGTGCTGAATCCGTTGACGATACTGGTCTAGGCTCCTCAACAAGAGATTCTCGGGTTCGGTTAGTCCTCCTACCTGCTCACTAAACTGCCGATCTTCGGGCCAGTGGCTCGTGAAAGAACTTTCCGAAGCCCTGGAACACACTAGGTTGATGGTTTTCCGTTGTGAGCGGGCAGCACTGCATGTGTCAGTGATGGCTTTACCGCCGTGCTGAGACTGCGACCTAGCAAGCGTGCAAGCATTTCGGTACACTTTCTCGTGGAGATTGCCTTGTGAAACAGCCTTCGCTCATAGTTCTGTAGTATGCTCTTATGATATAGCATACTCACTTAGAACCCCAGTCTCAGTATTGAGGCCCCTGTACTAATCCTGAACCGCAAGAATGAACACCGTGGCAGCCCTCATCAGCAACACAACCCCGCCATAGAGCCATACAAACCCAGAGCAAAGTTAGCAACAAACCCAAGCCTTAAGCCCTGAACCTTGTCGTACTTATAGGATCATGGGACTTAGTAAGTAGGTTATAACTGCGGTTATAAGTCCCCTAAGTGGGGTTATCCTAATTATAACCTACTTATAACCTTACTTACTAAGTCCCATGAGCCTTTAAGTAAGAGATACAAAAATCATGAATGCCTCAGCCCGGAACCTGTTTGTAAAGGAGGGGTCAAACCCTAAACTTCTAAGCCCTAAGCCCCAACACCCCTGAACCCGAAAGCCCAAGCTCTAAACCCTGAACCCGAAACTAAACCTCTGAACCCCTAAACCCCCCAAAATCCCTTAACCCTAAACCCTAAACCCCTAAACCCTAAACCCTAAACCCTAAACCCCTAAACCCTAAAACCCTAAACCCCTAAACCCCTAAACCCTAAACCCTAAACCCCGAACTCTTTCTTTTGAAGAGGACCCTCCGAGCCTCTGCCAGGTCTTCCCAGCGCCACCCTGGGCCCCTCGCAGCGCCCCCGCGCGAAAGCGGCCCGCAGGAGGGGGCCATGGGGTTCACCCAGAGATCCCAATACCCCTTAATTCATTATGGTATATACTTATAGGGTATTTTGGGGGTCTAAGTATATACCATAAGGATAATTACTAGGATGCTCAGTAGTACCCTTATTCCCTTTTTGTAGTCCTAGGTTCCTTAGTTACCCAATACCAAAAAGAGAAGCCTTTTTATTCTTAGGTTACTGTGTATCCTAGATTAAGGAATGTACCTTAAACTATAGAGGCCTTAATACTATGATTTCAGGTATATTCCTTAATTACGGGTTATTGGGATCTCTGGGTAGTTTAGGTTTAGGGTTTAGGGGTGTTGGGATGAAGGAGTGGAATTTCGAGGTTGCGGGATGAGGGATGAGGATTCCGGGTCTGGGGAGTGGGGCTTAGGGATGGGGAATTAGGGTTCAGGGTTTAGGAGTCAGGGTGTAGGGATGCGGGATTAGGGTGTAGGGATGAGGATTTAGGGTTCAGGGTTGAGGGAGTAGGGTTTAAATTAAAGATGAGGGATTTCAGGGATCCCTCAAATAAGGACTCGACCTTGGGGATTACTTAGAGGATCATGGGACTTAGTACGTAGATTATAACTGGGGTTATAAGTCCCCTAAGTGGGGTTATCCTAATTATAACCTACTTAGAACCTTACTTACTAAGTCCCATGAGCCTTTAAGTACCCCACCCCACTTTCATCCCGCCGTTGGAGCCCTTTGCGCAGGAGGACGACGGCCTGATTTCTCGAGATAAAGGCGTCCTGGGAAAGGCCTTGGGTTTCGGGCTTAGTTTAGGGTTTAGGGTTTCGGGCTTACGGTTCTTGAACTTAGAGGGGCTTTAAAAATTAGGTCGGATGTATCATCGGGTTTGGGGTTGAGGGTTCAATGGTTTTTTTGACAGTATGGTACTTTTTTGCAGGGTTTGGCAGGGCTTCTTGATGGTAGTTTGTAGAGTGGGCTAGACGTCCTGATTTCTGGAGATCGGCGTCCTGGCCGAAGGGTACTGTTGAGTTCTATCATACGATTCCCTTATGGTCGCCTTTGCCTGGTAGGGTGTCACAAGTTTCTCGTGACAGGTTTCATTGTGTCATGAAGGGGCTTTCTTGGTTACAAGAGGGGTTTGTGTGCAGCATACTAGTTATAGAGGGGCTATCAGTGCATGAGGTATCCGACGGTTTTGGGTTGAGGGTTTGAGCCGGGTTTCGAGTTCAGCTCACAGGGCTCATAGGGCTTGAGGATGTCTACGGCCTATCATCGGAGCCACCAATGAAGAGAGAGAGAGAGAGAGAGAGAGAGAGAGAGAGAGAAAAAAGACAAAGACAGAGAAAGACGGAGAGAGAGAGAGAGAGAGAGAGAAAGCCATGGTGACACACACGTACGCACCTTGCGTTTAGACACGCGTTTTCAGCAACACGGCGGCGTAGCCAAAGCTCGAGCGAAATGCGAGGAGCTTGTGCAGGTGCCGAAAACCTTAGAGACACGTGCGAACTTTTCGCGAAGCTGCATTTCCGCTCGGCGCTTGTGCGATGTGTTTGTTCTTCTTTTGTGTCGGCGGGTATGGAAGGTTTAAACTTCACGGGCATTTTTGCTTCAAGCCGTGCTCTGGCCACAGCGCGGGCGCGTTTGACATCCTTTGCGTTTTGTGTTTTCGGAGGCTTTATTTGTGGAGGGGGACACGTTGAAACTCATGCAATGCAGTCTGCCCCATTTGGGTGCAAAGTCATGTTGCAGTGGCTTAGAGCACAGAGTTTGTTGTGTTGCCCTATTTCGCCAGCTCTCATGTTTTAATTGTGCTGTGACTGGTCGTATTGGGTTAAGGCTTGGGCTAATAAGCATGCATCTAGTTGGTAAACTAAATTCCAGATTTTTCAATCACACGGAAGAAACACTCCAGCGGAATATTATGTCGCTTGCGCAAAGGCTCTGTAAGTATAACAAAGCCATCACAAGTCCCTAGTCAAAGTTTCGCCCAAGCGAGCTGCGCTCAGGTGCCAACCAACTTCGGTGCGGTAAAGTTGTTGCGACACAGTGGTCGAGAGGTACCGTGGTCGGCTCACTAATGTCTGAGTGAAAGGCCGGACCGCCGTTGCACGATGACACAGATGTTTCGGCTACAAGTTCCCCTGCGATGACCATGGGCCCTTCTGGGTCCAAGCTGACGGCAATCGTTTTCCAGCCCAAAGCGGGTGTCTATGCTTCAAATGTGACGATGATGTCGCATGTCTATGTTTTATACTATATCAAATTTGCGATATATTCATCAAAGCCATCTAAAGCGTTGCCTGGTTGCAGTGCCCGCACGTTCCATCAACTTGTGTAGGAAGTTTGTGATCTGCTCCAACGAGCATTTCGTGGCACCGCGAAGAGTTTCAAACGGACTCTTCGTCAGTCGTGGTCACAGTACCCACGAGTGGGAGCCGTTCCGCTTGAACATTGGACATGAAGCAGCACTTCAATGGTCGAGGCAGCGCCATCAGCATGAACCTCGCAAGAACACGGTGTTCTTCAAGCGCAAGCACGATAGCATCTTAAGTGCTTCCGCTAGTAATCACGCTGTTTGCTTGGTTTGCAACAGTGATCTCCAAGCCGGCGGTTCAGAGTTGCTCGCATGCTGTTGATGCATTCGTGAATTGCTGCGAGATGCGCAGCAGCTACAGCGTTCTGCCGAGGTCGCAGTCTGCTGCTTTTCTGCTGAGGTGACGAGTGAGGAAGCTGTCAGCCGCTGTTAGCCCTCGAGCCCGACGTTTTGCGACGCGTCGTTGGCTCGCTGCCGTTGTACTTCTTTGAGCTCCGCTAGCTGGTGCAAATCTTTTCCTGCGCGCGAATCTCGAACAGCTGCTTGCGGTGAAGGATCCTTCCTTCTAGAAGCGCACAGTCGCAGATTTGGTGAAAGCTCGCGAGGCCTTTCCTGTCTGTTCTTGTGCGAATGTCTTTCTGCCTTGTTGTTCGTATTTTCTGAGGTGTTTCTCCAGGATGGCTATCGGCTAGCCTTGCCGGAGACATGCGGCGAGTGCTGCCTGAGCCGGGAGCTTGGCGACCTGTACATGGTTGATTTCGCCAAGCTCGGCCCGGAGTTCTTCAACAAGAAGCCCCTGCAGCTTGTGAAGCTAGTCCCTGGAGGCCGTGCCAAGGCTGCAGATATGTGGGCAGTGTTCTTTGCCTTTGTTGTCATTGCAGGTTTTCAACGTGTAAGGTTAGTTACCCTGGCACGTTATGCGGCGTGCTGGGCAGGGAGGACAGCAGCTTCTACTACTCCCAGAACATGCAGCGGGTTTGGGTCTCGCGGCTACAAGCTGATGCAAGAGGCTCACGTGCCTCTTGCACAGCTGCGAACACTGCTCCATGCCGACGGGAAAGAGGGAGGCAGAGGGAGGGAGAGGGAGAGGGAGGGAGAGGGAGTGAAAGGGAGAGGGAGGGAGGGAGGGGGAGGGAGGGCGAGGGCGGAGGGGGAGGGACAGAGAGAGAGAGAGAGAGAGAGAGAAAGAGAGAGAGAGGGAGAGAGAGAGAGAGAGAGAGAGAGAGAGAGGGAGAGGGAGGAGAGGAGAGGAGAGGAGAGGAGAGGAGAGGAGAGGAGAGGAGAGGAGAGAGAGAGACGAGAGAGAGAGAGAGAGAGAGAGAGAGAGAGAGCGCGAGAGAGAGAGAGAGAGCAGGGATCAGGCAAGGATCGGGGAGCATAACCGTTGGCCGAATTTACCGACTTTGTACAACTTGTTGATATTTGCTGGCTTACATCCGTGTTGTAGACTCCAATAGAAGCTTGAAAGGAAGCCTTGTAAACCTTGCCCCCCGCGCATGCCTGCACTCTCGTATCCTGCGCAATACAGAGTCCCCTCACATCCACTTCTTATTATCCCTTTCATGACCTTGTGAAGGAGGAGCCGACTCGCTCCACAGCACGCAGGAGGTTATACCATAGCGAGGGGGCTATTCTTAGTTCTGGCACCTGCGAAACCCTATGGCCTATGGCTGGTGGTTGGATTGGATTGGAAACAGCACACTGGCTGTTGGGTGGCTTTGTGAATAAGTTTTCGTTGTCGAAATAGGTTGGGAATCTACATGTGGGAGGGTAATTTCAGATTCATGAATATACTGCACAAATCCGCACCTTAAACCGCACTAATCTTTGTTGCGCTCTCTGGGAGGCGCTTGGCCTTCCCAGAGCTCTGTCTGATGATTGCCATGCGGGGCACGGCAAGACAGAGCCCTGGAGTGACAGGCCGTCCAAGTGGTCCCATAAGAGGTTCTAGGGGTCCTCTAAGACTTCAAAGGTTCCTCTGAGAGGGTTTTGGAGTCCCTTAAAGGATCATTTGAGGGTTGGTTCAAGGGATCCCATCTGGGAGCATTTGCGGGCCAACCTACAACAATGAACCTTGAATCCTAATTCTATGCAAAGGTTCGATAAATGTTTCTGTAAAGGGGTTTATGAGAGCTTTATCGCGCCTGGCTTTGGTTGTGGCTGCGGTGGCTTTCAATCTGACCGCTTTTGGATGTTTAGGGTGTTGCGGTTTAGGCGTTTAGGGCTACTTTAGGGCTTGAGGCAAGGGTTTGGGACTTCAGGTTTTCGAGGCTTGTGGCCATGGTCTCAGGACTGGCATGGCGGAATTTGCTGGCCAAGTTTTGAACCTCACAGCCCGATGACCCGAGAGGCCCAGAAATCCATTATCAATGCGGGGCTCGGAATTCGAAATGTTATTCTTTTGGGTTATTTGTTGCATTTCCGGTAGCAGGTCCACCATAACATCAGGCTACCCAATATTCCGTTTAAGCAGCAAACCCGAAGTAGCGTGCACTCTCCAGGCCTGATTGTCTAGGGTTGCAAGTTATAAGTTCCGGATTTCCAGCAGAATGGCGATAGGTTTCTTGGGAGTTTAGGGATTAGGGTTGGTTTTTGGGATTGGGCGTGTCGCAGGTGGAGCTGCCGACCCGCTGCCATTGCAAAGCGTCATTGAACGCTGGGCTTGTACAGAGGCGGGTGTTCACAGAGCTCCCAATCCAGGACATGAGACGTTGGTGAAGCCGATACAGGTGCCTCGACTTGCGGGTTTTCAGGCTTTACCTGAACCCCAAATAAGCTACCTGTTTAAGGGTTTCATATAAGGAAATCATGGTAAACAACCCTAAATATGTAGACTCCTTAGGGTCTTAGTGTTTATGCGTTATCAGGGCCTATGCTCTTAACCCCAAACCCTAAACCCTGGTTGATCTCGGCAGCTCGCTACTTGAGCAGTTCTCTGAACTAGGGTCCCTATTCCAGGACCCCAAATACCACGGCGCCCGTACAACAGGGACCCTAGAAGGCACCCTAATTTAGAGACCTATTTGCTCTCTATGCTTAACTACATATGGGAGCTTCCGAAAATAAGGGCACCTTATTTTGGGGTCCTTATAATAAGGATCCTATTATTTAGGGTACCATATCAGGGTCCCCTATTTTCGGAAACTCTAAACCCTTACAGAGACCTTTCAAGAAACCCTTATAGTACTCTTATAGTAACCCTTTAAAGGAACCCTAAGATACTTCCGACTGGGGGCGATCGGGGAGCCCTGGCCCATGCATCCAGGGTTTAGGGGTTTAGGGGTGTAGGGTTTTGGGTTTAGGGAGCAGGGTACAGACATGTATACATGCACACATACGTGCACGAAAAACCTCTACTTGTCCGTCTATCATAGTTACCACTGCACGCCTGGCTTGCCGTACTTCCGGATAGCGCTGTTCATGAAGCATAAGCGTCTAGGCTAAGAGTTTTGTTCACGGCCAAGTCCCCAGCCCAGGAAAAGTAGGCAATTATGTAGGGTTGAAGGTTTATAGGGTTCAGCCAGAGTTTAGAATTGTGGCACCATGTTTTGCGCAATCTTACTTCCTTGAGAGCTTGATGCATCGTCGTCGTATAGACCCCGGATTGAAACTGGAGGGTTTCAGCGTAAGGGTCCTAGCGCCTGAGAATCACAAGCACCCAGGACACTAACAGTGCCATCATACGGCTGATGATAGAAATCCTGCATTGCTATGGAATATACCATAATTCCCATAGTTTAGGGTCCTTAAGGATTTATATCATCAACAGTACCACCCGAGTTAGTGGCTACTTTCGACTCTTGACCCTTAGCCGAGTTCGTTGGACACATACCTGTGGTGTCTTGGCAGCCTAAGTCAGCTTAGGGGTTTAAAGGAGGGTTTGAAAGGTGGTTATTTTACTATGGTTCTGACAGGGATCCCTGAGGAGCACAGTTAGTTCTAGTACTACGATTGCCATTACTCTTACTACTATTCGGATTGTGGTTGTCTTGTTTGTCACTTCTTGTTGTTGTTGTGGTTGTTTTTTGTCAGTAGCCTTCTCATTCTTACTATGATTAGTGTTATTGTGGTTAGTAGTAGTGGTCTCGTTTTTCTTACTACCAGTGTTATTTGTCTTCATATTATTCTGATTCGTATCATTGTTAGTGTTGCTATGATTATAAAGTACTTCTTATGATTATCATAGTTATTATGATCGTTACTCTGCCATTGGTATTGTGAGTTCAAGATCCTGCCACTACGGGTAGGTTGGGTTGTACACCTGTATAGCCTACCTCAGAACCCAAGGTAAAAAGTTTTACACTCAACCTTCAAGTAGGACTTAAAATTTAGGGCAGAACGAAGTCTGAACGGAACAAAGAAGGGTGTTCGGGTATGGTTTGCACGGGCATCTGTGGGGTTGTACATATGAAGTCATCGCGGAAGAAGGAAGAACCACGATCTAGAAACGCTAAAACCCCAAAACCCAAACCCCAAAGCCCTCAACCCTGTACCACGAGGCTCCTAGAATATCTGTGCGGAGATGCAACATTTTAATTGCCTTCAACGTCGCCTTGTGACTCTGAAAGAGACCCACTTGGCATCCTCTCGCGCCTTGCTGCAAGGATTTCTCTGTTGCAGCGGGAGGGAGAGAGATCCCATTCGAGCCCCGATCCTCAACTAGAATTGCAATATTGGTGATAGTATAGTATAGTATAGTAGTAGCATGATATTTTATGCTTGTAATCATGCGATAGTAGTTTTATGATTGTGACACAGTGTCATAGTATTATTAAGATTGCTTCTCAGGGGCTCTTTGGGAGACTTTGCTAATGTAGGCCGAGCAGTGATAGGACGAGCCCGGATTCGTGCAATCAACTGCCTCAATTCGTTGCAATCGGTGCGCCGGGACGAATTAATTCTGATTGTTTGCGGATGCGGCTGGATGCTCCGGTATAGTCTCAGGCGAGCCTTGAGAAGTAACCTGGAAACCATAAGCCGTTCGACTTAGGCTTGCAACAGTGGGCCTACCCTCCAGCATGTTGCGCATAACTTCTGCTACTAGCAACCCAAGAACTATCAGTTTGCTGCCATGCTTCGCTGTGACTTCCCCCCTTCAGCCGAAGCCCCAAAACCGCAGCTCTAAAGTCAACTTGATCATGAGAACAGAATCCGGCTGAGCTTCATCCCTCAATCCCAAGCCTGCTTGCCCTAAGCCTCATGTTGCCAAACCTTGCAAACTCCAAACCTGAACCATTGTAGCCCGAGCGACCCGGAAACCCAACATCTAAGGCCCTTGCCGCCTTCTTCAGCCCTGCAAGTCCCAAACTTAAAGGCACTCCCTCGTTTGTTTGCCTAAGGGTCCAAGTGCCCAAATAATAGGGAAAGAGATCCCCACTACCATTCAGAGTATGCCTTTTGGGACCTAAATTAGGGCACTTGGACCAGTAGGGCCGTAGGGTTTACACCCAGCAAAACGCCCAACGCAAGTCCCTAATATAGAGGTGCATACACAATCAGTAAGTCTGCTTCACAAACAGTAAGATCTGCTTCTTGTCCCAATACATCTACATTATGATGTACTGTACAACCAAACACTGCTCGATTTGGTAGCGCCCCTACTTTAGGATGTTTCGCGATGATGTCCTCTCCCTCGCTCTCCCCTCTCTCCCTCTTTCTCTCCCTCTCTCTTTCTCTGTTCTCTTTCTCTCTCTCTCTCTCTCTCTCTCTCTCTCTCTCTCTCTCTCGCTCTCTCTATCTTTCTTTCTTTCGCTCTGTCTCTCTCTCTCTCTCTCTCTCTCTCTTTTCCCTCTCTCCCTCTCTCTTCACATAAACATGTGCATACGTGTAAATATGTTTGTATATGTATATATATATATATATTTATGTACTAAAAATAAACAGCCTGTCAACTACTACCAAACAATCGAAAGCGTAAAAGGGTAAATGCAGAACGAAACAAACAGTACATATAATTACACGCAAACTGAAAGCAAAGCAAGAAAGCAAGAAACAATGAATACACTTTTATAAAGATAAACTTTTTAACAAAGTATGTATATACAGATTAGAGGTGTGTATATATACATGTATGTATATATATATATATATATGTATATGTATATCTATCTATCTATCTATATATATATATATATATATATATATTATACACGCTTAAACATGTATGCCTTTATTCTTATATTGAGATTTAGATATCTACTTGTATTCATATTTGCATGTACCTGCATGTTCGCATTTTCGCGCTACCATATACCCCGAGAATACCATGGGAATGGGTAAGGCTCCTACATGAAGCAGATCCGGCAAGAAGTGTGTCGTTTTTCGGAGCCTCCGGCCAACTCCAAATTATGGCAGAGGGCTTTTTCAGGTGGAGGGCCTAGTTTTCAGAAGTTGAGGCATGTCAAGGATTCGGGTTTTGGGTGTGTGTGTGTGTGTGTTTAGTTGTTTATTCTCAGTGCGATTGTTCTGTTTGGAGCGGAAGCCTGATCCGGTTTCAATCCACCATAAGCCAAACCTAAACAACATCCCGAACCTTCGGCTGTCCACAGCTCCATACCCCAAGAAGCCTTCACCCCAATCCTGAAGCTCTACGAAATCGTGGACGAAAATGCATAGATAGTCCGTCGGTTCTACTCGATTCCCGGAGCAACACCCGACCCTTAGCCCTAAACCCTAAACCCTAATCCCTAAATCCTAAACCCTACACCCTAATCCCTAAACCCTCATCCCTAAATCCTAAACCCTAATCCCTAAACCCTAATCCCCAAACCCTCAACCCTAAACCCTAATCCCTACCCCCAATTGGCGACTAGTCCCTACTACAACCGGAAGCCCGATACCACAACCTGAAGCCCTATACTGCAACTAGGCCTGGATTTGGGCAAAACCAGAAACCACCATATCACAACCAGCGAACAAGCTTACATGTCACAATTTTTTTGCATGGTTTCCAATCTGATGGTCAACCTTTAAGGAAACACATTCATCTTTAGAAAAAATGTAGTTGCAGTAGGTACCGCTCTTCGTCCAGATGCTACGATCTACTAAATATTCATAATGATCAAGTAAGACCTCGTACTAAAGATGGGCCTCTATGCTATTGAAGGTTTGATTTCAAGGCAGTAGACCAAACGCTGTAAAACCCCGAAAGCTTCAAACCTTTAAAACCCGAAAGTTTACGCACCCCAAAGGCTTCTTGAAACCTGTCAAACCCAAGAGTGTACCCAGAAAGCCCAATACCCCTGAATTAAGGAATATGGCTTTAATTATATAGGGCTTCATATTATGATTTAAGCTATATTCTTTAATTAAGGGGTTTTGGGCTCTCTGGGTACTACCACAAGGCCTTAAAACCGTGGGACCCGACAGTTTTACGATCCGGAAAGCTTCAAACTGGTCGCACCCGAATGTTTACTACCCTGTCACAAAGGATGCCCGGAAGCCCTGAAATCCGAAGGGGTTTATGAGCAGTGAGGACCTTGAACCTGGAGGTCTAAAAAACCCTTCGTAAAGCTTGCAGCGATGCCCTAAATAACCTGTACACCCTGCTAGACATTCGAAAATGCTACACAAGGCTCCAACAGATCCCTTAACAACGGAATACTGTTCACCCAACCCTATACTAATCAAAGAAGAACATTCCAGTTGTAGTAGTGACCCTTTTTGTGTATATAGCTCCTGAGTTGTAGTAGGGTCCAGTTTCTGGTTGCAGTAGAAGACTTCTGGTTGTGGTATCGGGGTTCCGGTTGTAGTAGGGACTATTTCCCCCCCCAATTGTGGAGCCTCGAGCCCTAAACCCTGCAAAAGTCTCTGTCCGGAAGCCTTGTATTCCTTAAAGCCCGAAATGCCGGCCCTTCCCATAGAAGCCTCTATGAATTATGGGACCATACTATAAATCCTGAACCGGTGAATCTTTGTTGGTAAAGACAGCTCAGACAGGTTTTCTGAAAGTGTAGAAGCAAGCCCTTTGCCGCTTCTCCTTCGTGCACGGACCACTACGAATCGTCGAGCCGTTTGTTGAGAACCTCAGTGGATATCCGTGTACAGAACCTCGAGGCACTCAAGCAACGTAGGGGTCTGAACCCTTATCGTTCTCTGCGGTTTAGGATCTATCGAAACCCGGGTGCTAAGGTAGGGTTTGATTCAGGGTGTTTGTGTTTCGGGTTTCTGGCCCTGCCAGAGACGGAGACTGGGATTCCGTCGCGCACAAGCACCCAGCCCGGAATAAGGGAAAGCTGCGCAGCGTGTTCAGACCCCTGCAGGAGAGAAACCGTGGTACACAACAGAAGCGAACAAGGTGTGCAGCATTGGAGGGGTGGGGAGCAATCCTGCAAATGCTCAAACCTTGAACCTCAAAGCCCGAGGTACTCATGCAAGTGCCTCCTTCTCCCGAAGGGTGGTTGTCAAAATTATGGTCCCTTTTTGGGTCCCTATTAGAGTATGGCACCTGATATTTAGGGTATCACAAAGGGGAGCTTAATTTTGACAACTACCCCGAAGGTGGTCGACACCCCGAATCTGGATGACATCGTGGAAGCAGACCTCTGGGGCCGCGAGGTTCTGCCGAAGGGTTAGGGTTTAGGGTTTAGGGTTCCCCAAAGGGTCCAAGTATCAAATTATGGTATATACTTATAGGGTATTTTGGGGGTCTTAAGTGTATACCATAATGATACTTGGACCCTTTGGGCTCTTTACGTAAATTCAGGGTACCTTACGAAAGCTTCGGGAGTTATCGTTTGGGTTTAGCCGGGGTTTCGGTGTTTAGGGTTCGCGGATCTATACCTCGGGTTCACGTAAGTTTCAAGGTCCGACTCAGTTTTGGGGTTTGGGGTTGCAGGGTTTGACGTTAGGTCGAGTCCACGGTTTTTCTTGCAGATGCTCTCTCTAGGGTGAAGGGAATCTTGTTGCTAGATAGGTATGATTCGTCATTACAATCTGTTTCCTTGTGCTGGTCCTATTGCAACCTTGCAAGCCCTTGTAAACTAGGATGCCCAGTAGTACCCTTATTCCCTTTTTGTAGTCCTAGGTTCCCTATAAAGTTACTCAATACCAAAAAGAGAGGCCTTTTTTTCTTAGGTTACTGGGTATCCTAGTAAAGCTTGTTCAAAGCCGCAAAAGAGTATAGAACTTAGCAGTGATAACCAAAAGGCATCTTTTTCAGGTTCCGAGTCCTAAACTCGAAGCCCCGAGCCTCATCTAGGGCCTAGGGGCGTGAACAATTACCCATGCTATCCTTTTTTGTGTTCACTACATTCTAATAATGTCCACGAGCTCCTTTCTTATTCATAACGCCTATATACTGGGTCTATGTTGTGTCACCCGCAGAGATCATACCAGGCACATATGCAGGCCTAGGCCCATCATGAGCCTCTACTGTGGCCTTGGTTTGAACAGGGCTTGGGGGCAAGCCACACTCCACATACAGAGGCTATAATGGGACATGGTCACTATCCCTGTTCTCGAGTTCCTTTCTACACTAGCTTGCTAGAATACTTCTGGTTCTTCTAGTGATCGGTTGCCTACTATTTAGATGGCCGGGGGCCTAGGAATAACGGCACGTTTCAACGTAGTTCCTGCTTGTGCTGACCAGTTTTCGGGTTGGGATCCCGACAAATGGTGGCCGTGCAGGGCGTACAGTGGAGGGTACACCCTACCTTAACCTACCAAAACCTACTTTTTTGTAGGGTCCCTATAAATTCCATATTAGGGTTTATCATAAGAACCTACAAAAAAGTAGGGTTTGGTAGTTTAAGGTACACCCCAAACCCTGAACCATGGAACGCTAAACCATGGAACCCTAACCCCTAAAACATGAAACCCTAAACTCTAAACCATGGTCTAAGCCTAGACCCCCCAACTACCCTCTAATTATACCCCAAAATACCTACTATTAAGGGCCATTACCTAGACCCCAAAGTACGAAAAATAATGGCCCAAAACCTATAAAAGGCGATTATTCAACATACTTTTGGGGTCCAGGTAGGGCTCCATTAAAGGGCCATTGAGAGTCCTGGAGGTTCGGGTGTCAAGATTTCGGGGCTCTGAGCCATTGGAGCCGTGGAGCCCGGCGTGTGCTTTTTCTACCCAAAGGCCCCAAAGTAGTTCCTTTTTGGGGTTCATATATAGAATCCTATAAGGTAATCCCAAAAAGGAACTACTTTGGGGCTTTTGGGTAGAGCCACAGGAAGGGTTGCTCAAAGGGTTCTATAATTCTATAAGGGATCCTTAAAGGGATCTACAGGGGTTTATAGGGTCTGGTTCCGATCCTTAAAGGGATCTATAGGGGTTTGTAGGGTGTATCTGGTTCCTGAGTGGTACTCTTTCGCCCTTTTTTCTTTTAGGGTCCTCTTAGTAAAATCAAATAGTAGGAAACACGGTGCCCGTGAGATAAAGGGGCAGATGAGGAACTTAGCGGAGCTGCAGGAAGGATTCGTTCAATTAAGGGAATCGGATTAATGGTGAGGGTCCTGGGGGCAATGTTTCTTTGTCTTTGAGGTTTGGGGCTTCTAGGTTGTAGGTTTCGGTATTTCTGCTAGGGTTTAGGGCTCAAGGTTACGCACTTCGGGCTGAGGCGCTTAGCGTGTTTGCTGGCTTTTGGGCAGCGGGGCTGAGAATTTCAGCTAACTCCAGGCCGCAACAGAGGTCTCCAAGACCCTGAAGACGACTGCGTGATTGAGGCTGGGTGGTGGTTAGGAGTTGGGTAAGCCTGCAGTGGCTAAATATCAGAATACGAGCTTCCAGCTACTAAGACTTGTGGGATTGGGGTTCCAGGGTTTAGGAACTTCGGATTCTTAGAGCTTGTGCCTTTGGGGTTCTACTTGAGGTCTCCTTTGGTCTCGGCCCTGGGTTTGGAAAACCCTAAGCCCCAAACCCTGAACCTAAGCTTTGCACGATTGTGGCACTGTCATAACTTACTGTCATAACTTTATAGGGTTTGGACATGTGACCTGAGGGGTTTAAGAACACAGGTGTTGGGTTTTAGTTTCTCTTAAAGCTCACACGCCTCTTGGCAGGCGGATGCTGTGACGTTTCGGCTGATGCTGCTTGACGCACACGCTGTGCAACTAATCTGATGGCGGGGCTCCAGTTGCCATGGACTTAAAATACCCCTAAACCCAAAACCCTAAACCCTAAACCCAAAACCCTAAACCCTAAACCCCAAGCCCTAAAGATCTTAAACCCCGAGACCCTAGACCCATTTCAGCATCGTAGACTCCCAGCTCCAAGGGCATGAAGCATCCACTATATGGGAGTTTCCGAAAATAGGGGACCCTAATACAGTACCCTAAATAGTAGGATCCTTATTATAAGGACCCCTAAATAAGGTGCTCCTATTTTCGGAAACTCCCATAGAAGCCCGCATGATTACCCGATACCTGCAGCCCGGCAGTAAGTTTTTTGGAACGTGTCAGGTTGAACCCTAAAGCCTAAACCCTAAACCCAGACTTTTGGGAGGATCCAAAAAGTAGATCCCTTAATGGGGGTTCCTACAAAGTACCCTTAGTAGTATAGCGCCCCAAATTAGGGAATCTACTTTCTAGATCCTCCCGGGGTCGGGGAAGGCCTAAACCTCCAACCCGTTCGACGTCATGGCCAACTTCCAGTTCTCGAAGAAGTGTGCTGGAGTGTAGACCCACGTAACCCTAAGCCAGAAATGCGAAATGCTGAGCTCTAAGGCTGTTGTTCTGTAACTTACAAAATTACAGGATACATAGCTAGCTGTCGTCTGTTATGCATGATCTTTTCTATACCGTAGGTTATAATGCATTACACATCAAGCTTTGTATATTGTATATTAGACAGCATTGCATACGGTATAGGTACTAAGTCCCGGGAGTCCAGGTTGTGTTTTGCACTTGCCTTTGTCTTGCCTGATGCCAACAGAAAACCTGTTCTTTACTACTACTTCTGTCCTGCCCTAAACGCTAGATCCCTTAAGCCCTAACCCTAAACCCCTGAACCCTAAACCCTACTGGAGCCCACGGAAATTCTTCGCGTGCTTTTTTTCAGGATCACTCCAGCAAGGGTCCAAGCCCTGAGACGTTACTGCTCTGCAGAATTATGGTTTACCCAAAGGCTCCAAAGTAGTTCCTTCTTTGCGGCTCATATATAGAATTCTATAAGGTAATCCCAAAAAGGAACTACTTTGGGGCCTCTGGGCATGTTTCTTATCAGATAACTGAAGGGTATTCATAAGAACATGTTTTTTCTCTTGCTCAAGGGCGGCTAAGTGATAGAGGACCTGATTGAAGCATTGGGCCTGCCCATCGTGGGAGCGTATAGGAGAGTTTAGGGTTTGGGATTTTCACTTTCGGGTTCAGGGTTCAGGATTTGACGTTTCTGGATTTTGCAATCGCGGGTTCGGGTGTAGAGGTGAATGCAGAGCTTTCAGCCATTCAGTACCTGTTCTGTTTCTGATACCCTGAACCTCGGCCTTGAATCATGCTTTTGTGCTTTAGGGTTGGGGCAATCAGCCGAAGACAGTGATGGCATTAGGTCATGTCGTGCCCATGCTTACCTTTGGTTCGTAGGGAATGGAGGAATGGGGTACAATTATAACTACTATTACTACCATTCTTCCATTCCCTAATAACCAAAGGTAAGATTAGGTCATGTCGTGCCCATGGTGAGCACAAGCTCGGAAACATGCGAGTGTCCTCTAGCCGACTCTAGCCGGGCATGGCTTCGGGCTGTTGGACTGGTAAGGGCTAGACGACGCTAGGGACACCGCCCTAAACCCTAAACCCTAAAGGGGCACTGCTGCCTAGTGCTAAAGTTATGTTGGAAGCCTCGAACGCTTGGACCTTTAACTCTCGAGCTTCATGGCACATCTCAGAAGAAGGAAAAGGCGTCACGTGCAGTCGACGGCTATTCTATTCTACTCTAGTCACTACTCTAGTCTGTTCTGTTCTGTTATAATGTTGTCGCAGCAAAAACACTGGTAACAGCATACACGGATAGCCGTTCAATTCGTATCGCATATTTAATGGCAACACTGCACATGCGGTCAAAGTCCCATTAGCGAGCATGGTGCTGACCACATGTCGGGTTCAGTGATTCGGGTTTGCATTATCAAGGTATACAGGGACAAGTGAGAATGCCATGTGTCTAGGGTTCCGACATTAGTAACTGGGGTGAAGGACCAAAGACAAGGTTGACCTTGAGCCGTTCCAAAGAATCCCGAAGAGCCCCATAGCGCAGAACACCCATTGCCTGAACCTTAACTCCACTTGTCATTTTTTCATGCAATGAGTTTCTTGCCTCCGGGTCCGTCCCGGTCCCGCGAGAACAGCACAGATCCAGCATTGATGAATAAGCTGAGCCCTACACCCTCAACTCCCAAAGTTATGGGGTTCTTTTCAAGAGCCGCGAAAGTTGGCCGTGCCTCGTGAATCCATATAGAAGCATGAATAATTACCAAGATTGTTCCCTAGACTTCCTTGTGCAAGTATACTGGGTAGTACGTATACCGTCTACCCCCCTAACCCGACTCTTATCGTTAATTACAAGGCTCCCATGTTGTAGCATGTTAGACTCCTGGTCGTCTGTTTCCGCACGCGGCATCGCAGCTTTCAGAACTTCAGCTGTGGGGTTTAGGCCCAGTCTAGGTATGCAGAATGCGTGACGTCTTAGGGATCAGCTCGAGCGTATGTTGCATCGCAGCCGTTTGGCAACAGCTTGAATGATCGATAAGTCGAAACGTCGATATCCCAAGCACCACTGTCTGCCAGAACACTGCGCTTGAAAGCAACATGCACGAGCCCTTGGCAAGCGTATAGTTTCATAATGTATTTGTATACCATACTATACCCTTTCAACCGAGTTTAAGCTGTTCAGGCCCCCGATAGCCTGAAAACCTTCAGATCTACAGTCTGCCCTGTTTCAGAGTTTCGGTCGAAACCCGTAGCCGTAGTCAAAACAAGGCACATCTTCGCCCGATTAACTCGTCTTGTATGGCTTGCTTCTACACGAAGCCTATACCTAGACCCCCCAAGTAGGTACAGTAGTGGCCCAAAACCTATAAAAGGCTATGATTTTTCATACATACTGTTGGGGTCCAGGTAAGCCTCATTCCTATAGCTTCTTCGAGGGTTCAGGCCCTCGGATTGGGTAATATGGGGGTTTAAATTTAGATTACAAATATGATTTTGTGGGGGGTTCCCGACTATAATCATACAAAAGTGGGCCCCAAAACCCTATTCTAATCATTACGGCCCCCATGCAGGGTTTGAGGTTTCTAGGATTGCGTTTGGTAGGGGTACCTTCCTCAAGGCGCGTCACACCCCACTTGCCCAAGACCTTGGCAAGCTTTGCGATCTTTCATCTATCATATCAGATCCATAGTACATGCTCTAAGTTTGCATTAGAGTCTTTGCATGTTGGAAGAAGACGTCGACCAGTCCCAGCGGGGCGCAGTTCTAGATTTGCACTTCTCCCCCCCCCTTTCATGGTTTCAGGGTGTCTCCCCCAAGGGCTCCATGTACCCATATAGTAGGTACTTTGGCCTTATAGTACCTATATAGGGACCCCTACCTATTATATGGGCACATGGAGTCTTAGGGTCCACAAAGACTAGCTCAGGGCATAGATTTCAAGGCCCGGGCTTTGGATTTTGCGTAGCTCTTGAGCGGATGGTTGCGGTCTCCTCGCCTGACAACGATGCTCTTTGGCAGCAAGCCGAAGCTTTCGTAGCCAGCTGAACCCTCGCTCAGGTTGACATCTTGCCCGTGCCTCACAGGCCATATAAATTGCCATATGGGAGTTTCCGAAAATAGGGGACCCTAAAATATAAGACAGTACCCTAAATAGTAGGATCCTTTCTATCAGGACCCCAAAGTAAGGTACCCCTAACTGTCGGAAACTCCTAAATAGCCATGACGACATTTTAAAGGCCATGAAAAGTAGCATGATTGCCGTATGGACTGACTTACCTTTGGTTAGTAGGGAATGGAGGAATGGGGTGCAATTATAACTAACCCCAAACCCTAAACCCTAGAGCTTAAGCCCTAAACCCTAAACCCTAAGCCCATTCCCTACTGACCAAAGGTAAGCTAACACGAGATCCAGGCTCCGGGCAAGCCGTGCGTGCAGTGCCAGCAGCGCTACGTAGCTTACAGCAATGCCTTCTATGCAGCCGCTCGGATGGGCTTCAGGGTTTAGGGTTTAGGGTTCAGCGTCCGGTTTATGGTTTCCACGGACTTAGAATCAGGGGAGATCGAGATTGCAGCTGGGTTTGGGTCCGTAGACGAAATGGGCATCACTAGCAGACATGTTATAATCCCGATGGGTCTATGTGCCTATACAGTATGTGCAGGCCTTCAAGGGTTCCCATTTGGTACTTCGGGGTCAATAGAATATGTACCTTCTGCTTACATGGGCCCTTATGGCATAAGTGTCGTGCGGTTTATCTAGGAAGTCAAAAACGGCCTGAATAAACTTACACCCTACACTAGGCCCTGCAGGCTCTGGTGAGAGTACGACAAGCATACGGTGCGTTCCGGGGTTTGTTTGTAATCGCGGTTGCAGACTGGGGCTTCGGGTTCGAGTTTAGTGTGCAGGGCTTAGTATTTGTCCGAGGACCCAGAGTAAGCCCTTATTCCATTTTTTGGGGTTCAGCTTCCCTTATAAACCCCCTTTGAACCAAAAAGGGCACCCTTTTTATTGCCAGGTTTCTCCTGGGTCTCCAAGCCCTTGCAGATGAGTTCCTGGTGCGGCTACAAAGGGTTTTTGAAGGTGCACAAAACGATCTTTCGACTAGCTCTCTCTAAACAACCAGGACCCTCCTTGTACCCTCAAAAAGGGGGATATGGTCCCAAATAAGGGGCATTTAGGGTCTAATAGAGGGTAGATGGAGGGTCTAGGAACTGGAGTATTCCGAGCAAGTCACTGACTTCCGCACATCAAGGTGGAGTCTGCGCACTTTGCGGTCAGAGCCATAATCGAGGCCCCTGATCGATAAATCGCTACCCTTAATAAGGGTTATCTGATGGATCCTTGTTTAAAGGATCGGGATGTTTGTTTTTGCTTGTTTCAACTTTTTGACCCAACAGAGCGGTGAAGTCAAGTTCAGAAGTTTGTTCCGCCGCCCTCACCGGAGGGTCGAACAACAGTTGCTAATCTCCAACTAAACGAAACATTGAGCACCCCTCCAAAATGTGCTGCTGCATGATGCAACTTGCATTTTCCTTACTCTCCTCTCCCGAAACCCTAAACCCGAAACCTTAAAGCCAAAACCCTAAACAAGCTCTGGCACTGAGACCGTGGTGGCGCGCTCTGTCTTCTTCCCTCGCTGCCAGCACGGCCCTTTTTGCAGCTCGGCTGCGTAGTCTGCGTTCTTAAGGTAGACCGGTAGACCGTTTGGGGTTGAAGTATCGAAATCCAAACATTAATCCCCATAAACTATAAACCCCACACCTTCAACGCAAACTACAAAAGGCCGACCATGCTCCGGGGTTTGGGTTGAAGGCTCTCCTGAAAACCCCCGCCCACCCCTTTCACCACAAAGGTAATGCAGGCATATAAGCCACACCTTGAACCGAAAGTATACAAGCTGAGCCCTTAACACGACCTTATCACACCGAAATGGGGGTTATCGGCAGTGAAACCGTCGGATTAGATATAGGGATTCACTGGCGGGAGGTTTACAAGGTTTTGGCCCTCATGTACGTGATGTTTCAGACAACTGCATGTTTACCTGTCTGGTTCTTAGTAGAGAATGGGGGAATAGATCTTTGTGAGGAATCCCAGAAGGTCCCCTGCAAGGGTTTATGGTTTAATAGTCCCTACAACCCCACCCCCCCATTCCCTACTAAGAACCAAGCAAATACCTCCGTTAAAAATGTCCGTAAGCCCCGACGCCGAGGGGTCGGATCCTCTGAACCCGTAGGATCTAAATCCTGAACCCTGTAACCTCCAAATCACCATACCCTCCGTAAGCCCTTTAAAGCTTTACCCTTTTAGCCCCTATAAAGCACCCACCCTGAACCCTGAACCCTTAAAGGAGCCCCTGAACCCTTGAAGTAACCTTTGCTGGAGCTTAAACCCCTAAAGACTCCTCCAAGCCTCAATGCCGCTGCGCCCCCCTAACATAGAACCCTACTATGGATGTATTACAATTAAGGATCCCTTGAAAGGAATTCTGTTCTGATGGTTGATGCAAAAAAACCCGAAACCCCTAACCTCTAAACCCAAACCCTGAACCCTAAACCCTTAAAGCTGTAAAACTTGGGGGCCTTTGGGTAGGGCCTAGGGGTTTAGGGCTTAGGGGTTTTTTTGAATCCTGAAACCTGTAACCTCCAAATTTCCCCTAAAGCCTCAAAGCCATCCTTTTAAAGGAACCCCTAGGACCTAGAGTAGGCCCTTATTCCCTTTTTGAGGGTTCAGGTTCCCTTATAAGCCCCTTTAACCCAAAAAGGGCACCCTTTTTCTTCGTAGGTTACTCTTGGGTCTAGATGAAGGGGCCCCCAAATCATAGTACGGCCCCTACATTAACTCTTATCACCGGGTTTAGGGCTTAGGGTTTAGAGGTTAGGGGGGTTTAGGGTTTAGGGTTTAGGGACCCAGTTCGAATTCTTAAAAGGCGCCGGCTGCAAGCGCAAAGTCGCCAGCCGCACCCTGGGGGCCTGCGTTTGTCGGGCCCTTCTCGAGGGCTTTCGGGAGGCCGGCGCTTTGGGGGTTTGGGGTTTAGGTTAAGGATCTAGAGTTTAGGGTTTCTAGGTGAAGGATTTAGGGTTTAGGGTTTCTAGGTGAAGGATTTAGGGTTTAGGGTTCATAGGTTAAGGATTTTAGGGTTTAGGGTTCAGAGTTTAGGGTTTAGGTTGAGGGTTCAGGGTTTAGAACTTTGGGGTTTAGGCTAAGGGTTTAGAGTTTAGGGTTGAGGGTTAGGGTTCAGAGGGTTAGCGGTGTAGGGTTCAGAGTTTAGGGTACAAGGAGGTTTAGCCTGAGAGCCTGAAACCCAAGATTGGGTTTGGGATTTCGGGGTACACGACAGTGTCATAAGAAGGAGCAGGAACCCACAAGGAGTGTTCATGGTCGTCGAATAGGCCTCCAGGTTACTGCGATAAACTCCTTGTTAGCAGCACCCCTTCAGATTCTACATTATCGCAGGTAGTCTCATAAGGTATGACCAGCATGATTTGGCCGAGTAGGCTTTGGGGTTCTGGGGCGATGTGTTTAGATGGAGGGCGGGAGGGGGGGAGGGGTTATACCACTTCTTATATTACGAGGCGGAACAACTCCCCATATCCGATCTTAAGCCCCCAGTTTGTCGGGGCTGTCAGTTGCCAACCACCGTTCTCCTGCAGTACTGCCAGTATATAGGAGGTCGGAGTAGTTCGCAGTCCTGGTCTAGTTGAAGAACATGGAACTCTTGTAAAACATATCTCATGGGCTGGTAGAAACTGATAGAAACCTTAAACCATTGTAAATATCTAACCCAATAAAAATCCCTAGACGCCTGATTGATGTCCTTCAGTACCTTACAAGCCTTACAAATTCCTCACAGAAGCCTTTGTAGAACCCATAAACACCTAGGAAAATCCAGAAAGATCTATAACACAATAAACCCAAAAGCCCCATAACATCCTCAGAGAAGCCTAAACCCTAAGCCCCAGAAAATCGTTACAGAAGCCTCAACCCTAGACCCTACAAAATCCTTACAGAAGCCTTTCTAGAAAATTCGAAACCCTAAACCCCCTACGACTTACCTTTGGTTAGTAGGGAATGGAAGAATGGTAGTAATAGTAGTTATACGTACCCCATTCCTCCATTCCCTACTAACCAAAGGTAGCCCTAATAAAGTCCATAAAGATTAAGAAAACCCTAAACCTTAAACCCCACAAGATCATCACACAAGCGTTTCTTGAAAACCCGAAACCCCAAACCCTCAACCCTACAGCCCCTACGAGAGCCCGAAGCATGGGTACTTAAAGCCAATAAGGAATACGAATTTAAATGTTTAATCCTATCCCAACCATGAACTGGTTTCTAGAAAACACGAAACCCGACACAAGCCTTTCTTGAAAACCCTAAACCCTAAACCCTCAACCCTAAACCCTAAGCCCTAAACCCGAAACCCTAAAGCCCCTAGGAGAGCCCGAAGCAGTCAGAGGCTCTTAGGTAACCAGAGGAAAGTTAACCCTAAACCCTAATCCCTAATCCTTAAACCCCTAAACCCTAAACCAAAGGTAGCCGAGAGCCCGAAGCAGTCAGAGGCTCTCTGGCCTGAAGCTGAGCCTGGAGACCTGGAGCGGGCTCGCGAGGCGATCCGCTGGGGGTGACCCTTTGAAGGGCTCCTTTTCAGGGTTTAGGGTTTAGGGCTTTATTTAAGAGGCATGAGAATCATAAAACTTATGGTTTTTTTATATATATATATATATATACATATAAAGTCATAAGAATGAGCCAGTAGAGTACATCCCATCATTTTCAGAGTCGGGAAAGATATCGAGTCGGAAACGGTGCAGTAGCCCCCCTGATTAAGGTAACGAGCAAGAATGATAATACCAACGATAGAAATGAGAATGCGAAGGGTCATACGAGCACGACTGATGTTAGTAACCGCTAGTAATAACAATAGGAGTTGCAAAAATACTGTAAGGGTCAGGGGTTGGCGGGCTGGGTTTCGCCCTGGCGGTTGGTTTCGAGTTATTTTTGCGGTGCCAAAAGGTTCCTTCACGGGTTCTATAGAAATACAAAAATACGGGTTGCTCCTTAGAAGGGTTACTGTAACAGCTACCTAGGCCCTGTTTTATAACCTCCCATCCCCCCGTGTAAGTAACGCCCCGATAATCAAGTCACTACGAAAACTATAAACCCGTAAGAGCCCTTGAAGGAACCCCCAGAAGCCCCCGAAGGTTTCAGCGTTTCGCGTGTACAATTAAAACTCCGCAGCCTAATAGGATTCATTAGTACAGTTGTAGTATAACATACACCAAAACCCTACTCTAATTTGCATAGGTCCCTATACTAAATCCTCTGAAAGCCGCAAAAGCAGCCCTTATAGACCTCTTTTAACAAGGCCCTATTCTAATAACAGAGGCCTATATTATGCTCTCGCCAGGAGATGATGCTCCGAAAAGCACCTCCCACCACGCCGAGCCCAGTGTGGACACCTTTGGAGGCCAGGGCAAACCCGTAGGGTTTATATAAGGTTATTTAGAATAGATTTTGGGGGTTCCTTGTTCTAGCTGTACTGTAATATACCCCCAAACCTTATTCTAATTACGAAGGCCCCTACATTACCCTAGATCGTTCCTTTCAGGGTTCTTTTCAGGGGCACCCTTAGGGTTTCAGGCCGTTGGGGTGCGAGGTACAAGAGATTTGGGCCGTAACTCAGGAATCGACCTTCAATATCCTGAAACCATGTGCAGGATCGTTGTATACTTTATAAGGTCTGTCGTGCAAGTACTGACATAATGATGAGTTTTCCAGCTACACGTAGGGCTGCTGAAGAACATCCACAACCAGGCGGCACTTGGGAACTTTTGAGTTGTTTTTGGTTTCATACGGGTAGTGTAGGGGGCGGAAGAAGGTATAATCGTCTTCCTACAGGCTCCCTTAATGTATCTACACCAAAATAATACTCTTCAAAACCCTGTTCTTATTCTTGAGGGCCCGATAGTACCCATTCATAGTCACTGCTTTTCGGAGACCTGAGTTTTAGGCCCCATCTGACCTTCCAGCTCAAAAGCCTCGCTACCTTGAGGTCCAGAACCAAGCTCAAAACCCTAAACCCTAAACCAGCTCAAAACCTGGGTAAGCCTCTTGACTGGTCAACGGTTTAGGGTGAAGGAGTTTAGGGTTCAGGGTTTTGTCAGGAGTTTGGGGTTGAGGAGTTTAGTCAGGAGTTTAGGGTTTAGGAGTTTAGTAAGGAGTTTAGGGTTGAGGGTTTAGGGTTCAAGGATTTGGAGTTTGTTTTACCGCTCAAGACATGGAAGCCAGACGCAAACCGGGACTTAGTAAGTAGGTTGTAATTGGGGTTATAAGTCCCCTAAGTGGGGTTATCCTAAATATATCCTACTTCTAACCTTACTTACTAAGTCCCATGAGCCTTTAAGTAAGACCCTGAACCCTAACGCCCTGGAGACTCTCCGGTCGAAGCCCTCAGCGACCACCCACACTGGCCGACAGCTTGGGCATCAAAGACGCATGGGACTTCTGAGTGGGTAGGGGTGCAAAGACCCGGATGCATGGAGGCTTACCCAAAGGCCCCAAAGTAGTTCCGTTTTGGGGTTCATATATAGAATCCTACAAGGTAATCCCAAAAAGGAACTACTTTGGGGCCGCTGGGTAGCGTTTGGATGTCGTTGCTAGTTTGGCGCGTGCAGGATTTCAGGTTTGACGCGGGTTGAGGGTTTTGGGTTTCAGGGCTGAGCCTTTAGAAAGCCCTTGCCAAATTGCAGGCCCACCGACAAGCAACGGATGACCGCAGGCGGGAATCGGAGGTAGCTCTCAACGCTGCTTCTCGTTTCAGCTGGGTTAGGTTAAGAAGGTTTCAGGATGTACTTCCAGCATTGATGGCAAGCATGCGCAGGGTGCCGCAGGCTGGGGTTAATATTGTAAGCAGATGCGAACCTGAATGTCCAGACCCCTGGTTTGTAAAATTCGGGTGTGCAGAAAAGTCCAGATTCATACAGGGGTCCGTGCTAACTAGTGACACTAGTGGCGTTAACAGGAAGCCGAGCAACGAAGCACAGAGGCATGGTTGGTCAGCAAGGTGTCAGGGTCCTGGCGTTGCGCGATGTCTGTGTTGATGATGACTTATGTACATATTCAGATGTATACATTCTTAGGGCCACACATGCAGTTCGCTTCAAAATGCTAATGCTTGTCATTAGTGCCGCATCTCTTCGTTTCTTCTTAGTATATTGTCCGCTATTCACTCTACTTATCAGCATCTAGCTTTCATGCTGCTTGGAACTGTTCCGCATGAGTGACTGGGTTAAAGTGGCCGTTAGAGTGTACTCTTAGTAGCTGGCCTGTCATGCTGGCTAGGTTTCCAGCCGTTTCGTTGCTTTGTTTTGTTCATTGTCGGGATTCTTGCTGCTGACATGTCTACGTCATGTTGCTGCTGCCTGTAGTCGTGTTTCATGCATGCATGTTCGCCCCAGTTGTCTCCGGCAGGATCATACCAGTATGAGTAATCATAATGCTGACACCCCGAAGACCAGTCGTGTAAGTCCCCCGAAAGGACCCCCACATAGAGCCAGTACCGGACCCTTACAGAGGCCTTACTCTAGGAGTTAAAAACCTTAAAACAAACTCTAACGGCCCCTTACACAGCTCTCAGCGTGACCCTTACAAGAACACTTTCAGAGCCCGAAAACAAATCCCTAAACCCTAAACCCAAACCGCATTCCCCAAATCCTACACCCTACGCCCTATATAGTCCCTAAACCTTTACGGCTCTAACATAAGCCCTAAACCCTGTAGTACCTATATAAACTCTTGAATGAAGCCCTAACATAAACCCCAAACTTAGGCCCAGGGGGATTTCCGATGAGCAAACGGATCTGCTGGTCGAAAAAGGGGCACTTAACAGAAAGAAGCCCTAGAAGCCCTAAACCCTAAACCCTAACCCCTAAACCCTAGAAGCCCTAATCGTTCAGGTCTGCCGCAGTGGCTGCTTTAAAGGCGGCAAAAGCCGACATCGCAGAAGAGCAGTCGCTGGTGAGCCAGGAGGCCGGTGAACTTCGAGGGGCGAAGGGTTTAGGGTGTAGGGTGTAGGGTATAGGGTTTAGGGTTTAGGGTTCAGGGTTTAGGGTTTAGGGTGCAGGGTTTAGGGTTTAGGGTTTAGGCAAGGGGTTCCTTTTTAAGGGTTCTATAGGGGTTCCTTTAGGGGCTCCTTTTAAGGGGGAGGCCGGGGAACGGGGTGATGGCTTTGTCTTTGCGTTTATGTTTTTTTAGGGGCTTAAGTTTTAGGGTTTAAGGTCTAGGGTTTGCTTATGTTGTGTTTAGGGCTTAGGGCTTTTGGGGTTTAGGGCTTGGGTTAGTTTGACGAGCTTTTGGGGTTTTTAGGCTTTAGGACAATAGGGTTATAGAGCTTTTAGTTAGAGGTTTTGGTTTCGGGGTTTAGGGTTTCAGGGTTTGTAGGTTGTAACATTGAGAGTTTGAGTTGAAGGTTGAGGGTTGAGGTTATGAAGTCGTGCATTGGGCTTAGGGCTTCTTTTCGGGTGTCTATGAAGGTTTGATGGATTCAAGGGCATGGGTTATGCATGGGTTGTGCAGAGTTCATGGGGTGTTTGTTTTTTTTGCTGGGGGCTTCGAGGAAAGGGTTCAGCGGTTCAGGGATTTAGGGTATCGATCTTTAAAGATCTTTAGGGGTTTTGGAGGTTTGTGCGGCATTTGCGGCTCTCGGGGCTTTACCGGGATTCTTGCGAGAGGGTGTACTTGTATTCCAGAAGCGTCGCGTTTGCTACAGCGATCGCCCCGCACCGGGAAGCCTTAAACCTGAAACAGTCCCTTTTAATCGTGGGAAGACGGTTGAAGGTTTCGGGTTTTGGGGATTTTTGGGTAGCAGCCTCAGTTAGTCGTCTGCAAAGACGTCTGAGGGCCGTGTTGATAATGAGTATCTGACTATGTCGGGTCGGTGTCCTCGCCGAGAAGACCGAGGAGTTCATGAGACCTTCAGGGAGTGGCCCGTATGCGCTGCTGAGCCACAGACAGACACCGTGAGCGTAGTGAAGCCGCACAAAAAGCACCCAGATCCTAGAAGACAGGTTTAGGGTTTTAGGGTTTAGGATTTAGGATTTAGGGAGTTTAGGGTTTAGGGCAAGTTAGGGTCTCAACCACAAGTGGCAAGCCCTCCCTTCCCCTCCCTAGGCCGAGTAGATCCCGACTCTACGAAGATACCTCGATCCTGGTGCAGGTGAGGCATGGCCCATCCGCAGAGCGCCTCGTCCTAGGGTTCCTTTGAGGAAATCTTTAAGGGTTCCTTTAAGGTTGCTATAGGGGATCTATAAGGGCTTAAGGTTTAGGGTACCTGATCTTGGGGGTCTGTATACGAAGGATCCTCCGCTTTCGTCAGATGGAGTTTGCAAGTGTGGGACCGTGTTATCCTATTCTCCAGATCGAGAGAGGCCAGTACTCATTAAACGTGGCAAAGTCAATACACTTACAGTGTAGAGGAGGCATTCTACGCATGCTTGCAAGGTACTATAATAGAGTAGAGTAGAATAGAATAAAAATTAGTGCAATATACTCTAACACGATATGATATGATATGGTTTGATGCATTTCGATTGTTGATATGATATGGCCTAACAAAGCATAACAGAATGCAACATAGCATAACATATATGTATTCTTATACGTATGTGTATATATATATATGAATAGTTCGGGTATTTTCTAGCTGGAACGTTTGCACGGGCTTCTGGCAGGCTTAAAGGCTTATTACCCATGAAGCAAGCACACATCAGACCTTAAACTCTGAAAGTTTCAAAAGTGCCTACTGTTAACCCCTACATCCTTAACTTTTGAGGAGAGGCATTGTGAGTCTTGGTGATCTTAGACTTTACACACGGTAAAGTTACGGCGTGAAAATGGCACACCCCATTGTCCCCATTGTAGTTCCTTTTCGGGATTACTATATAGGATCCAAAGCACAAACATGGTTAAATCAAAACAACTACAATGGAGACCATAGGAATAAGCCCCTGATACACGTAAGACCCAGACCGAGGCCAAAAGCTGTTCGCGACAAATCGAATCCTCAACCATGCCCTGCATGGGTAGTTCTCTGAGTTCGGGCCCTTTTAGGGTCCTTTGATAAGGCTTCCGTACCATTTTGGGCACCCAAAAACGAGCGAGTCCTTTAGAGAACTACCCAAATTGTAGACTGGCAGCTCTAAATCCTACCTATAGTCTCCATTGTAGTTCCTTTTTGGTGTTAACTTTCAGGATCCTTAATATAAAACAGGTAAAACCAAAAAGGAACTACAATGGAGACTATAGGTATCTCCAAAACCCCCAAAACTCAAATCTGCATCTACAGCCCCTTCTGCCCAAAAGTCCCTCCCTTCAGCCCAAAAGTCTATACTAAAACCCCTTCAGCCCACAAGTCGGAGACCCCATGGGGCTTGGGGCTTCGTCCGAAACTGCACATGTAGGGTTTAAGCTTTATAGGGTACCCCGGAGGCCCCAAAGTAGTTCCTTTTTGGGGATTACCTTAGAGGAATTTATATATGAGCCCCCAAAAAGGAACTACTTCGGGGCCTTGGGGTAAACCCAAGGCCAAAAGCCACAGGCAAGCCCAGAGACTCCAAAATCCCTTAATTAAGGAACATACCTTAAATTATAGTAGGATCCTTAATATGATTTAAGGAATATTCCCTAATTAAGGACCCTAAACCCTAAACCCCTAAACCCTAAACCCTAAACCGTGTGAAGCCCAGGCCCTCCGAGGCTCCAGCCGCCACCTTCAAGCGCCGCGCGGGTGCCAGCGCTGCTTTGGAGGACGCTGGGGTTCAGGGTAAGAGGATGGGAGTTTTTAGGGGTTTAGGGTTTAGGGGTTTTAGGGTTTAAGTGTTCAGGGGTTTAGGGTTTAAGGGTTTAGCGTTTAGGCTTCAGGGTTTAGGCTTCAGGGTTTAGGGTTTAGGGTTGAGGGGTTTAGAGTTCCGGGCTCTGAGCAGTATGAGGAGTATTCCCGTAGAGTCCCTCCCGCAAGGGCCTGAATGATTAGAGTAGTCAAGGTTTAGGGTTTATTAGGGTGTATCTTCAACCTGGAAGCCGTACGAGCCGTCCCTTGGAGGGTCATTTTGGCTACGCAGTTATCTCTGCCATAGCGGACGGTCATTGGGGGTCTGAGGCTCAGCTTGTCCTTGAGGGGTAATGGGAACTGGAAATGATACCAACAAGTTCTTGTGTGTTTAGTATAGTACAGAGGAGCTGTTTGACCCGAGGGGCAAGATAATCCCTAACGCCCCACACTCCTGCACCAAAGAATCTAAATCCTCCAAATTCAACCCAGATCGCGACCCTTGAATGTCAGCCTCAACAACCCAAAGCCCAAAGCACGAACAAATCTTGAAGCCGTTGCCCAAATGTAGAGGTCTGAATCGTCAATATTTTAAACTACGCCGTCTTGTATTCCCCATAAGGGTGCAGGCTACTCATTAAGGGCCCTCAGGAGAGAAGCCGTGTCACTACGGAGTCAGACATGAGTCTCAAAGACTGCGTCGGAAGTTGCACAGTTTCCTATTTTCGCGACGTCGTGCAATACCACCATAGTCATAGTCCTCAAGCACTATGATAAACGGCGCATTGAACCTGTGGTGAAGAGATTCGACGAAGAGTTAGAACCCGACGAATCATGGTTGCTCTCTTCGACATTTTTTTACTGAAGCACCCCCAGCTTCTCCGACTGCTCTCGCGCTGCAGAGAAACCTTCGGGGATGTGCCAACTTTGGCCCTGCCACGTGCCCTCCCCGCCGTGACGCTCGCTGCAATATGGCATTACGAACCTATGGGCCTAATTGAATATTTAGTTCTATACTATTGGGGGGTTCCTTGTAAAAGATACTGTAACACTATAATAGACTCCGAAACCACTCTCCCCTGGTACATATATTATAAGACTAGATAAGTATACCCCGAAACCATATTCCAAGTAACTAGTAAGGCGTGCATATTAGCCCTCCAGGCCCTGAGCCCAGTCTTCGCCAGGAAGCCAAATCCCAAAAGCTGAAGAAGCGCAGCGGCGCAGCAGAGCCGGACGTCGGGAGCTTAGGGACGTCCGGTAAGGGCTCCACCTCAACCCACCAGAACCTACTTTTTGTGTAGCGTCCCTCTAAATTCAATGCAGGGTTTTTGTAATAAGAACCTGCAAGAAAGTGGGTATCAGGAGGTTATGGCGGTGAAGGTAAGGACTCATAAGAGTCTTTTGAAGGTTGACAGGCTTTCGTTAAGGTGCCATTAAGTGTGTTCCCTCAAGGGGTACACAAGGGCCTCAAGGAGCTTAGTGAAAGGCTTCAAGGACTCGTGCGTATTACGGCTTTGCGAGCAGGATCTAGGGTTGGGGGGGCTCATGGCTTCAGAGTTTAGGGTTTTGGGGTTTCTATAGGAAGGCAAGGAGCTTTAAGGTTTATTTGGGTGTGAAATGCGTGCTTAGCTCACTTTGCAAACTCCGAGTTGCTGGTATGAACATCATCAGTCATTGCCGACATCATGCTTGCCACGCGCACCCTAAACCCCACGCCTTCATCAATAACTCTGCCATTCTCAAACATGCTCTCGCCACCCGACATGGGGCTATCCTTCTAGCATCTGGCTCCCCTTTCTTGTGGCAGAATGACAACAGTGACAAAGACCGCGGGAGATATCCGTCTCCCTTCGCCATACCTTCGTTTCTCTTGTGATCGCTCTCTCCTTCCCTCTCTTTCTGATTCATTTCAAGCAACGGTAACAAAGGGCAAAAGAGAAATCGAAGTCCAAAGAGCAGGGGGCATATGAAAACATAGTGGGATGCCCTGCTCCCTTACCCTTAGCTTACATGGAAAACACAACAGACACAACTAGAAGACCGAACATGAGGGTAGCAAGAGAAGAGAAGTGACGAAGAAAGGTGGACGCCCAAGTCCTATATATGGCTCTACAGTATCAGATGCCGCAAAACCCCGGTCTAATCACGAAGGCCATGGCACGAAGGGGCAGCTGTCCTCCAACTGGAGCAGAACTCGAACGTCTTCGACAACCCACGGCCGGTAAACCCAAACAACCTTGACTAAAGACCAAAACCCGTCTGGAGAAGAAACGTCCAGAACCCGAGGCCCTGAACCCTCAAGCCTTAAACTTCACCCGCTATAAGCCCCAAACTCAAAACCTTAAGCCCTAAACCCAGAAGCGCAAAACCTTAAACCCTAAACCCCCAAACCTTAAACCTTAAACCCTAAACCCCAAAACCTTAAACCCTAAGCCCTAAACCCAAAAAGGCACTGTCAACAAAGCAGAAGACCCCAAGGCGCCCCAGACCCGATCGGCTGCAGAGGCTGGAAATGGGGGGGGGGGGGGGGGGGGGGGGGGGGGGGGGATTGAGGGTTTAGGGTTTAGGGTCTCTGGTAGGGCAGGGTTCAGAGTTCTGCCTGCTTGGTGTTTAGTAACGTATACTAAATTCTATGTTATATACAATACCCATGCCATATTATGTGACGTTCTCTGATGTTGGTGTATGTCATATCATGCCAGATCATATCATTTCATATTTACATCACATCATATCATATCACATCTCATCGCATCAGAACATATCATACATCACGATCTTATGACATATCATATCAAAACGTCATATACCCTGTTATTGTGTTGTCTTATATGGCACGTTAATATGTTATTGTCGTATCAAGTGAGGTAATGTTGTAAGATAGGGTTCGTTCGAGTGAGTAGTTAACCTTTAACCTTCTAGGCAACTTCTTGTGTAATTTTAGGTTTTTCGGTTTGAATGGTTTAGCTGCTATCCTCTATAACCCAAGGGGTTTATAACTCCAGTCCTAAGCCCGTAATCTCTTTTTTGGGTGTTGGGTGTTGTTTGGATTTTCGGGGTTTGCGGGTCTTATGTAGGCATCGGATCTTCGGTTTGAGGTGCGGGTTTGGGTACTTTTGGGGGTTCAGGGTTCCTAGAAGCCCGGCTGCTTCCAAAGTGGATTCCGATACGTTGGATTTGTGGGGTCCGTAACATGCCCTTGTAAATCAGCGGCCCCAAAGTAGTTCCTTTTTGGGATTACCTTATAGGATTCTATATATGAACCCCAAAAAGGACCTACTTTGGGGCCTTTGGGTAGGCTTGTTTATTTGTCCCCATGGGTCTCTCTCAAGACTCCGAAGCCAGAGGCAGGGCACAGTCACAATGGAATCCCAAGCCTTGAACCACCCCAGCAGATGCGTTTGGGGTCCTGATGAGAAAGCCCAGTATACCCCAAAGCCCTATTTAAGGCCCTATTTCAAGTCCAGTATGACGGGCCGCTGTATGAACGCTGAGTTTCAGTCCCGTAACCTCTGTCGTATGCGAGCAATGATGTCGCTGTGATGGCGGTATTGCAGAGTGAGATGATGATGGTGCTGATGCAGTCTGCAGAGTGACGTTGTCGCAGGTGTTGACGATGATGACTACGGGCCAACATTGCCAGCGATGAAAACTACCCATAGGCCCCATAGCAGTTCTTTCTTGGGATTACCTGATAGGATTCTACATACGGACCCCAAAAACTGGGCTTTGGAGTTCCATACTTTAATACTTTTTTCTTAAAGGAACCCTTATGAAACAAAAGTGTATACTTTTTACTCCCTGGTTACTTACAAGCTCAGAAAAGGAACTACTATGGGGCCTATGGGTAGGAAGCGCCCAACTAAACTGAAGCTCAAAGCCCTGGGCCTCGGGCCCTCTACACCATCCAAATCCAAAAACCTGAACGCCTTGAAAGCCTATAGTAGAAGCCAGAAAGTTGGAATATGGCTTCAGAAGGATTCGTGCTAGGATCCCTTATAATTTACCTTCAGGGCATGAGGAGAATGATGTTCCAACTGTCTGGCTTCTACCCTAAACGTTGGAAGGTCCGGCAACCGCAAACTCCGGTCGCCAAGCGCTACCCAAAGGCCCCAAAGTAGTTCCTTTTTGGGGTTCATAGATAGAATCCTATAAGGTAATCCCAAGAAAGAACTACTTTGGGGCCTCTGGGTAGAGACCAGTTTGCCAGGTCGCGGCAGCTGTGGCCACAGAGGCCGTCTCGAAGGGGAGATTCCTGGAGGCCGCGCTTCCTTTTCTTAGGGTTTAGGGTTCAGCGTTTGGGGCTCATGCCGGATTTCTGGGGTTCCTGAGATGTTCTTTATGATTTTCGGTTGATTGAGGTGGGGTGTTTTTGCCAGTTTAGGCCAGTCTAAGCGCTTCCTAAACCCTAAACCCCATAGATCCCTTTAAGGAACCCTAAAAGAGCCCTTTAAGGACCCTTCATCGTCTTAGTTCAAGTCGTCACGGGGGTCGAAAGGGTTCGGACGTTGGATTGCAACACTCTGTGCTCCGGAAGTCTACCCGCAGGCTCCGTAGTACTTCCGTCTTGGGGGTTCATATGTAGAATCCTCTAAGGTAATCCCAAAAAGGAACTACTATGGAGCCTATGGGTAGACAGGTTTGGTTCAACCTCATTGCGCGATGAGTCCCAGTCGGGAGCTTGAAAGTTGGATTTCGGTGCATGAGGTGTTTGGGCATAGATGTGCAAGGGCTAGGGGCTGTCATTCAATATGGAAGCTCAGCGGCTGAACCATAAACCCCAAACTGTAATAATCAATCTCACACCCTAAACCCTACTTGTTATCTAAACAGCTCTGAGACTGCGTTCCGTTCCGTGGCGTGGCCCTACCGAAATGTATGAAGAAAAGCATGAGTGTCATGCGAGCAACTTGCCTGCCGAACCTCCAGATCAGCGTCATAGACCGGGCACATCAGTTCAGACGTGCTGGCTTGCCACTGACAATGGAGAGTCAGTCAGCGGCCGCTTGTGTTTAGAAAGGAGAGAGTGCGCCTTTTGGTCAGGCCGGAGTCTGATAACCGTCAAGTTTGCAGGCGCCAGCCAAACACTGCACTAACTCTGATGGTTGCAGGCAGGCCGTCAGTCATGATGTGGCGGCCTCAGCCTGCAAAGCTCACCGGCGCCGGCGCTCCTGACTCAGAAGTGCAAAACTCCTCAACCTTCTGGTCTTGAGCCCCGTTTCCTCGATCCTGTGCAAAACCCTAAGCCGAAACCTGAAACTAAGCTGCCAAACCCTAAACCCCTAAACCGTAAACCCCAGGAGTAGAAGACTCCCTCCACGCTGACCAAGAGGCAATCGCACTGCTGCTAGGGTGCTAAACCCTAATCTGAAGCGCAGGAGGTTGAGCTGTAGTTAAGTACAGGCAGAGAGCAAGTCCTCGATATGGGAGTTTCCGAAAATAGGGGACCCTAATATAGTGCCCTAAATTGTAGGATCCTTATTATAAGGACCCCGAGAGAAGGTACCCCTAATTTTCGGAAACTCCCCTTTGGAGATCCTAGCAGGAATCAACATCTACAGGGGGCAGAGGCGCTGGAACCCTGGTCCTAAAGCATTGAAAATCCCCAAACCCCTAAAACCCTGAACCCCCCCAAAAAAAAACTAGAGCCCAAAGCCTTAATCCCTATCCAAAGTTCCTTTTCGGGTTCATATATAGAATCCTAATAAGGTAATCCCGATAAGGAACTACTTTGGCGCCTTTGGGTAGTCCCTCATCGAAAATCCTCAAGTTCTTCTGCCCAGACTGCCTCGCCTCCCCGGCCGGCTAAGTTCGCACCACGGCTGCCCGCGGCGAAGGCGTGGGTTCAGGAGGGTAGGTTCAGGCTTTTGGGTTTAAGTTGTATACGGTTCAGGGTAAAGGGTTCTACAAGGGTTGGTAGACAGTTAAGGTTTGTTATCTGGGATTCAGGGCTCGAGTTTTTAGGATATGGGTCTTTTTCAGGGTTCATGTTTTAGGGCCCAGTGGCTTTCGAGCTTGGCGATTAAGGAATCTGCAGTAGCCTGCTTCCGCGCTTCATCGCAGAGCTGCTGGCATTGATCAATCGAAAAACGAGACATGTTGTGGATAAATTTGCAAGTAACTCTGGGTTTCGCAGCTTACGGATGCACAGTGACTAGAAGGGTTGACGGATTACGGTTCTTGCATGTTGGGCTGCAAGGGCTCCGTGAGTTTAGATCGGGATCTGTCTAGTGAGTCGCTCTTCGCAAAATTAGTTTGGGGTACAGTAGAAGCCGGAAAGTTGGAATATCATTATCGTAACCCCTTTAAGGTAAATTATAGGGGATCCTACCATTAATCCATATTCCAACTTTCTGGAGTTCCCTTTAGCTAGTGAGCCTCTGGGCCCGACCCAAAATGACTAAATCCGAGTAACCCTGCAGGCCCTACTGTAGGGCTTTCGGGTTTAGAGTTTAGGGTTCAGGGTTTAGGGTTTAGGGTTGTTTAGGGTTTAGGGTTTAGGGTTTAGGGTTGTTTAGGGTTTAGGGTTTCGGGTTTAGGGTTTAGGGTTGGGCCCTACTTAGTATCCTTCTCGTCCAAAGTCACTGGACTTACCGTTTGGAACCTCGAACCTTGCTATGTTGGGTACTTGGTCCATCCAGCGAACCCCGAAACCGTAAATCCTATTATCGTAAAGCGTAAAATCACCCTTAAACTCCTAAGAGTAAGCCTTACAAGCCCCCCAAAAAGGTAAGCCCAGCCCTACAAGCCCATATAAAGCCATGAGATAGAACCCTCAAGGGAAGCGATTAAGGAGGAACCCTGTAAAGGTACATGACCCCTGGTGCCAGACCTTGAACTCCGGCAGGTGTCAACTGACCGGCAGCCACTTAAAAGAGAAGTTTCAAACGGAACCGGGAAGGAGACTTGGCCTCAATGGGGTCTTACAAGGTTATTGAGTCATATAGGTTTTTGTTGGACTTATGGGTCCACATAGGGTGCTGCAAGGCTTCAACATCTTCCGTGCGGGGGTAAAGCTGGGTGTTATCTCTTATAGGTGATGAGTGTTTTATGGAGTTTTAGAGCGTGCAAGAGAGAAGGAGTCGGAGACCCCTAATGACACCCTCACTTCACGTGGGTTGAAGTTTTCTGAAAGGGCGTTTATAAGGATTATATTAGGGCCCTATTATATTCCTATTATACCACTATTACAGGGTGGGGGCCCCTTCTAAGGTCTAGACTTAGCGTGAGCGTTCGCCAAGGGTTCTACTCGTGTGTTCTCAGGGTCTTTTCGGGCCTGCATCTTTATTTTCACCCACAGCTCTGGTGAAGAAGCCTGCCATAAACGGTTAAGAAGTATTATATAGTTGGGAATATATAGTACGAAAGGATATACATATTTTTACATGCACAAATACATTATATAAATATATACACATACATATATGAACATATACATATACATATATGCGTATACATATATGTGTATATACATATATGTATTGGGAATTCACAGTACAGTGGCCCTGAAAGGAAGGAGGGTTGATTCATCAGGGTTCTGCAGTAGGGCTTTGTCCACAGAGGGGCTTTCAGGAGCTTGGGGTCTGTGCTTTTGCGCTTCGGGTTTAGGTTTCATATAGGGGCCTACTAGGGTAATCATAGTATATAAGGAAGCCCCAAAGTAGTATGATAGCGTTTTGGTGCCCATTACACTATATTTGTAATTTATAACAATAATCATAAGGACCTCCCCCCCCCAAATAGTATAGGTAATCATTAATAAGGCTCCTATGGTGACGGCATGTATACATTGTGTGCGCAGACCCATCACCCCAAGGCTAGCACGTGGAATCTCAGGTGGACAAGAAGCCCCGACTGATTTCGGCGGGTGACAGTGATGCTGAGGAGGATGGGAGTGAGTAATCAAAACGGCCTCAATGACTAGAATGGGGATATCGTCCCTGTACTCATATTTTTGAATCTATAAGAGGATAGCTTTGCAGTGCCAGATGTTCAACCCGGAACCCTAAACTCCAGGTCCTAGAACTTTAGAGAAAGCTGACTGTCGGATTGCTACTAGGTGTTTCAGGTGTGGAGTCAGGATTTGGGTTCTAGGTCGCCAGAGCTCAAGGCTTGCTGCGTCGAAGTACAGCAAATCCTCAGCATTCCGTATTCTATACCCTATAAGTTGGGGGTCTAAGCAAGGGTTAAGGCTGAGGTTTAAGGTTAAGTCCTGACCCAGACCCGACTGCCCGGAAACACAGGATTCGACTGGCCGGCCGTGCAGAGGCTGCTGAAAAGAACAAAGGGGGTTTGAAACCTATCAGCGCCGATCATTTCAGTCAATTTAGGTGAACTTCAGATTTCAATGCTTATGCCCACCCAGGGCCACGACGCAGAGGTTGAGGTTCAGCGCGACAGCTCCACTCACGACCTGCACTAAAGTCTATCCTCGTTCTTGACATCCTAGGGTTGAAGTCGTCACAGAACTCGATGTGTGTATTTATATACACATGTAGTTATATGCACATATTTACATACGTGTACATCCACCTTATGTAATGAATATGAATAAACATACTTGTAAGTGTGTATAGATGTATATGTATATGCTAAGACAGAACACATACATACACCATGTGCATACATAGTTACATAATGCACACACACATACATATCCATACCCATAAGCATATGCTCATACACATACGCATAGGTATTCACATACATGTACATATACATATGCATATACATGTACACATATGTATACACATACGTATGCATATTTGTTAAACAATTAAGACACAAATACACGTGAATATACACATTTCCCTTCACAGTTGCATGCACATTCATATACACATGTGTACATGCGTCACACATGCAAGCAAGCAGACCTAATTTCATCCACAAAGACATCCATCCATCCATCCATCCCGCCAGCCAGCCAGCCAGCCATCCACCCATACAGACTTACGTGCGCACGCACACATATGCACCTACGTACCTAGCTACCGGCCTGCCTATCGACCTACTTACCGACGCACCTGCGAACCCTGCCTATCTACCCACATAAATACGTGCATGCCTTTGTGTTTATGTCTACATATATATATATATGTATGTATGTATGTATGTATGCATGTATGTATGTATGTATGTATGTATGTATGTATGTATGTATGTATGTACATGTGTGTGCAATGCTACGTCTCCCAGACTGAGAAGCGGGCAGCACTCAGAAGTCTATACATTCACCGAGACTGACTTATTATGGCTATTCTCGAGACCCTATAACCGAACGCCTGATGCGCCAAAGACGAGAAATCAAGCTAGACACGGCCGAGAGCCTTGAAGCTACGGAGTTCGAAGTCGTATCCTCTCCACCCTGAAGGTTGGACCCTGTAAGGGGTTTTAAAAGGCTTAGAGGTTTCCGGGCAATGTAGGCGCCTGAATTGGGGCCTGAATGAAGACATTGCTCTGCACCCCATTCCCCCTTCCCACCCTCGTCAAAAAGACATAAAACAACAAAACTTAAAAACACAGTGTAGCTATTCGCGCCCTCCTATCGGGCAGTTGGTGGCTCTGCGGTACTCTGAAACGCCAGCATCAGGGTGAACATGGCGAACGGTAGTTTTCTGGGTTTGGCGGACGCCTGGGGGACCCGTTTGGCTTGACGTATTGTTGAAATGTGGCTCATCGAAGGTTGAAAGACCAGCAGTGCGCAGCCAAGCCCTCAACCCAAGGCCTTTGCCACCCTGCGAGCACTAGATCCCTGAACCCCAAACCCAATGACTAGGCCACCAGACTCTGTGAAGTTCGTTCGAGGTTGTATTCGTTTGACATTTGACAATGGAGGGTCCGAACATTTCAGTACCTTCCCAGGGGTTCGCAAGTACCCAAAACCCCACACTCCACTCCAATTATTACGGCCCCTGTCTTGCTACCATTTGATTAGGTGGTGGGCAAGTACGAGTCATAAGAGTTAAAGCAAGGCAAGCATAGCCTAAGCAGCTCTAGCAGTGAGCCATGTCTGCAGAAGACACTCCGCAAGGAGGCCGGCACGTGCAAGGACCTGGTTCTTTGGAGGTTTTGGGGCGTTTAGTGCCGCAGTGTATCAGAATGAAGTGTAAGTGTATTCCCCAAACCCCTAAACCCAAGAAACTCCTAAACCCTAAACCCTTATTCCCCAAACCCCTAAACCCAAGAAGCTCCTAAACCCCGATTTAGAGCCTCGGCCTCAGGTTTGGCACTGCAGACTTTTCTTGCGAGGGCTTCTAAGTTTGTTTTTCTGGCTGTTGAATTTAGCGGTGTGGCGGCGCAGAGTGCAGCTGAGCAAAGTCATAAAGAGATGCACAACCATGTAACTTCGAACGCCTTCTGGAAATCCTTTCATTCAAGTCTCTCAATGCCCGATGCTCGATATCGCAACGCCCCGTGACTGTTTGAGACTTTGCAGTTTAGGTTGGATACTGCCCCCACTCAGTAACAGTTGGATAATATTCATTATATAGATATATTAGGCCCTTAATAGTAGCCCTATTATAGACTGTTACTGTCTGGGGGGCAGTATCCAAAGTTTAGGGTTTTGCAGTTTCCGCTCTACTGATGCCAGCCAGGTTTTTGATCTCTGGGGGCATGCTTCGTGGGCCGGATTGGACATCTCATGATCATGAGGTAGCAGTAGTAGTAGGAGTGGTAGCAGTAGCAGTAGCAGTAGCAGCAGCAGTAGCATTAGCAGTAGTAGTAGTAGTAGTAGTAGTAGTAGTAGTAGTAGTAGTAGTAGTAGTTCTAGTAGTTCTAGTAGTTCTAGTAGTTCTAGTAGTTCTAGTAGTAGCTTCGTCATCATCTCCCTGACCCAACGTGGTTTGATTTTCAATCAAGCCTTCCGCACTCGTGGGTTGCCATGGGCTCCTACCTGCAACTCATTGAATAACAACAGAATTCTAGTCTTGGGTACTGCCCCACTCAGTAACAGTTGCATAATATTCATAAGATAGATATTTTTGGACCTTAAGAGTAGCCCTATTATAGACTGTTACTGTCTGGGGGACAGTACCCAATTCTGGCTGTTCAGTTCAGTGAGCCTACATTAGGGCTGCGGGTCCCTTGAACTGTCTGCTCAGCTCTGGATTCCAGCAAAATCAGAAACTTGAGGCAGCGCCCAGCCGCCTGGTGATGAGGGGGCGGGCAAGGAGTGCCACGACACCAGGGCGTGATGTTCTGCATAGATTCGTGCCATAGGGTATCTACACATGGAACTACTTAGATCCCCACTGATAGCGTTCTGACTTTACTTGCTCTAAGTCCCACGATGGAAGTTCCAGAAGGGGCGGCGACTCCCTTCAAGTCTCAGCAACGGCACTGATTCCTAGATGCTACGCTGGAAAGTCACGCAAGGGACCGGTCTGCTTGAGTTAGGGTTTAGGATGCGGGGTTTAGAGTTTAGGATTTCCCGGTCTCTCTGAGGCGGCGCAGAGCGCAGAGCTGAGTAAGTTCCGCAATTCACAGGAGTCGGAAGCCCGATCCCAGCCGAGGATCCTACCCTGGGGCTCTAAGCATATGTTGAGGCTCAAATTTTGCACCCAAAGACCATAACATACAAGGCTTTTGGGCTATGTTCCCAAAGGGTCCAAGTATCATTATGGTATATACTTATAGGGTATTTGGGGAATCTAAGTATATACCATAAGGATAATTCTAGGATGCCCAATAGTACCCTTATTCCCTTTTTGTAGTCCTAGGTTCCTTATAAAGTTTCCCAATGCCAAAAAGAGAGGCCTGTTTATTCTTAGGTTACTGGGTATCCTAGACTTGGTTGATCCCCAGGGCTTTGGTCTGAAACGCCGCGCACTTTCGGAACATCCTGAGCTTCGAGTGTCGGGCCCGCTGCAAGGTGGAAGCCCCAACCAGAACATCCCTGTACCCAAAGGCCCCAAAGTAGTTCCATTTTGGGAATCATATATAGAACCCTGTAAGGTAATCCCAAAAAGGAACTACTTGGGGGCCTCTGGGTACTTTCAATTCCTTGTACCTATACCCTACCATTCGATTCCTCTCTGGTTGGCCAACTTTCAGGATAGATCGTCAGAGAATGCGATGCTTTTTGAGTGTTGTCAGCGGTGGCCAGGAGGTCTCGGATACTGGGCGGGATAGGCATCAGCTAATCAGATAAGGGTCTAACAAAATCAAACGGGGATCAGCTATAACTAGAAACTACATGAGGATCCAAAAACTCAACTCTGAAATGCTGTAAGTTATCATGTGTGCAGCACGAAAACACTCACATACTGGTGTTGTCCCTTAAAGAAGGAAGGGAGGAAGGAGGGGGATATAGGTTGCACCGGAATCGGCACATGCAGAGGCGTGTTTAAGATACATATGTATATATTTATACAAACATATACATACACATGTGATGATGATGATGATGCCACATGAGGAGGCAAATGAGGGGGCGTGTTTAAGACATATGATGAACCGGAATCGGCAAATGAGGGGGCATGCTTTAGATGTATGATGAACCGGAATCGCCACATGATGGGGTGTGTTTAAGATACATGATGACCCGGAATCGCCACTATGGACGACGCATACTTTAGTTACGGCCCCCATACAGTAAGAGTCTATAGGGCTACTATTATGGTCCTACTATATCTATATAATATGAATATTATTTAACTATTACTGAGTGGGGGCCGTACCCAACGCATACTGCTACTGCCAGTACCACTGCGACCCAAGCAGTCTGCGCCTTGCACCGCGTTTGTTGATCCCTGTTTGCTTTGGGTGTGGCCCGAAAGGTTGTAGTCTTCAGTATACCCGCCAGGAGATTTGCTTTTTGATGTTTGATGCCAACCTAGACCCTCCATCTACCCTCTATTAGACCCCAAATGCCCCTTATGTGGGACCATATACCCCTATTTGAGGGCACAAGGAGGGTCCTGGAATTTTGATTTGTTTTTCGATCAGAGACCTCTCATTGTTGTGGTCCCTGTTTGATTTTGACCCCTCGGCCATACTTGGCCGGGTCATTTCGAGCAGTGCTGTAGGCGAATTGATGACAAAGCGGTAGCCCCCAGAAACCCTGCTTTATGCATAGAGGGGATGAAATCTATACATAGCATCACCGATGTATCTGACAATCATAGTGAGGCAGGATAGAAATGCTGGGGTTGTGGGTTACGGGAAGAACATAGACGATCAGGCGGAGATATCACGTAGGCCTTGCATGCAGCGTTCCCGTGGTTATGCTGAATTTTCACAGGTTCCCTGGTTAGCCTAAATAAACCCTAGCCCCCAGACCCTAAAGGTTTCCTAAGGGTCCCTAGTACCTTAAGCCCCCTTGAACAACACCCCTTAAAACCCACAACGAGCCCTCATTGAAATTCAAGACCGAGTTCCCCTTTGTGAAGGAGAATGCCACCCTCTCCGAGAACGCCGCCTCCGGCGGTCAGGAGGCGGCAGGGCGGGGAATTCAACATAGGCTCAAACCCTGAGCCGAAAAAAAATTAACCCTGCACCCTCCCTGCAACAGTCTTCAACAATCAAAAAGCCAGATACGCCATCCACGAACTACCGTAGGATCAACTCTTAACCCACAACCCCATTGTTTCCATTGAAACCGTTTAGGGGTTCGGGATTCAAGGTTTAAGCATTATTTGGGCATCACCAGGACTTTACCGGTATTGCTTCCTGGGATTCCCTTTATACCGTTCTGTCTGGGATGTGGTCGAAGAGAGTCCTGGCTAGTCTGGGTTGGGCTTTCAGCGCTAGGCTACAGTCTTGTGATGTGGCGGTTGCACAGTCAACCGTAAAGGTACCATAGCAAGGCCGAAGGAAGGAAGGTCATACTAAGCCTTACCCAAAGGCCCCAAAGTAGTTCCTGTTTGGGGTTTATATATAGAATCCTATAAGGTACTGCCAAAAAGGAACTACTTTGGGGCCTCTGGGTAGTATGGCCGTATTAAGCTCTTGAGGGCCATGGCTGCCCCCTTTTTTCTGCAACCCCAGCATGCGATTCGTCTAATGTGAGTTTTCGTTGCGCCCTCCGGCGTCTTCGTGCTTCACTCTGGAAGAGCAGGGGAGCCTAACTAATTACGTGCTATTGGGCGGGTTCCTGAATATAAGTTTAGTATATAGTCTACCCCCAATCCGTATTCTGCTAATTAGGGCCGCTACAGTAGGGCTCATAGGGTGCAGGGTATGTATTCAGCCTAGTCGACTTGTGAGATGGTATAGGCCACAGATAGGAGGTGAGGATGGAGTCCAAGGCAAGCATGCCGTTGCTAAGGTAGAGTTGCATATCTTGTTTCGAGAGCCCCGAGGTTGAGATGTACAGTAAGCCCTGCCACCTTCTACTCATTTTCCTTTATCTATCAGCGTTGAGCGAAGCCCAGCCCACTTGCCTCCAGCGTACAACGCAGAAAATGTCATGACTAAAGCCAGCCAAACCCGACCCCGCCGACCGAAATCCAAAAGTTCCGAGGTCTTAAGCCCTTCGACCGAGACAGCTACGCCAGAGATTTTTTTGGGTGTACAAGGACATAAAATGCAGAAAACCTTGACCTAGACCCTCCATCTACCCTCTATTAGACCCCAAATGCCCCTTATGTGGGACCATATACCCCTATTTGAGGGTACCAGGAGGGTCCTGGGAACTCCTCCTTTTGCTGGCTCGCCAGGGAAGAGTTTCTGTAGTGTCACCCCCTGGGAGCAGCCTGTGCCTGCCGCGATGTCATACGTGGCGCACCTGCTCCCCATGCCGATCGCTGCGGTTCCCGTCAGGCCGGGGTATAGGGTTTAGATTTTGGGAGGTTAGATTTTTTACTGTTTAGGGCCAATGAGAATTTAGGATTTGGGTTTTAGGGTGTTTTAGGGTTTAGAGCCATGGGTTTAGTTTTCAAGTCTTTTTATGGTTCATAGGAGTTTAAGGGCTTACGGTCTGCCGTTCCTGCCATGCCAGGAAAGTATTTGTAGATACGAAAGGTTTTCGAACCCTACGGATCCATGTACCTACGTAGTTTATACTTAGACCTATAGATATCGAAAGTCTTACTTTAAAAGCGGATTCTAGGGGCGCGTGTTGAAACTCGAGCTTTTTTGGGCTCTTTTTTGCTTCAGGGCCTGCAGTGGCATTAAACTTTCGCGTTACCTTCGGATGTTAAGGTCTGTGGCTTCGGTTTTTCAGTTTGGCGCTTTGGGGTTTTGGGTTTTTGAATTTGGCGTTTGAGGGTAAAGGGTTTAGTGCTTCAGCGTCCGTCAGGTTAGAGGGGTGCTTCAAGTTTAGGCGCTTTTTCGAGGCTGTCAAGTTCCAGGTTAGGACCTGCTGCACCCTCGCCCAAAGCCGCAGACCCTAAACCCAAAGCTCGAAACCCTAACACCAAATCCCTTTCCTTCAACTCATACACCCAACATCGCAAAAGCCTGAACCCCTAACTGCTCAAGGAGGGTTGGGAGTGAAAGGTGGCTTCGGACTAGTGCCGATCTCCAAGCTTACCTAGGGGTCACTGTTCAACTCAGTTCAAAATCCTTCAAAGAAGGATCCTTCCATTGAGGGTTTCTTCAGGCCCTTATACTACGGCTACTTCAATCTATGGAGAGTCTATGCTCTACGAGCGGCCGGTATTCTGTGGGACTCCTCAAAGCACCGCAACACCATGTGTACGTCACTATGTGAGGTGGAGATCCTATGTAGAACCCGGGAGCCGGGACCTATGTGTAGCCTTTGGTGCATCTCGGAAAGCTGAAGCAGCATGTGTCCTCGACCCTGATCCGTTAAACCACATACACCCTGACTTAGCACTATGTCTTCAAAGAAAAGAAGGCTCAGAGGCTTGTTCAAGCTCAGGGCACCATATTTAGACTTTGGAGGTCCTTGTAATTGAAATTTCGGGGGTCGTGATATCAATATGTAAGGGTCGGTTTGCATCAAGCAGGACCTTCTCATTTCCTGCTGAAGCCACGCCCTCGAAACAAGAGGCATGGCCACGCCAAGTGCAGTGGCACTGTTCGCCCTGCAGGTCGCGCAGCAGAGGGCTATCGAGTTTGGAGTCTGGCATTCAGGTTTTGGATTTTAAACTAGACTACATGACTACCAGTATTAGTCCGTAGGGCTCCCTATTGTTTATCATACTACAATGGACCCCGAAACCTTATCCTGATTTTTCAAAGCGCCTAGATTAGATCTCAACTGAAGGTTTAGGGTTTTGAGTGGAAATTAGAAGAAGGTAGGAGTTCGTGCTTCAGGGGTTTAGGGCCGCATTTACGACTACGGTGATGCTGCTGATGACCTGCTAATAAAGGGGCCTTAATAAAAAGGATAGGGTTTGGGGGTGTATTATACTATACTCAAAACAAGGAACCCTCAAACGCGTAATTCTAATTATTGAAGCCCGTACATTACGCCTTGCTGCTGTTATTCAGAACGGTGCGACTTTGGGCCGCCGTCGTTTTTGTTGGTTGTGCTTCAGGCCTTCGGAAAGTGCTGTCGGGCAACTACGTGTATAAGAGATCGTGAAGCTGAAGTTCAAAGACGGAATTCCTACATGCGAAAATGGTAGTGATGAATCAAGACTGAGAGCCACAGCGCGAACAAATGTAGCTTGATGATTGGGAACCTCACCACTGTCGGAGGCCTCACAAGGTGGGACGAAGGTAGGTGGGATTAAGGATCCCTAATATAAGGACTCTTATTTGGGAATATCCCACCTACCTTCATCCTACCTTTTGAGGCCCCCGACACTGACCCCCAAAACTAGAAAAATGCAAGATCCCCGAGATCCTCTCAACATCCTATGCAATTTGTTCGAACCTCGCAAAGACCCCATACAGCCATCGCATGCAGCCTGTCAAAGCTTGTGTGGCACCTGTTAGAAGCCTCATGAAAGTTTCAACAGACCGCCATATAAACCCTAAACTCTAAAAACTAAGCCCTTAAACCCTATCAATCTAAACCCTAAAACCTGAGAGCCTAAGACCTTACCCAGAGGCCCCAAAGTTGTTCCTTTTTGGGATTACTTTTTAGGATTCTATATCTGAACCCCAAAAAGGGACTACTTTGGGGCCTAAACCCCAAACTCTAAACCCTCAAACCCTAAACCCCAAACAACCCTGAAAACCCTAAGACCCTACTTAAAGGCTCGTGGGGCTTAGTAAGTAAGGTTATAAGTAGGTTATAATTAGGATAGCCCCACTTAGGGGACTTATAACCCCAGTTATAACCTACTTACTAAGTCCCGTGATCCTCTAAGTTCCCTCTTATACTAGAACCCCTATAGATCCCTTTAAAGGAGCCCTTTAAGGAACCCTACTTACTAAGTCCCGTGATCCTCTAAGTAAGACCTTAAACAGCGAGGCGACGACTTCGAAGTTGGTCCAAAGCCCACAGCGGCAGAATTCCACCAGGCAATGCGCTCCCAAGGAGCCCCATACCCCTGAATTAAGGATTAGGATGCCCAGTAGTACCCTTATTCCCTTTTTGTAGTCCTAGGTTCCTTATAAAGTTACCCAATACCAAAAAGAGAGGCCTGTTTGTTCTTAGGTTACTGGGTATCTTAGAGGAATATAGCCTAGGCCCAAGGATTCCGTAAAGGGATCTATAAGGTTTCTATAAGGGAATTAAGGAATATAGCTTATAATTTATCAATATGAAGCCCTACATAGTTAAAGCCACATTCCTTAATTCAGGGGTGTTGGGCTCTCTGGGCTTGCTCAGGGTTGAAAACCCGGATCCATTATGAATCTTTGGGTGCAGGGTTGAAGGTTCAGCGGATTAGTATGCTTCTCGGCCGTAGGGTTTAGGGTTCAGGGGATTCATAAATATGAGTATATACATATATATGTATATGTAATTTGCTGTTGTTGCTGTTGTCGATTTTGGTTGTGTAGGCTTTTCTTAGGAGCCGGGTAGGTTACGAATATGTTGGGTCCCTTGTTGATGCAGCTTCTTCATGGGCTGGCTTTGGAGGGTTAGTAGGTTTTTCGGGATTCTAGCCATTCGAGGGTTTTTAGGTGGTTTGGGTGAGGTTCAAAAAATTTCTGGGCTCGGGGCTTATGGGTTTCGGGTCCGTTTTCCGGTCCTCTGCGGGTCTAAGAGGGTTTAACGTGTAGGTCTTCCGGGCGTTGTGTTTAGGACTCCCGGTTTTCGGTTGCGGGTTACTATAGTGACCTTTATAACTAGACGAGGGTTTGGGGGTATATTATACCATGCTTATAAGAAGGTGCCCCCCAAACCCTTTTCTAATTATTAAGGCCCTTACATGGGTCATCATGGGTTTGTGGTTTTCTTAAGCTTGAGGCGGCGGTTCACGGGTCGGATAACAGGCAATGCCAGACCCTACATGCATCTTGAAAGACAACAACTCATAGGGACCCTACAAGGGTAGTGGGGAGGGGGGGCGGGGGACTAGACTTCCTTAATTAAAGAGGCCTTATTCCCCCTCTCCCCCTGCCCCCCTTAGGGTCCCTAAACCCCGAGGTTGATTAATAAGTAACAATGTCGCCTCATGTAGGTCATACGCGTTCGTATTCATCAACCTGAATTCAACACCCTTCTTTAGCAAACTTAAACGACAAGAAGCCAAAACAACCTTATGACACCCTACTCTGAACGCTAAACCAAACTGGCACCAAGCCCGAATCCCTAAACCCGAATAGCCCTACCACCCTACACCCCTAATAACCCTGACCGCCAAACCCTAAACCCCAGAATGCCCTAATCACCCTAAACCCTATTGGACCTTGTCAGATGCAAGTGGAGTTGGAGCGGTCCAGAAGACAGCTCGCAGAGGAGCGGCAGGCAATTTTCGCACATATAAAAGTCTTGTAAAAGGGTCCTGAAAGGGCTTGATTCGGGATCTATTCAGATTTCTACGGCAGGGATCTGTTTGCGTGTACAGCCCGGGCTCAGCATGACTCAGGGTTCGGGTTTCAAATTCTTGGGGTCTAAGCCTTTGGGTTTGGTGTTTTGAGGCTTGCAGGACTGAGGCCTGGAGGGTTCAGTGTTCAGACCATGAAGGCTCCTAGGACCCAGAGTAGGGCCTTATTCCCTTTTTGAGGGTTTCGGTTCCCTTATAACCCCCTTTATAAACCAAAAAGGGCGCCCTTTTTGTTCCTACTTTACTCTTAGGTCTAGGGCTTGAATCTTTGCTGATGTAGTTGTCGAGGTATGAGGACCGAGGGTTAGGAGTTTGGGCTTCATGTTTGTTACTTGGTACACCTTCCGATGGGCTTGAAAGGATGATTATGTTTAGCTCAGGGGTTTGGGCTTTGTAACCCTGATCATCCATTCTGCAGCCTCATATACAACTTTGCTTTACAGTTCCAATCGCTTGCCTTCGCTACCCTAGGCACCCTAATTCAATCCTTACATGCGGGATCCGAAGGATGTCATAGATGTTGGATGGAGCACTTCAACCCACCCCCGCACCTCCCCTGCCCTTCAAGGTGAGCCACGGCATAACCCAAGTCCCAAAGCATGCCAGCCCTGAACGCCCAAACCCTGAACTGCACGGGACCCAGAAGGGCCCACGGGCCCTTAACATACTCTAACAATGAATGGAGGGGATGAATATGTAACATGACGATTCCATAGGGCCTCTACATAAAAATGACCCTTTGTAGCATTGTAGTACGGCAACCCTAGTCTGATTGTGTCTGCTTCGATGTATCAACCCCCAAGTCCTCTTGAGAACCCTAGTTGATCTTCGTCGAATGCGTAGAAGCCGGATACAGAAAGCGAGTTTCTCCTGGACGTCAGAATCCCGAAGACCCCCAAACCCGCCTAAGCCCTAAACCCCAAACCCTAAACCCCTAAACCCTAAACCCCTAATCCCTAAACCCCTAAACTGCTAAACCCGCAAGCCCTAAACCCCAGCCACTAGGTCACCCAGAAGCTGCGAGAGCTCCTTGTCATGCAAAATGCAGCTGCCCGGCCGCAAAGATTCATTCGATTGATCGGGCGGGGGTTTCTAGAGCTCCGGATTTCGGGATCTTCTGTTGGTATCATGTCAAAAGAAAACTAAACCACCTCAAGTCTGAACCCTAGACCGCTAGTTGTGGAGTTTTCGACTGTTTTTGTTGTGGGGGAGGAGGTGTTGGATGGTGTTGGAAGTTTCGTTCCATGAGTACCAGATTGTCATGGTGCTTGCAGCCTTCCTAAATATCTGAGGGCATGCTGGGCCCTATGCTCAAGGCCCGCTACGAGATAGGATCCACAGTTTCAACAGGTCGCCATTCATCATTTCAGAATTCACGCCTCCCCTCCTCCCCCACCGCGCCGCCCTCACTGATGACAGGGAGCCAGACCTTCCAAAATCCCTTAATTAAGGAATGTACCTTAAATCATATTAGGGATCCTATTATAATTTAAGGTATATTCCATAATTTAGGGGATTTTGGAAGGTCTGGGGAGCTACCTAGTCCCACTCCTTAGAACAATTGAAGCACGAGAATGGAGTTCCTGCGTGAAACGGAGCCCTTAGCTCCAAGGGTAAAAGGAGGGACCCTTAATAAGGACCCCTAGGTATATACCCTTAATATAGCTGTTATATATCCATTGTATAGCCCATGATAGGGTAGGGGTCCACACTAAGGGTTCCTCCCTTTCCCCTTTGAGTGAAACGAGCCCTTAACCTTACACCACCCAGGAAAGGGCCGACCGAAGATGTTGAAATATCAAAGCAAAGCCTACCTTAACCCGGAATAACCTACCTTTTTCAGGACTTATACAAGGAACTCATAATAAGGAACCCTAAAAAGGGTAGGTTATTCAGGGTTAAGGTAAGCCCTAAGCTCCTATTCCCAATGTAAAAGCCTATAGTCGCTTCTTCACACTGTGCAACACACTCCTAAGCCCTTAACGTCCTGCAAGACTCCTCAATCCCAAACCTCTAAAGCTCGAAACCGCAGGCAACCCCATGGAAGCCACCAACTGCTAAACCCTAAACCTTAAACCGGCAGGAGTATTCGCAAGAGATCACCTCGTTGAACAATACCAACGAGCACCTAAGAGGCGAAATATTAGACCTGATCCAGGACTCCAGGGGGGGGTTATTACGCTTCCCTTAAGGGTACCCTTTAAGGCTTCCTTCAATGGCCACTCACGAGTTCTCCAGGGATCTTGTGGGTTCCTTTACGGTTCTATATGGGTTTATGATGTTTTTGGGTAAGTGTTGTAAGGGCTTCATCGGTGGCTCCCGTCTTGTCCTCGGTTGGGTTGTAGAGCGGGGGAACCCTGAACAATGATGCTACCCCGTACTCAGGCCCTGCAGTCTGTGCTACCAGTAGTCTCTTGCCGTGCTGATTGCTCCTGTAGTAGTAGGCTTCATGTTTTGCTACATGCAGTTTCGGGGAGAGGCCTGGGATGTCCCTCAACCTTCCCGAAAGCTGAGATGTTATGAGCTCCTTTCCAAAAAGGGCCAACGGAACAGGCCTCTACATGAGGAGCCCTGTGCCCTAAACCCAAAGGCCATAAGCCGTCCAAGCTTTCTCTAAAACCCTAAACCATGAACCCTGTACTGCAGAAAATAAGATCCCGCGATGGCTGGCGGGGCGCATGGTTTGGGGGTTCCAGGATAGCTGCACTGCTCTGGGGATAAGGGTCAATACTTATAGGGTTTAGGGTTTAGGGTTTAGGGTTTAGGGTTTAGGGTTTAGGGGCCTCAATAGTTTGCTTAAGACTGTGGGATATATTGTACTATGATCAGCTATGAGGGAAGATAATATTTGTACTAAGCATATGTAAAGGTTTAACGAGCCGGCACAAACCCCTTGGAGTACGGGATGTGGTTACTAGTTAGTGAGACCCCTGCATTGCCATTGTATCAGCCGCAACACCCAACGCAATCCTACCCCCTAAACCAAAACCCTATAAACCCTAGACCCTAGGCCTTATAAGCCCTAGACCCTAATTAAATCCTATAAGTCCTAAACCCAAAACGCCCTAGACCTTAAATTAAACTAAACTCTAAACCCTATAAGTGCCTGTAAGCCCTAAGCCCTAACCCCAAACCTCGCTCGCCGAAGGACTTAGAGGCCACGCTCTGCGGCCAGCCAGGACAGACCCCAGCAGCGGAGAATCTCGTATCGACCTCGGGTTTTGTTTGTTTTCTCAGGGTTTAGGGTGTACCGACCTCTGTGGTTCTTGTTGAGGGTTTAGGGTTTAGGGTGTACCGACCTCGGCTATCTCCGTAGAGGTCCAACTGTCCAAGTACCGAATATTCATATGCTGTCCCTAATACCGCGAATGCTGACTTACCTAACCTCGGAAATGCAGGACCGTATGGTCGAGCTACCAGTAGGATTCTTCCTACAATGACCCTCCAGTGAAAATGAACCCTTCATGATTCTCAGAGGCTTACCGCTGCTGATGACTATTCTGTCAGAGCAGCCTGTGTCTGTCATTGATTGGTTGTTCTTATCTTGTCTGACGACACCTTAGTCTTGAACTGCTGTGAAAGGCTGGGTGTACCAAGTCTTCGGGTGACAGATAGTTAGGAGCACCTTATCGTCATACCCCGAACTAGGGTAGACACCTGGTGTTCTGGTAATGCTGGGTAAGACGGACCGTGCGCACCCTGCGGATTAGTTACAGTATGTGTTTGTATTCAAACAGACCCATACACACCCGATCCCGTCATTATCAAGGCCCGTCGATGGGTGGCGGTATTTTTTGCTTATTTTTTAGTTTTTGTTTATTATTTTTTTTCGTTTTCCTCGTGGCAAGCAAGCAAGCCAGCAAGCAAGCAAAGCAAGCAAGCCAGCGAGCCAGCAAGCCAGCGAGCAAGCAAGCATGCAAGCGTGCAAGCAGGCAAGCAAGCAAGCAAGCAAGCAAGCCAACACGCAAGCAAGCAAGCAAGCAAAGAAGTAAGCAAGCAAGAAAGGAAGCAAGGATGGAATCGCTGCAGCCTCCTGTTATTACTACCTACTACCTACTACGTACTACCTACCACCTACCACCTACCACCTACCACCTACCACCTACCACCTACCACCTACTACCTACTGCCTACTGCCTACTACCTACTACCTACTACTACCTACTACCTACTACTACCTACTACTACCTACTACTACCTACTACTACCTACTACTACCTACTACTACCTACTACTACCTACTGCTACTGCTGCTGCTACTCCTACTACTCCTACTACTCCTACGACTCCTACTACTACTCCTACTACTACTACTGCTACTGCTACTACTGCTACTACTACTACTACTACTACTACTACTACTACTACTACTACTACCTACCACCGACTCAAGCAAGACAGCGAGCAAGCAAGCATGCAAGCGTGCAAGCAGGCAACCAAGCAAGCAAGCAAGCAAGCAAGCAAACGCGCAAGCAAGCAAGCAAGCAAGCAAAGAAGTAAGCAAGTAAGAAAGGAAGCAAGGATGGAATCGTTGCAGCCTGCTGTTATTACTACCTACCACCTACTACATACTACCTAGTACCTACTACCTACCACCTACCACCTACCACCTACCACCTACCACCTACCATCTACCACCTACTGCCTACTGCCTACTGCCTACTACCTACTACCTACTACTGCCTATTACTACCTACTACTACCTACTACTACCTACTACTACCTACTACTACCTACTGCTACTGCTGCTACTACTACTACTGCTACTCCCACTACTCCTACGACTCCTCCTCCTACTACTACTACTACTACTACTACTACTACTACTACCACTACTACTACTACCTACCACCGACTACCTACTACCTACTACATATTACCTACTACGTAGTACCTACTACCTACCACCTACCACCTACTACCTACTACATAGTACCTACTACCACTGCTACTACTACTATTATTGTTATTACCACGACGACGACGACTTATTACTACTACTACTACTACCACCACTACCACTACTACCACTACTACTACTACTACTACTACTACTACTACTACTACTACTACTACTACTACTACTATCACTACTACTACTAGTACTACTACTGCTACTATTACTACTACCTACTACTACCTACACTACCTACGACTACCTACTACTACCTATTACTACCTACTACCACCTACTACTACTTACTACTACCTACTTACTACTACCTACTACTACTACTACTACTACTACTACTCCTACTCCTACTCCTACTCCTACTACTACTACTACTACTACTACTACTACTACTACTACTACTACTAATACGACTACCACTGCTCCTACTCCTACTCCTACTCCTACTCCTACTCCTACTGCTACTACTACTACTACTACTACTACTTCTGCTGCTACTTTTACTAACGCTGCTGCTGCTGCTACTACGACCACTACCACTACCACTACCACTACTACTGCTACTACTACTACTACTACTACTACTACCACTACTGCTACTACTACTACTACTACTACTCCTACTACTACTACTACTACTACTACTACTACTACTACTTCTACTACACCACATACCCCTACCCCTACCCCTGCCCCCACCCCCCACCCCTACCCCTACCCCTACCCCCTCGCCCCCTACCCCTACCTACCCCTACCCCTAGCCAAACAAGGGAAACGGAAAAAAAATGAGAAGAAAAACGGAAAAATAAGGAACAACAACCACGCCCCCGTCGATGCCCGTTATGCATCTGGCAGATTCCAGTCCGATTGAAGCACTACTCCACAAGCATGTGACAGTGTTACTGTTAAGTTTGTTGTTGGAAGACTTCTGACATAGACACGTGACATTCGGATCCATCGATTTGTTTAAGATCTTTGAGCTCGGGACGGAGACCGTGTATGTGCCGCCCGACGATCCGTTGGACAGCGTTAAAACGGGGTTGGTGGCGATGATGCATGATCTGCACGCTCCCCAGATTCCGAAGTGCGACTTTTTCTTGTGGTCGCTGCTGCCAAGGGCTGCACTTACACCGCTGACACACCGTGCAACGTGCCGGTGCGATTACTGACCGACAGCAATTTGCCACTGAGGTTTGCTTGGCACACTCGGTCGGCAAGCTCGGCCTCACAACTTCGTAGTGTACGCCAACTGATGCATGTTACCCGTCCTCAGAGCATGGCAACGGCTCTTCTTTCACATCCCTCTAGGTCTTTATGTTTCCTCTCTCATCCGATTCTGTCTCTGCTGAATGCACCAAAACCCTGGTGAAACACCAAACGATCGACTTATTTTATGACCACGACATCTACATGTTTTGCTCGATGCTTATACATGTATGCCAGATCGTCGAACTCAGTATGCCTGCGGGCGTTGCAGAAAAGGCATGCACACGCACAGAGCTAGGTAGGCTGTAAACTCCCAAGGCCTTTCCGAATGTGAACATCCCAATCGGTAGACCCTCGAAACCTGCGCTCTTAGAACCGTGAATCCCGAATCGCAAAACGCCCTGATGTGGGTGTCGGAATATTTAGTAGTAGTGACCGCTGCGTCTTCATACGACGATATACCCAATGCGATTCTTTTGCTAATTATTAATGCCAAACCCTAAGACCCTAAACCTTAAAGCCCTACACCCTTAACCGAAAACCCTAAAGCCCGAAACCGTAAAGCCGAAAACCCTAAAGCCCCAAACTCTGTACCCGAAAACCCTGAAGCCCTAAACCCCAAGCCCGAAAACCCTGAAGCCCTAACCCCCAAACCCGAAAACCCTAAACCCTAAAACCTTAAAGACCCAAAGCCCTAAACCCTCTGCAATCCCAAAGGCCACCATGAAGAGGGCCGTTTCCAAGAGATGCCTGACCAGCGAACCGATCCTCTGTCCTTGTTGTCATATTCGGGTTTCGAGCTTCGTGTTTAAGAGAAAGGGTTCATGGTTTAAGATTTCGGGCTTAGGGTTTAGGGTTAGGGCTTAGTTGGTTTAGGGCTTGGGGTTTAGGGTTTACGTACGTTGGGGTTCATTCATTTGTAGTACATAAAGCCAATCTGTAAAGGGTTCCTAGCCGAGATGTCCTTATACATGTCCCTGTCCGCAATGACGGAGTTACGGTTACGCCGTTACGCATGCCGACGATCGATTTCATAGGGCTCTGAAATGGGGATCATCCCCTCCGAGTTCATTAAATTGGGTTCTCTGGTATATCGCCAGTATCGGGGGACAAGCAAAAACCAGTCTTGCTCATCTCTTCCCTATCATTGTAGATGCCCGTTTCTAAGAGGGCCTTCATATTGGAGTGCTTTTGCAATTTTGCAATCCTACTTCAGGGAAAGCGGTCGTCAACAAGGCCATCTATTTGATCAACCCTGCAAACCCTTAAAAGCTCTGCTGACCTTTGAAGACTAGTGACTAGTCTAAATCCTTGTCAAGGCCCTCATGCGGCCCTGTCATAACCCTGGGTTGGGTTATTTTTGTTTCATGTAGGGGTTCATAGACCTTTCAGGGGTTTACAACCGTTCTTGCGGCTCTTTGTTGGCTTTTCCTTAACCCCTAAACCCCGAACCCTAAACCCTTCTTGCGGCCCCTGGCTGCTGAGCTGAGGATCCCACAAGAGACCGGATCACTGAAAGGCTTGGCCATCGACGGTGCCAAGGAGGGGACCGAGAAGTTGTCATGCGCCTTGGATGCACAGGGTCCTTAACAAGCCATACCTGAACCCAACAGTATGAATAATAATGGCCTGTTATGCGTGTTGGGCCATTTTGTGCATACTTTTGGAGGCGTAGGTAATAATTACACTGGGGTTGCTGCTGCTTAAGTTCTGTACTATCAGTATGCCTGTTCGGAAACTACAGTCATTGCTTGGGGAGTCCACTATCAAGTTTCCCTTAACCCCAAATTCATGACCCCAAGCCCCAAGCCTTTTATTGTCCTGTCTCTGCTTGTATAGGTTGCCATCAGGGGTGTCTGACTTGAAAAAGCAAGCATGGTGCCCTTGAGGTTGAAGGAGGCATCTGTTTAGGAGTGGTCCGTACTGCTTGTTCTCAGAGTCTTCATGATGGGAATGCCGGTGAAGCCATAAGCTCCAAGTACGGGCTCTAGGCGTCAATAGTACCCTAAACCCTAAACCCTCTAGGCGTCCATTGTTTCGAAGGGGTGGCTCTGGGAATGGAGGGGTTTCGGGGTTTCGTATGCTATCCCTATCCCCGCCATGTTATAGCTCCTTTTTGATAACCTGCTTTCCCAATCCACATATAGCAAGTACATTTTATATATATATATATATATATATAGATATATGTATGCATATATATATATATTGCTTTTTGTTGTCGCGTCTTTTACGCATGTCTTCATTTGTTTGCTTGTTTGGCTGGCTTTTTTCACATATGACTGGAGCTTTCCCTTTTTGAGTTTGCATGTGTCAGAGGATGTTAAATTCCGACCCACATTCCATAACTGCACTTGACCAAGAAACGGAACCACAAGGGCGTGGTTGCCCTAGACGATCGAACCCTGGAAACTGCAGGTTCTGACTACAACTCCTGAGATAGCACATACAGCGGCCTTACAAGATAATCAGGGCATGATATGCTCAGGTGGATTAAAATGTTCAGTGTATCACCTGGAGGCAGGCCGGATCCTGAGCACAGCAACGGTGGCTGCGCGCTGCGGATACCCCTCAAACGAGGAAGATGCATCAAATTTCACGAAATCATACGAAGGATCCGTCTGTAGTTAAAGGGACATTCCTTCTTCATTCGGTATTGGGCGCTTTGCTAGGCAGATCTGAGAAACCTCTTAATGGTTTCTTGTCACGTGTGACAGCTGCCTGTTCAAGCATGTATTCGTCTTCATGAGTTAGTTACCCAAGAAACGGCTCGGTCTTGATTTCGGGATGGTCAGGATTTTGGGATGCTTGTGGGATTTCCCTTCGCGTTTCAGGGCATGTATAGTTCGTCGAGCTGCCTGTCACTCTGGAACAGGCTAGCTGTGACTTTGCCGAGGTATCATCCCGAATTGGAATGAAATCATGAGTGCCCTGCCAGCAACAATCCAGGTCTGGAGGGGTCCGGATTAAGTATGTGTTTTGTGGATGTATGCGATTCCCAGAGGGTCCAAGTACCCAAATAGTCGGGGTTTAGATACCAAAATCCATACTCTAAATGGTTTTCGGACCTTGAAACCCTACTATTTGGGTACTTGGACCCTAGGGATTGTGATTGAAGGCTACGGAGGTCCGAACAAATTGTAGTCATTGTAGTTACGCCTGGCCAAGTCTCACATAGTCTCAGGGTAGTATACACAAAGAGCCTTTTGTACGTAGTTGGTTACACCCCTCTAGCTCTTGTTGTTGGGTGGCTGGCCTCAATTGTAACACTTAGAAGGATTCATAGACTGCTTGGGCGAGAAGGGTATGAAGGGTAAGTATTTTTTATTTTTTTGCGAGGGGTCTGAATCATGGTAATGCTTTACCCGCTGGCCCCTATGACATATGTATGTATGTATGTATGTACGTATGTATGCATACATGTGTGTATGTATGTGTGTATGTATGGATGGATGGGTGGATGGATGCATGGATGGATGGATGGATGGACCGATGGATGGATGGATGGATGGATGGAGTGACGGACGGATGGACGGATGGATTTATGCTACGGGACGTTACGTTACGTATGTATCTATTTATGTAGGTAGGTATGTAGTAGGTAGGTAGGTAGGTAGGTAGGTAGGTATGCAGAGAGAGAGAGAGAGAGAGAGAGAGAGAGAGAGAGAGAGAGAGAGAGAGACAGATAGATAGCCCAAACTGTCCGAGAATGCTGTGGGTGGCAGGGCTGAGGCATGGCGGGAGCCAAAGACATCGATCTCCGTGCAGGCCTGGGAAGAGATGTCACGTGCCATCCCTTGGCTGCAGGAGAGCCTGCCGCAGGGCCTCACTGGTAACGTGCCTGGGTATGGTGGCTGCACTTCCTTGGCCGCTCTTGAGCCCGGCAAGATTCACAGTCTGGACGACTCAGTTTCTGCCTCTTTCCGTGAGGCTTGGAGTTGTGCGAACTGCCAGGCCTCTCTGCAGAAGCAGAGATTAGGGTATAGAGCCCACCAGAAGACTCCTATTTAGTTTGTTCGGATCTTGTACTGCTTCAGCATACCGACCGTCAGGAGTTTGCGGGCACACCGTCCCGACCATGGCTCCACCCCAACCCTAAACCCGCAGACCCTGAGATTTGTCAGATGATATGGGAATGGCGCCATCAATTCTTATAGTATAGTTTAGTACGTGTTAAGATTGCATAGTATAATGCAGTACATCATAGTATATGGTATGTTATCTTAGGAGAGGCACCCTCAACCCTCACCCGATACGCGAGACGCGGAAGTCCAGAAAGCAGAATGCCCCACTTGCCTAAGTACGGGGCCGAAGCCCTCGAACGCCTCGAACCTCGAACCTTGAAACCCCAAGTCCTAGGGTTTAGAGTTTAGTGTTGCAGAATTGAAGGTGTCAAGGATTGAAAGCTTTCGAGTTTCAGGGTGTATGGTGCAGCCCCAAGGAACCCATTATTAAAGCTGCCCCAAGAAAGCTGTGGTTTAGAGTTTAGGGTTTAGGGTGTCCAACGCCGAGGACATTTAGAGTTTAGGGTTTAGGGTGTCCAACGCCGAGGACATATTGGTGGGCCGGCAGCCAAGGAGGACGACGGACACAGCATCGGCGCCTTGGCTTGATTTAAGTTACCAAGGGTTCCATTAAGGGTCCTATAAGGGTTTATAAGGGTTTACGGTTTAAGGAATCTGCCCAGTCTAGAATCCTTAGAGGCCTAGTACTCTCTCTCCCTCCCCCTCTCTTTTAGCATAGGGTGCTGGATATGGTACAGTCGCCTACGGACCAATAGTACTGATGATGTAGGCTCCTAATAACACCACGACAAGCACGACCCTAAAACCCCAACCCCTTAGCCGGCTCACATACTAGGATGCCCAGTAGTACCCTTATTCCCTTTTTGTAGTCCTAGGTTCCTTATAAAGTTACCCAATACCAAAAAGAGAGGCCTGTTTATTCTTAGGTTACTGGGTATCCTAGCATAACCTGGGGTCTCCTAAAGCATGACGCCCTAAGATCCGCAGACCACAATACACAATTTTTGAGAGATCCGAAGAACGCAGCTAAGCCGTCTCATCCCCAAAACCTGCTAAACCCTAAACCCTAAACACTACCCTAAACCCTAATGTAGGAACCTGATTAAGAAACCCGGGGCCGAGAACCCCCCCAAAAAATAGCAGGATACATAAGGAACCCTAATTAAGGCCCAAAGTTTCTTAATCAGGTTCCTACATTAACCCTAACCCTAAACCTGTTATTGTTCCTTTATAGTATAGATCCCCAATAGACCCCTTTAAAGGAACCAGGTTCCTACCTCAACCCCCCCCCCCACATAACCCTTATAGTACCCTTTAAAGGACTCCTTATAGAACCCTGGTTCCCACACTAAGCCCTTTCGACTGAACCCTTAAAGACAATCGGAGCAAAAGCCGAGGCAGCCTCCTGACGCGCTCCGGCTCGTCCGTGTCGAGCACGCCTTCCCTCGAAGATGTGCGGCGCCCTTAGTTCTGGTGGATTGTTGTTAAGGAACTTATATAGTTTAAGCTACCATAGTTTAGGGTTCCATTAAGGATTCTATAAAGGTTTAGGGTTTCACAATTTATTTAGAGTTACCATGCTAGGGGTCTACAGTAAAGAAGATGGTTTCCTGTATTATGGTAACGTAAATTTTAACAAAATCCTTCAACAGGAACCCAGTCTGGCCTTGTACGAGTTGAACCCTACCTTAGCCCACCAGAACCTTCTTTTTTGTAGGGTCCCTATAAATGCCATGGCAGCATAGCAGGGTCTATAATGAGAGACTACAAAAAATATGAGGGTAGGCGATCGAAAACCCCCCAAGTTCGGCCTTTAGGGCTTTTGAGTGTGGGCTTTTGGATTCAGACTTCGGGGCCTCAGGTGCGAAAGAAGCCTTATAAGCCCCAGATCCGAGAAGTCTAACCAACCCAAGGTGCAGGGAGTTTTGGCTCAGAGCATGCTTTTCGGTGCTGAGGAAGCAGTGTACCATAATCAATTGTCAACACTATGAGTAACACTCCGGGATTCCTGTAGCTGCCAGCCTAGCATGCCTCGCGATGTTCGCAAGAGGCCGGTCAGAAAGCCGGCCGAAGAATCAGGCACAACTACAGTTACGAGGTCGCAAGCAAGTACACTGGACCGATGAATCAAGCTCGCTTCATCAGCTAGCTGAAGGAAGAGTGTGCAAGGCAAGTCTCCGGGCGCATTTAGCGCTTGACGATGCAAGCCGCAAACAGCAAGAAGCTCAAGGACAAGTACAACCACAAAGTGCGCATTTCGTGGGCGTGGACTATGCGATCTGAGCACTCGCAAAATGCGGCTGAGAGCAACCCCAGCGTCGGCCCATGGGGATCTTCTTCGAGTCTACCGGAAGCTTACAGAGGGGAAGCAGGTGGGACTCAGTGAAAACTCCAAAGCCATGCTTCGCAAGCTCATGGGGAAACAAACACCCTCCGCGTCCAGGCGCTCATTCAGGACCATCAGCAGTACCCTCAACCTGAAACTTCAAATCCTAAACCCGAAATCCTATAGACCCTACGCCCTAAACTCCCGAAAGTGCCATACCGTGGCGAAAATAGAGTTGCACGTCTGATGGCTCTGTGTGTGTGTGTTGCCGTATGAGCGGCCTAAACCTTAAAGCCTAAACCCGAATGCTAAATTCTAGACCCTAAACCCCCAAGCTTCAACCTTGCTTGCAGGACTTTTGCACCGCAGGAGCTATGCCACCTTAAAACCTTGAAACCTGGACCCACTTATCTACACCCTAGGCCCGAAACACTAAACCCGACAACCTTACCAACCCTACATCCGAGATTGGCTTGGGCCGCGGAGTCACGCTTCAGAAAGACCTCTAATCCCGAGGCCCGCATGGATTCTTAGCTTCTTATTTCCATGGCTCGTGCTCAGGCCCTTCATTCTCGTGGTTCTTCAAAACCCCTCTAACTCCTTTGGGGGCTGTTCTAAATTATGGTCCCTTTTTGGGTACCCTATATAATAAGGACTATACTACTATAGGGCCCAAAAAGGGACCATAATTTAGAACAACCCCCCTTTATTAATTGCATTTCTACACCCTGAAACTCAGAGACCCTGGCCCTGCAAAATTCGCCCTGAATATTGCCCCAAAAAGCATGGGTTCGGAGTTTACGGTGTTGGGCACCAGCAGGAAAAACAGAGCAACAGCCGGCAAAAGAACGCAGCTGAGCATCTGAAAGCAAACCCTAAACTCAATTTCTGAGGTAAGTGATTCCCTCGGTGTTATTGGGGAGCCGTTGCACGCGAATTCCTGCAGCTCGGCGAGGCTTCCGCAGTTGCTTAAACGATTCATACAGGGTTTAGGTTGTCTAAGCATCCTGCAAATCAGGGTTCTACATGGGTGGTTGTCAATATTAGGGTCCCTTTTTGGGTCCTTTATTATAATACGGCACCTATAATATTTAGGGTGCCCAAAGCGGGACCAGAAGTTTGACGACCACCCAGGGTCCCGTCATTTGCTTGAGCCCCTGAGCTGCCGGGAGTGTTTCGGCTTTAGAGTGTGGGGTCATAGCTCGGTTCCGTTTTTGCTGGGTGCGGTTGCACGGTTTACGTAACCTATGTATGTCTGTATGATGTTGTGTGTATGTATGCACGTACGAATGTAAGCATGCATGAATGCATGCATGCGGGCATGAACATTGAGTTCAATATTATGCGTGGATATATGGGAGTTTCCGAAAATAGGGGACCCTAACATACGACCCTAAGTAATAGGATCCTTATTATAAGGACTCCAAAATAAGGTACCTCTAATTTTGGAAACTCCCATATGTATACATTCATGCTAGGCCCCCCTCAATCTTTCGAGGAGTGGACCGACTGGCCTCTTGCACGGATCCGAAGGATTGTCCAAGTGTTTAGGGTTTTACGGTTTTAGGGTTTAGGATTGGTTGAGTTTAGAGTCTTAGGGCCCTAGAGTTTAAGGTTTGAGGGTTAAGGTTCTCGGGCTTCTGTGCGCAGACATCTAAATGACTTCAACTTAGGTTGTTTTTGTGTCCATAAGATGAATCTTCCTGCTGGGGCTGCGGGTCAGAACGAAACCACACCTCCCCGCAAAGGTTCCTTTAGCGTAAGAGCGGCAAGCCGTCTAACTGCCATCCAAGCCAAACCTGAAAGCACCTCTACTTCTTAGATAGTGAACGGGGGAACTTTACATTTTGTGGCCTTAGATATTTGCTCTATCCTAGCAAGTTTGAGCTTTTTGGGGCCCGGTTGTTGAAGAAGAGAGACTTCAGGACCTCCCAAGCGCCCTTTAATGGAGCTCTTATGGTCCTTGTTCAATAGAAGTAGTGGGTATTCGGGGTAGAAGAGAGGGTCGTTGGGGGCCTGAGGTTTATGTTCCTAAACTCCCAACCGAAAAAAAACCGGAGGACCAAGAACCCCCAAACCTGCTAGGTGACCCTAAACCCTAATCTGGGCTTTGGAGTACCATACTTTAATACTTTTTTTCTCAAAAGGAACCCTTATGAAATACAAGTTTATACTTCTTTCTCCCTGGTTACTTAAAAGCTCAGAAATCCTTCGAAGTGTCGAATCCCGCAAAGCTAAGGAGCCTGCAGTCAGTGCCAGTTTCACTACCGGCTCCAGAAATGCAAGCGGCGTGCGGCACACCGGAGTTGAGATTTGAGTTTATGGCTTAGGGCTTAAAGGGAACTCCAGAAAGTTGGAATATGGATTAATGGTAGGACCCCCTATAATTTACCTTAAAGGGGCTACGAAAATGATATTCCAACTTTCTGGCTTCTACTGTAGAGGCTTGGATTGTTGTGGCTCAGGCTTCTACGGCTTTGGGTTTAGGCTCTAAAGCCCTAAACCCGAAACCCTAGGGGCTAACCTTAATTGCAAGGCGGAAAAAAGGTGCTCAGAAAGAAATCCTAAGGGCCGTTTAGTTTCATAGGTTTTAGCAGTTTAGGGTCTAGCTGGGGGGAGTTAGAGTCGAGGGTGAATAAGATAGAACTATTCAAAGGCCCCAAAGTAGTTCCTTTTTTGGGGTTCATGTATAGAATCCCATAAAGGTAATCCCTAAAAGGAACTACTTTGGGGTCTCTGGGTAGACATGACAGTCTACTTTGGGATGGAGTTTGGGGTATGTGCAGCCTGGGCAAAGACAAAGACGCGGATGGTGAGATCAGGCATGTGCAGCATGTGCTTCAGGATGAGCTGCTCGCTCGCTAGTCTTTGAGCCGGATCACCCTAAACCCTACAACTAGGGTTTAGGCTTTAAGGATTTCCGGTCGGGGGCTTGCACTAACTGTCAAAGGGGAAAAGGAGGGACCCTTAATGGGGACCCCTACCCTATAATGGGCTATGTAATGGGTATATAACAGCTATATCAAGGGTATATACCTGGGGGTCCCCATTAAGGGTCCCTCCTTTTACCCTTGGAAACTGTCCAACTTGCGATAAGATCATTGCCGTTGTGCCCAAGGGTTCAGGTTTCGCGAACTGTAGATGTGACCACATTGGCTGGGCTTTGGAGTACCATACTTTAATACTGTTTTCTTTATGGAACCATTATGAAATAAAAGTCTATACTTTTTCTCCCTAGTTACTTAAAAGCTCAGTTGGGCAGTTAACCCAAATCTCCAAGCTCTTTCTGCCCGTCCCCAGAGATGACAAGCGAAACCCTAATACAAGTGGGTGGTTGTCAAAAAATACGGTCCCTCCTTGGGTCCCTATTATATTACGGCACCCATTATTTAGGGTACCCAAAAAAGGGACCTTAATTTTGACAACTACCCAAGTAACACCTAAACCCTACACCCAAAGCGCCAGGTGCGGCTAAACTCTACACTCCTAGTCCGTCAGCCCTCGACCAGATACTAAGATAATCGGACCCAGGCCCCCAATCCTGGAGCTTGATGTTCAGAGAGTTGTTCTGGACGGGCATGTACATACATTCAACTTATGTTTACTTACTTACGTACACACACACACGTGTACGATATATGTATATATATATATATACATTTATATATATATATATATATATATATATATATATATATATATATATATATATATATATATATATATATATATATATATATATATATATATATATATAAATGTATATACATACACATACATACGTACACATGTGTACAAGAATATGCATATACATATATATATATATATATATATACACATATGTACACATGTATATGTCTGTATATATACATATCCATATCCATGTACATGTCCATATAGAGGTGATGTGTATGTACATGTGCATATACATATACCGAAACATACACCTAGATCAACACACACATCACACATACACATACTTAAACATACGTAGGTACATCTTCCAGCATGTGAATCCTTGGGTCAAGCGGCACCGCAAGCACCCAGAGCCCACAACGCTAAGTCCCTTGCTAACACCAGCATCCTCAAGTATTCCATCATGCATTTCGTTTAGCAAGCAGATAGCACTGCCCGAAATTAATTCTCAATCTTAGCACGCGAAGGGGCTAGGCTGGGTTTAAGACGTTTTCATCAGCAACGCGACTCGTAAGGAAGGAGTGGGTCAGAATATCAAGGGATCGGTTGAGGGTTTAGAGCCGCTTCCAGAACAGACCGCAGAAGCTCCAAGATTCCATCAAGCCTCCTACCCAAAGGCCCCAAAGTAGTTCCTTTTTGGGGTTCATATATAGAATCCTATAGGGTAATCCCAAAAAGGAACTACTTTGGCGCCTCTGGGTAAACCCTAAACCCGCACCTTAAAGGCCCTGCAGCTACGCACGCAATGCGTTCGGAGACCCGGTCTAGTCATCAAAGTCTTGCTGAGGTCCAAGAGCGACTTAGTCGATGCGCAACGCACAAGGACACAACTTGCATAGGGCCGTGGGGACCTGATGTTTGGCTTTGTTTCTTTCGATATATACATATGTATATGTAAATATAAATGTATATGTATATGTAGCAGAACTTAGGTGAGCAAAGGAGTATGTATATGTAAATGTACAAGCATATGTATATGTATATGTATGTATATGTATGTATATGTATGTATATGTATGTATATGTATGTATATGTATGTGTATGTATGTATATGTGTATGTATATGTATGCGTATGTGTGTGCATGAAGGTATGTGTGTCTAGCTTGTATATGCTGCATATATATATATATATATACACACATACACACATGCACAGACACATGCTTTGTTGGGTGTGTTCTTGGGTTTCTACCAACAACTGAGTGCGCAGCCGTTAATGCCTTGTGGGTTAACAGAAGGTTCCAAAAGTCATGGGGCAAGGGAACCTCAGCATCTCCTCCGACATAGGCTTTACAGTGCAGGAATTATGCTTGGCATCCCGATCCTTAACACCCGAAATACTGTTGATGATATAAGTCCTGCATGACCCATAATAAGGAATATGCCATAATTCCCATATATTCCTCATTTTGGGTAATGCAGATTTATATCATCAACCGTATCTAAGCCCTACAGGGCGAAAGGCCGTGAATGCAAGATCAAGTTGCTGCCTGGGCGTGGGCCATCGCTACGTGTTTTTTGACCTGCACGGGCACCTGCTGGAAATTTGCTTCTATTCCAGGGGGGGGCACTAGTGTACCCCAAGACCCCAAAGTAGTTCCTGTTTGGGGTTCATATTTAGAATCTTATGAGGTAATCCCCAAAAAGAACTACTACGGGGCCTCTGGGTAGGGGTAAGGAGGCAGCTACGGGCCCTCTTTGCGCGGGGGTTGAGATCCACGGTTCGGGGTTTGCGGAGTAAAGGGTTTAGGGTTTAGGGGTTTAGGGTTTAGAGTTTCCCGGGGACCCGGGGTTTCATGGCAGGGGAATCGTGGCTTCGAGGCGGAATATGTCCAGTGGCTTCAATGGCAACTCTACTGCAGACACAATGTGAGCACATTAGCACATGTGCGCATGTCTGTGAAGTAGACTCAAGCTGACGTTCAGCAATTCCGAGACCTGAAATGTGAGACAAGCCCTAATCCCCAAACTGCTAGCTGGTAGCTTAAGCCCGGCATCACATGTTCCGAAGCAGAGTGCCTGCAGTACCATTTGTCAACCAGTGCACCTCACTGAGCTGTCGGTTTACGTGTTGCTCAGAAGGTGAATTCACTTGGTGTCGCTTCTGATTGCACGTGGCATGCCTAGCTGCAAGGCAGTAATTTAAAGTCGGCGTGGTTCTGCTTGCAGACTTATGGGCCTTTCCTCTCTGAAGGCTCACGGATGGCTCAATGCACCTGCAGATAAGAGTCAGACACGAGGTTGCTGGAAAAACTGCGTACATTCCAGGAACCTGCAGTATGCAGCACAGCTTGGCCCTGGTCCATATGTGACAGATTCCCTTATCCCTAAGGGTCCATGTACTCTCATAGTATATACATTGGCCTCATTGTAGTCCCTATATAGGTACTTTGGGGCTCATGTATCTCTATATGGGTACATGGACCCTGAGGGTATGCTTGTTCCAGCCAGTTCCGCTGAACTTCCGCCCAGTAAGTCAGGAAAGCTACAGCGAACGTATGAGAGCAACTTTGGGTTGGGCTGTTGCGCTATGAGTGCTTCGGTTGATGGTATAAATGCTGCTAAACCCTAAACCCTAAACCCTAAACTGTGGGAATTATGGTATATTCCTTAGTATGGGTAAAGCAGGATTTATCTCATCAATCGTTGCACCCTGAACTCCAAACCGCCGAACAAGCAGTACCGGAAGTACCCTAAACCCTAAACTGTGGGAATTATGGTATATTCCTTAGTATGGGTAAAGCAGGATTTATCTCATCAATCGTTGCACCCTGAACTCCAAACCGCCGAACAAGCAGTACCGGAAGTACCCTAAACCCTAAACCCTAAACCCTATCCCGACAATGTAAGCCTTAGTTCGCAAACCTATGCCTAGGCCCTAATGCTTTCGATGCGTATGACTCTGTGCATGTCCGTGTGTACCGTGCATGTGAATGTGCATGTGTGCATACGGGTGCGTGCATGCATGTATGTAGGTAGGTAGGAGACAAGCTGGTAGGTATGTATGTATACACAATTAGATAGTTTCTTCGTCCGACAGATAGGTAGGCAGGAAGATAAATTGGCAGATAAAAAATAGGTGGGTATGTAGGTAGGTAGGTATGTAGATAGATGGATCAACAGAAACGCATAGATCAGTAGCTGAGTCGGGTCACAGCCTGGCAGAGAGATGTTGAGAGGGCCCGCTGCATGGTTTGTGCTCTGCCTAAGCAGTGTAGAGGTCATGTGGCAGCTCATGCAAGCTTTGTGCCTGGGAGAACGCTGTTGCCGAAAGTCACAGTAGAATGCCGTAATCCCAGACCCTACATTCCCTAAGCCGTAGAAGCCATAAACCTGGTATATTAGTATTACAATCGAAATAGATAGGGGCTACCAGGGAATCTCGTTTGTACGGCGATGCCACGCCCTCCGGCTTTCTGTGCCTACAGAGACTACTTGTAGATCGGGGGACTTAGCAAATCAGGTAGCCAGAGCTCCTGGCCCCGGCTGGGATGCTTATAACCCCAGACCTTCCAAAATCCTTTAATTAAGGAATAGACCTTAAATTATAATAGGACCCCGAATATGATTTAAGGTATATTCCTTAATTAAGGGATTCTGGACGGTCTGGGAAGGCTTAGGCCCATGCGAATCAGCAATATTCAAAAGAAACTCACAAGTCCTGGAAAAGATGATTTGGACAATTAAAGATACAATAACACAGACCCACACAAGCAATCCTACATTCTCAAGAAAGTTCCTTCCCCATCATTTCAATACTGCGGGTACGTAACGGATTGCGAGCGAGTTCTGGATTTCCTGAAGCCTGAACCCTCAAGCTTTGGGGCTTTATGGTTTATGCTAAGGCCCCAAAGTAGTTCCTTTTTGGGATTACCTTATAGGATTCTATATATGACCCCCAAAAAGGAACTACTTTGGGGCCCTTGGGTAGGGGTCTAAGGACTCGGGATCGAGGGTTCAGGCTTAATCAGCGCTTTCAATGCTATTCCTTGGGCTTCCTTGATATATATATATATATAGCCAGACGATAGAAAGCCCCAAACCCCTCAGTCTAATGATTCGGGCTTCTCAAAAAGAGGAAACCCACCAGTCGACCTATTCTTTATCCTGCCCAGCCCTCATATGCCCAGACCTTCCAAAATCCCTTAATTCAGGAATAGACCTTAAACTCTAATAGGATCCCTAATATGATTTCAGGTATATTCCTTACTTAAGGGATTTTGGAAGGTCTGGGTGTGTAGGACCGTTTCAGCGTAACGGTTGCCATATTGGAAGGGCCAGAATGGAAGGTCGCAGCGTTCTGATGTCCCCATTGGTGTGCAAGGTGAGTCCACGAACCATCAAGCCCAACCGCCCGTGTGCGTAACCCTCCATGCGGAGCCGACTAGGTACCAAGCATGCGCACATAGTCTGTTCAAACCTGCCTCCTTGTATTGATTTGACCTTCACAGAACTATCTTACAAATGTTTTTGGGGATAGAGGCGAGCTGCGGGTTTCTTGCTTTGGGGTTCAGGGTTCAGGCTTCAGGGTTTCCGGGTTCACCTACACGCGTGCATACATGTATGTAGTGTAGATAGATTTCAAGTACCTGCACTTATCTAGATATGGTGATTTTTTTGGATTGTGTAGTTTGGCTCTATTTCAGTTCTCTCTTGGCCGACCCTTTCTTTTCGCCTGAAAGTTAAACCTGAATCCTAACCTCGAGACGCTGTTTCGGGTGACTTGAAACGAGTCTGTGTAATAGCTATTCCGATTGCTCGGAAAGACAGCTTGCCAAAAACTTGAATGCTGCAGCTCATCTTCGGGATCAGGGTGCTCTCATAGACTTCTGAAAAGTGTGTCTCCTATAGACAGCACTCTGGACGAAGCGACCGGGTCCAACACTCTAGCATCACATGGGCTTGGACATGGGCTCACCCGTTTGTAAAGTTCCCTCAACCAAGAAAGTGAACTCCGAATCCCGTGCTGATGTCTTCCCTCTCAGCTATCTGGCTGCCTTGCGGTCTGGAGCCTCCTGATCTTTTGGTATATCACATTAACCCGTCTCACGACCGATCATGCTATATGATATTTGGTGATATCGTTTTAACTTCTACTAGAGCCAGTCTCAGAAACAGTTTTACCCTAAGGGTCCATGTACTCATATAGTATAGACATTGGCGTTAATGTAGTCCCTAAATAGGTACTTTGGGGCTCATGTATCTCTTTCTGGGTACATGGACCCTTAGGGTTATTACGCGGGTCTATATACATTATACCATGTCAGCCTGCTGCCTGCTGACAAACACTCGGAACGGATCCGATTTGACGGAGTAAGGTGAGAGACCCAGACATGCCAAGGTTTAGGAGTTTTGGGGTTTAGGGTTTAGGGAGAGTCTTATTATTAGCGGAATCCCATTGCAGCCCTGGAGGAAAGAGGCCTTCTATGAATCTGGGTGTAAATTATCGGTTTCGGGTTAAGTTGCTTAGGCGTTAGGCGGTTGAAACCATGACACAGAGGGCGTGTTGGAACACTTCGGGTGATTCCCATACGCTTTCCTAGCCCCATTTCGGAGCCCTATAGCCCTCTACTGACTACTGAAGCCCCCAGACCTTCCAAAATCCCTTAATTAAGGAATATACCTTAAGTTATAATAGGATCCCTAATGTGATTTAGGGTATATTCCTTAATTAAGGGATTTTGGAAGGTCTGGGCCAGCATACTTCATAAAGGAGTATATTCTTCAACGCTCTACGACTCAAGACTCCAAACCCTAAGCCCCCGAGCCCGAGCCAGCCATCTCCTCAAGTCTCCCAGACCTTCCAAAATCCCTTAATTAAGGAATATACCTTAAGTTATAGTAGGATCCCTAATATGATTTAAGGTATATTCCTTAATTAAGGAATATACATTAGATCATAATAGGATCCCTAATATGATTTAAGGTAGATTCCTTAATTAAGGGATTTTGGAAGGTCTGGGTCTGTTTCGGTCGTCGGCTCCAGTCGTAGCCTGGGAGCATTTGGCACATGGAGCTTTGTCGTGCATCTGCTGACTTTCGCAGGCTGTTCGGTATTCATCACTCTGATGATTGTTGCCCTGGTTGGTATGTTGATGAAGATTAGCAGCCGGTATAAAGATCCGTTCCCAGTATTGCCATTGTGTTCCCATGCTAGGCGTCGTGATGCATTCGCCAAGCGTGCGTTATCAGCAACACAAACTTTCAGGATATCGGGGGAACCGGAAATCTTTACAGTAGCAGCTCTAAATACATATTGAAATACCTACTATTTGCTTAAGAACCCCCAAAAAATAAGAAATATATTCCTTATTGGGGTAATATAGGGATTATTATTTTTAGTTTTTGGGGGTTTCTTAAGCAAATAGTAGATACCGCGCTCCATAAGGCCCTAAAAACAAAAGCAGAATGCTGAGCCCCAGACTCCAACCTCTGAGCCCGAAAGCGCAGATCCCTAAACGTAAGCCCTGAGCCCCGAAACCCACTAGGTCTTGGCTCTGCCTGTAGCGAGATGCATGGACCACTCGCATAGAACATAATGTCTCGATAGAACTTTTAGGGTTTAGGCTTACCTTTGGTTAGTAGGCAATGGAGGAATGGGGTACAATTATAACTACTATTGCTACCATTCTTCCATTCCCTACTAACCAAAGGTAAACCCTAAACCCCTAAACCCTAAACCCTATAGATCCCTTAAAGGATCCCTTTAAAGGAACCTATTACTACCATTCTTCCATTCCCTACGACCCCAAAGGTAAGTAGGGTGCAGGACAAGGTTCCCTGAACCATAGATCCTCCTAGCCCCCAAACCCTAGCCTACCCAAAGGCCCCAAAGTAGTTCCTTTTTGGGGTTCATATATAGAATCCTATAAGGTAATCCCAAAAGGGAACTACTTTGGGGCCTCTGGGTAAACCCTATGGTTCCGGTGTAGTTTGTCGTTACGTGGAAGTCTTCGGATGATTGCAGGTTCGGCGTTGCCTAGTGGTAGAGAAGGTAACCCTTAACCTTATTTGGGTAAGTACAGTCCATTTTATAATCCTTATATAACCAAAAAGGTTAACCTTTAGTTCTCCCCGATACCCGACAAGTAGGGTTGTTGTCATGATGTTCAGATCTGTCGGGCTGCTCCGGCTACTGGGATTGTGGGGTTAACGGGTTCGAAGGGTTTAAAGGTTAGGATTTGGGGTATAGCCAATATAGTCAAACGACATTTACTGTGAAAGCTTCGGCAAATGACGGCGCAACTTTCTGTCAGGCAGTGCATGTGAAGTTGCGCTTGACCGGTGAAGGGCCGAATCGACGTAGACTCCTACCCCAGATCCCGAAAGTCTAAGTCCCAACTCCAAACAGTCCTATTACCCCAGATCCCGAAAGTCTAAGTCCCAACTCCAAACAGTCCTATGAGTCATATTCCAAACCCTGAAAACCCTGCGCCCCTAAACCCCAGCCAGATCCAGACTATGACAAGGAACATCACCCAGACAGTTCTTGCCCCATGCCCAAACCTCAACATCCATGCCCTACACCCTATTCCCTAAATTTAGGGTTTCTTAGGGTTTAGGGTAACCCTAAACCCAAGCCCTATACACCCAAAGCCTTCCCTGGCAGCCTAACCCCCCCCCCCCCCCGCCCAAAGCCAACCAGGCTTAAATTACCCTTTCAAAGGGTTCGAGCCGGGAATTTCCTGGTGGTTCCGCATATCTTTTGTTTGTTCATCTTTGAGGGGTTCTATTAGATGTGTATATATACATATTTACATTTACATTTATATTTATATTTATATGTACATTTATTTGTTTGTTTATATCTATATTCATATACATATATGTGTACCTATGTATATGTCTATATACATATATATACATATATATATATATGTATACATAATATATGTGTGTGTGTGTGCGTTCTATCTGTATGGGTATGACAGCGGCCAGGGAGCTCTTTTAAAGGTCCCGCAGTACTGTAGCACCCCTTCAAGTGTTCCTATAGTCTCCATTGTAGTTCTTTTTTGGGGTTTAGGGGTTTAGGGTGTAGGGTTATATAGTCTCCATTGTAGTTCCTTTTTGGGGTTACCTTTAAGGATCCTTGATATGAAATTGGTTAAACCAAAAAAGGGAACTACAATGGAGATTATAGGTTTCTTTTGGAGGTCTCCTTCTTTGAATGCTCGGAGACCCGAAACCCCAAACCCTAGAGTTGGGGTTGGGCAAAGTGTTCCTGGCATCTTCTGCTTAGAAGCAGTATAGGCCCTACTTTAGAAGCCGAAAGAATTATATACCTACATTATTCCTTAGGGTTCCTTGTTATAAGCATTCTAGAAAGGAGCCCCAAGCCCTATTCAGTCTAATTCTTAAGGCGCCTATATTTATCCGCTGACCCCTAAACCCTAATCCTTAAGCCCTAAGCCCTACGTAAACCCTTTCCCCAAGGTACATTTTAGGGGTGAGTGCTTAGGGCTTCACGGTCTCCCCAGTTATAGTATAATGGGCCCCAAAACCCTACTCTAGCTTTATATAAAGGCCCCTGCGTTAGCCATTTCCATACCCAAACCTCTGTACCTGGCTCTGCGGCCCTGCGGGAAGGATGCACCCTGAAAAGCTTAGCTTGCAGACTGCAACCGAGTCAATTGTGCATATCGAACAGGCTTCCAGTGCAGCCGGGAAGTTTTGGGATCTACCTAGCCCACTTTAGTTGAGTAGGTTACCTGAGCACTTAAACCCTTTTGTGGTTGACAAGGTCTTGTGAGCACCAGTATACGTAGAGGTTGCCAGCACCTATGAGTAAGAACTCAAAGTGTAGACTCTATAGTATCATGGACCTCCTAGAGCTCTGTAATTCGAACCTCTGAAAAGGCCTCCATTCTAGACACATGGGAGTTTCCGAAAATGGGGGACCCTAATATAGTACCCTGAGTAGTAGGTTCCTTAATAGGACCCCAAAATACGGTACCCCTAATTTTCGGAAACTCCCACATAGGCCCTGACAGTCGTGAGAGCTTCGAGTTTGCAGCTCAGAGCCTGAGACTTCGGGTTGGTTGACGGATAGCAGGGATAAGGGTTTTAGGGTTAGGGTTGGGAATATAAGGGTTTTAGTGTTTAGAGTCGGGAATATAAGGGCTTTAGTAGAGTTGGGAATATAAGGGTTTTAGGGTTTAGAGTTGGGAATTTAGGTTTTGCAGTTGTTTGCCATCTGGTTTGGCCGGGAGAATTTGGGGCGTAGGTTTGACTTGTAGGTTTCAGGCTTCGGTGTCCTAGTTATATTAGTCTTGGAGTTCGGAGGTGTTTGATTGAACTGGATCTGGCCTGTCTTTTGAGCATCACCCACGGGGAGTTATGAACACGCTGGCCTATCGCCACCTACTGGCACCCGTAATTCTTTGCAGTCAAAAGAAATCGCGCCTGTTTGGGTGAACATCTGCCTGCTTTGACTGCGTCTCTGCGTTATCGACATCAGCAGCATCATCACATCACCATCAGCACAAGTTTCCGTTTCTTGTATCCACACGTTTCTCCGACCTCACGACGACTGCGACGACGACGACCACGACGACTTCCACACTAATTACTACTGAATCCCATCACTATTTGGCCTTGATACGGTTTCCAACTTTATGGGGCTTACTGTACTACTACTACTACTACTACTACTACTACTACTACTACTACTACTACTACTACTGCTACTACTACTACTACTACTACGACTACTACTACTACCACCTCTGCTGCCACTACTACTACTACTACTACTACTACTACTACTACTACTACTACTACTACTACCACTACCACTAGTACTACTACTACCACTACCACTAGTACTACTACTACTACTACTACTACTACTACTACTACTACTACTACTACTACTACTACTACTACTACTACTACTACTACTCTGCTGCCACTACTACTACTACTACTACTACTACTACCACTACCACTACTACTACTACTACTACTACTACTACTACTACTACTACTACTACTACTACTACTACTACTACTACTACTACTACTACTACTACTACTACTACTACTACTACTACTACTACTACTACTACTACTACTACTACTACTACTACTACTACTACTACTACTACTACGACTACTGATTATTATCAGTATTAGCAGTATCATTATTTTCGGTTCTCTCCACCCCATACTGTTGATTACCGAATCCTGCATTGCTTGCCTAAGATAACCCTACACAACCGAGAATCCTATCCCCTAACACCGTAAACGACACCTGTCTAAGATATTGGCATTTTCCAGGTCATGGTGCTGGTGTTCGTGCACTAATCTCTCAATCCAAAGACAACAACTGCGAGAGCCCTTGGCTGTTTGCAGTTTGGGCATTCGCAACTATCATTACGGTTCGTGGAGTAGTACAGAACCCTGAATCATTTCCAATACTCTATTATTCCTTTGTGTTTCTTAAGACACCTAGCCCTTACGAGAAATAGGACTCCATCGGCTCCTTTAAAAGGAATCCCAATACAAGCTCCATTGAAGTTGTCAGGGCCTGTATAGTGTCTGCTATATAGCTACATCGGATCCCTGGAGCAGCATCGAGAGCGGCGCTAAACCTTGAAATTAGTAAAGCACCTGCAGTCCATGTTCAGGACGCTTCACACAAACCCCAACCCTACACCCCGAACCCGAAACCCTAAACTCAAACCCTAAAACCTTTAGCCCCGAGCCTAAACCCCAAAGCCACATGGCAAAAAACAAATCCTCAAGCCTTGCAGGTGCTCCCTGAGAAGCGGGAACCTCCTGCCGAGGACTCGATCCGCTGTTCGTAGCTTCGGGTTTTATGATACAAGGATTTAGGGGTTTAGGGTTTGGGGTTGGTGGTTCTTTCAAGGGGTTTCGGTGTAGGATTAGGGAACTCAGTGTGCTCACATTAAGGGGGTGGAGAGCTTTATGGTTACACCGTACTGCTTTGTGTTCCGAATGAATTAGGGGTATGTTGCGGTTGAGGCTTTGCGGTGAGGAAGGCCGTAGGCTGCAAGGTTCGCGAAGACAAGGTGAACGTCTTCAGATTGTCCAAATCCCTGGACCTTGAACTCTCAAACCCCAAAGCCTTCAATTACTATTATTAACCCCAACCTGTAAGCCCTAAGCCCTGTAACCCCTAACCTCTTAACTGCAAACCCTGAAGCATAAACCCGAAAAGGGTTGGAACAAGGCTTTCTGGTTATGCCTTCGGCCTTTGGCGTCGACGGGTTGGATGCTGCAGTCTTTAGGGCGTGGTGTTGAGGGTGTCGATTGCCGGAAACATAGCGGGCATACATAATTACCAACAATTCCGCCCTTCGCTTCGTTATCTTCGCTCTTCAAGACTTGGTAAAAAATCACCAATATACTGTTTGGGGCTTCCTTACTAAACAATATAGCATAATAATATACCCCAAAACCCTATTCCAACAAGTAAGGCCCCCACATTACTCTCCAGACGGAGACGAGGCCTTGTGTAGGCCATCTCCTTCGCTTTGCGCGATGCCCTGTCTAACATTCTGTTATGCTTCGTGGCTGGGTAGGTAACTTTTAACCTCTTGGGCCTTGGGGTATCTTTAACCCTGCCATAATTGAAAAGATAAGCCTTTTTGGGCTAGGGTAATTATTCAACCCCTAAGTATGGGCGGCGCAACAAGTTGCCCATTTTAGACACTGGCTACCTGGAACACCAGCTTTGGCGATTGGAAGAGCACAGTGGCACAAGAAAGGTACGTGTGATCACGGCTTTGCTGCGTAAAGGCACTGGGTGCCTCCAGGAAACCACCATAGGCTCATACCCTACCCCTTCTTTAAGGGTACCTACTTTTCTATAAGAGATCCTAACCATAAAACTAGGTGACCTTAAAAAAGGATTAGGGTAAGTTCCGTTTTGGGGTTCATCTATAGATTCCTATAGGGTAATCTTTGGGGCCTATGGGTGGTGATGCCAAGGCCGAAACTGGGAAGTCCCCTTAGAGTTTAGGGTTTAGGGTTTGGGGTTTAGGGTTTAGGGGTCACAGTCGCAGGCGCCGCTTGCACTGCCCCAGTCAGGGACATGCAAGGAAGCTTACTCCATCGCCCTGGCTCTGCCCTTATCTTCTGAGAATCGTGAGCTGGCAAGTGCAGACGTACAATCGGATGAAGCTGAAGCTGCGTCTGACTCTCCGACTGAAGGGGATCTCCTTTACGCCGCTCAAATTGCGGAGCAAGCCTACAAGCGTTGGCGTGAACAGCTTCAAACAGGCGTCATGGGATCCGGACAGGCTGCTGGCTCATTACAGGACCGTGCTGCCGGCCGCAGCCGCAGTCCCCGACGTCACGAGACTCTGGCTGACAGTGCTAACAAGCCGCAGTGATTCCCAGACTGTGTGGGTAGGTCGGGCAGTGTCACTTTCCTTTGATGCTGGCCTCACGTGCTTGATGCGGCTACCACGGGTCCTGTTTAGGGTTTAGGGTCTTCCCGAGAGCACGCGTGTGCGCTGGCGTCGCTGGGGCGTTGCCTTGTACCGGCCCTTTCTACGGTAGAACAACAAGAAGAGTTTATGCCAGGCTTCATCTACATACAGCGTTCGCGTTTCGCGCTTTGTTCACCATTTTCAGACCGTTTGCGTTTATGCTTCATGGAGAGTTCCTCGCAGATTACCGCCCTCCTGCAGTCGTGACAGTCGGTATTTTCAGAGATTTGATTTATTGCATTGCTCAGCTACGGCGTCTTGGGCTGTCCGGTCAACTCGGCTTCTAGGGTCCATTGTGCATGCCGGACTCGCTGGTAGTAATGCTTTCTGAGGTTGCGGTTACTTATATATGTTCATCATGGAAACCACAATCCAATCTTGACAGTGACTAAGCATTCCGACACCAAGAACCGTAAACCCCTGCTTCGGTACGGCTCAGCTCTCTTGGCACGGCAGGAGGAGGAGGAGGAAAGGCCCAGCAAGAAGCAAAAGCGGATTCCGTTAGACGAGGCAGACGCGGAGCAACTGAAGGGATCACGGCTAAGGAGTTTAGGGTTTAGGGTTTAGGGCTGTTTGTTGTTTAGGGGTGTTGGGCTCAGCGCTGCAGGTTCGAGAACAGCGATGTGCGGCTCGGGAGTTTGTGTTTTGGGGTGCAGGGCAGTTGGACGCCTGCCGAACTACATGGCAATATGGTAGGGGACCCTGATATAGTACCCTAAATAGTAGGAACCTTACTAATTAGAAGGACCCAAAAATAAGGTACCCCCAAAATTAGTAGGATCCTTAATATGGATCCCAAAATAAAGTACCCCAAAATTTTCGGAAGCTCTAAACCCTAAACCTTAAATCCTACATAGATCCCTAATTTTCGGAAACTCCCGTATGGGTTGCGAAAAAGCTCAGGGCATCCTGCGGCATCGTTGTAAAGCCTAGGCATTCGTCACGCAGAGACCCGCAGATTTTATCAAGGGCCTTAGGGTTTAGGGTTTCTTTAAAGGGATCTATATAAGGGCTCTATAAAGGGCTTTAGGGTTTAGGGTTCCTGTAAAGGATCTATAGGCTTTCAAACACGTGGGCAAGCGCTTCTTTCGACGCTTAGGAAGATGTTTGAACTCAAAGTCATCCTACATGCGCTCAGAAACAGCCCTAAGTCCTCCATCCTAAACCCTGACTAAGGCCCAAGCCCTACGCAATCCTAATCCTAAATCCGAACACCACGCCTATCACGCTGAAGCCCCAAACCTCCGCTGCGAGGTGCCGCTGATGCACACGTACACATCCGACGCTGGCTGCCTCTACGTGTACCCTGGGGCTCGGGCGTGCCTGGATTATGCATACATGTACGGGCATATACGTACATGTATCTGCAACGTGTGTATCTGTATAATATAATAGAATATACAATTTAACTACAGCACGGAAAAATACAACATAATAAGATACCACAGTACACAGTACTTTTACAATAAAACGACACTATTTTTGCTATCTCCTACTAGACCAGACTAGACCTTACCATACTGTACCGGCACAACATAGCACAATTGTGATATATGACGTGCAGAAGTGTATAGTGCAGCAATTTTCTCATATAGTGTGTTATCACAAGATCATAGCATATGGTATACCATGTTATAGAATATCGAACGGTAGGTGACGATAATGCGTATGCGTATATATATATATATATATATATATATTTATATACATACATATACATATATATATATATATATGAACGACAGAGAGATAAGTCCCTGAATACATTCCGAGTTTAAGTGGCCAAAGAGTAGTAAGTGACTCCATGAACAGATGTCTGCAATCCCTGTATTTTTCGGAGCTACTAGCTACGGACAGTTGCCAGAAGCCTTGGTAGTCGTAGGGGGGGAATACTAATTCGAATAAGGTTTGGGATTATCTTATTGTACAAGCAGGAAGCCTCAGGAATCATGTGTGTGTATATACAAATAACTATATATATATATATATATATATATAGTGTTCGGTCTTCTATACTACAGGGTGTCATGCATCGGCTTCAGCATAAATTGAGTGGAATCGTTCAACACTACGGTTGTCATTATTACTCTTATTGCTGTAGTTACTAGTGTTGTTAGTCATACTGTTATCCCGCATTGTGAGCAGTGTCGTAATTTTTGTATTTATTCACTGCAGTAATACTGTTGCTAGTGTTACTGTTATTACCTTTTTAGGCACCTCTCATATCCGCTGATAGATATGACAGACTGTTGATCTCCTTGGGGAGCAGAAGACCTGTGTGTGTGTGTGTGTGTGTGGGGGGGGCAGCCGGGGAGAATCACAGGTTGCCAATTTAGGCTTCAGCGTTTCAGTGCTTCAGCTGTTATATGATATGGGGATTTTGCATTCAGGTTAATCCCTTCCCCTACTATTGAACGGGGGGGCCCCCCGATAGACACTCTGAAAGTGTTTGTGTTATTACGGTGTATGTTTATCTCTACGGCCACTTTTGAGGGGTCGGGCTCTCGCTCCCACGCTGGCTTTTGCTCCTGCTTCTGCCGCGTCTCCTGCGCCTGCTCCTGCTCTTCCTGTTGCTCCCGCTCTTGCTTCTGCTCTTGCTCTTACTCCCGCTCTGGCTTTTGCTTTGCTCCTGCTGCTGCTCTTGCTGATGCTCCCGCTTTTGTTCTTGCTCCTGCTCTCGCTGTTGCTGTTGCTCTCGCTCTTACTGTGCCCTGCGGGTATTTGGAGCCTCGAAACCCTCCCCCAACTCAGAACAGGTTTTAAAGGGCAGGAATGATTTCGGGAGGATTCGTCCCAACGTGCTTTGAAAAACAACGGGGAAGGGATTAACATTACCATGAGACCCCAAGATGAATGGGACGATGGAGGGGTCACCTAGTGCGACGACATGCTTGCCCTGCGTTGATGGCTGCATCCATGCTTTCGCTCCTTGAAACCCTAAACCCTACACCCTAAGCCCTAAACCCTAAACCCTACGCCCTAAGCCCTAAACCCTAAACCGGGACATCGCCGGCCGCAGCTTCATTATAGGACGCCCGAAACCCCAATGGCCCTAAAACGCGCAAAGCTGCCCCAAAGCAGGTACCCTAATGTAGTTCCCTAAATAGTAGGATCCTTATTACAAGGGCCCCAAAATAAGGTACTCCTATACTATTCTAAAGAATTGTTAGGCTTGAGGCCCTGAAGTAGGTACCACTTGTATGCTTGGAGTCTCATGGAACTCCCAATGACCCTGAAACATCTTGTGCGCATTGGGTGCCCGAAGAAGCCTTCAGCCACTGTAACCAGAAGTGTAAGCTTTAACTTCCTTGAGCTTCAACCCTAAACCCTGCATACCTCTAGGCTCATACCCTACCCCGTTTTCAGGTACCTACTTTTCTGTATAGGAGATCCTAACCATAAAACTAGGTAACCCAAAAAAAAGGAGTAGGGTATGACCCTCTATATAAACCCAGACCTTCCAAAATCCCTTAATTAAGGAATATACCTTACATTATAATAGGATCCCTGATATGATTTAAGGTATATTCCTTAATTAAGGGATTTTGGAAGGTCTGGGAACCCTAAAAGGCACCAAAGGCGTGCCCACTAGATCCGACGCCAGCCATGTCGCGACCTGTTTTGGCACCCGCCAAGGCTTTCTGTGAGGCCTCGCGGCCTAGGGATGAGGTGTCTTCAGGATACTATAAGGGCCTTAATAATTAGAATATAAGGTTCCCTTTAAAGGGGTCTATAAGGGTTACTATAAGGGATAATATAGGGGCCTTAATAACTAGAATAGGGTTTTGGGGCCATACAAGGGATAATATAGGGGCGTGAATATAACTAGAATAGGGTTTTGGGGCCAATTATGTTAAATAGTATAATCAGGAATCCCCCAAAACAGTATTGGTGATGATGTAGGCCCTTTGAGTAGGGCGTGAGGGCATCTGTGTTAGAAGTTGAGCTTTAGGAGTTTAGGGTTCAGGGTTGTAGGTGGCTGTAAGGTCTTAGAATGTTCGGCCTACAGACTCGTTTTGTGTTGGGGGAGTGGCTTGCGCTTGGCAGGTTCTTGGTCTACTGGGGCTTGGAAAGCAGACCTTAAAGCCTCCGATTCATTCAACTTGTATGCCATTTTTCATTACGGGGTTTCGGTGCCCATTATTGATACCGTGATTAATTATGTAGGGGCCATTGGCAGGGGGTATTCTCACTAGTTACGCCCACCTCCATGTTGGCTTTTCGGTTGTACCGCGCAAGGCAGGGCGAGGGTTTCCAGGAAGAGCTTGTTCGAAGCAGACCAAGACGTTGGTTGATCCCTGGTGTGATCTGGGGACCTTCATGAGTAGAACATGGACTTTGGGTAGTCTTGGGGTAAATTATGTGGCATAGTTATGTAGTGACCTCAAAGTTACATGCAACCTTCTCATTAGTTTTCTTCTGCTAAACTGGTATGAGACAGTGATAAACCAACGCTCCTTCCCCTTACCTTGCTTTTTCCCTGAGCTTGCATTGGTGGAAACTATCATAGGCATCCTGAAGTTCTAGACATGTCCCTGGCACGTCTACCATCACATTACATGAACATAGGTTTGATATAGGCCCGTAGGCAAAGCTGACAACAGGGGTTCTCAAGCCACTCAGAGGTCCGTCCCTAAGTAAGGATCGTGCTGGGGATCCTTTTCAATTTGCTTAAGGATTCGAAGGCCCTGTACCGTAAACCCTAAGCCGAATACCCCGAAACCCTACTAGAGCACTTACAGGACCCTTCTAGGGCCCTCAGCCTCGGCGATCCTCTGTGGAAATCTTATGCTCCGCAGCACATTGGCTTGTCAATGTCGACGAGGTGCTGTGGCTTCGCGAGGCAAAGGGTCCAGCTGTTCCGAACAAGTTCTTACGCCATGTGGACCTCGCGGAAGCCCATGACTACTTACCATGAAAGACCATGATGGTAGAGGACGTTGCCAAGTTCAGCACGGAGACAGCTTCTGGATTTTTCCGCCAAGGGCGGCTCAATCCTAGATCCTAAAGCCCTCGACCCTAAGCTTTACCTAAACCCTGCTTAGTGGAATGCGGTGCCACCCCCTCTTTAAATCCTGCAGAATGTTCTGAACAACCCTGACGCCCTTTTTTCGTAACCACGAAACCCCAAACTCTAAACCCTGAGCGCCGGAAACCCTGCCAACTACATAACCATGAAGCCCCAAACTCTAAACCCTAAACTCTAACCCTAAACCCTAACCCTAAACCCTATATACCCTAAACCCTATATACCCTATAGCCTATATACCCTAAACCCTACGTCCTAATCCCGAAAGTAAACCCCCGCCCCTATCACCAGACGACGACGCCCCCTTTGTAGGGACCCAAAAAAGCACATAAGCTTAAGCATTTTATGGGGATATCCCTACCTTATTGGGCTTCATCATAAGGGGATTTATATGGGATATCCCTATCCTATTTTTTGCTTATGTGCTTTTTGGGGCCCTACTTTGAGGCCTTTGGCCTCCGCCTGCCGGTGCTGATGGCGCCCATGGCCGGTGCCTCCCCGGCAACTCGCTACCAACCAAAGGTAAGTAAACCCTAAACCCTAAACTCCATAGATCCCTTTAAGGAACCCTATAGATCCCTTTAAGGAACCCTATAGATCCCTTTAAGGAACCCTATAGATCCCTTCCTTATGATCGTCTGAGTCCGAGGCTTATCGGCCCCGAAGTAGTTCCTTTTGGGGATTACCTTGTAGGATTCTTTTTGGGTGGTTGTCAAAATTATGGTCCCTTTTTTGGGGTCCCTAATATAGTACAGCACCTAATATTAAGGGTTCCCAAAAAGCGACCACAATTTTGACAACCACCCATATATGAACCCCAAAAAGGAACTACTTTGGGTATGCGTTTACAAGGTTTGGGTTTGGGGTTCAGAGCTTTGGGGTATTTATGGGGTTAGCAGGGTGTGGGGTTAGGGTTTCGGGTCTGAGGGTTTATACGGTTCATGGTTTAGGTTGTAAGCTGTGGGGGGCTTTGGGGTTTAGAAGGGAGCATCTCGGGTTTTGGGGTGGTTTATAAGAGTTAGGGGGTTTGTAGGGCTTAGGTTTAGGGTCCTAAGCCCTAAACCCCCTGCGCCTGAACCCAAAACCGTTCCGAGTTCAGGGTTCTATCTTCTTTCCTTGGGTCAGTAGAGAATGACAGAATGGTAGTAATGGTAGTTATAATTGTACCCCATTCCTCCATTCCCTACCAACCAAAGGTAAGTTTTGGGGTTCGCAGGCTCTTTGGTTGACGAGTTTGGGGTTTATCGGTTTGGAGGCGCAGGGTCGGGGCTGTGGGTGTGCGTCTCAGGATCTATCCAGAGAGCCCAATACCCCTAATTAAGGAATATGGCAAATATTATGTAGGGCTTCATATCATGATTTAATCTATATTCCTTAAGTAAGGAACAGGGCATAAACTATGTGGGGCTTCACATTGTGATTTGAGCTATATTGCCTTACTTAAAGGGTATTGGGCTCTCTGGGTTCTCAAGGCTTAGAGGACCATTTTGAGTGTCTGAGATTGTCACATGGGTGGTTGTCAAAATTATGGTCCCTTTTTGGGTCCCTACTATAACACGGCACCTAATGTTCAAGGTACCCAAAAAGGGATCCTCATTTTGACAACTGCCCACATGTCTATTGTGGGAGGGGGGCTATGCTGACGGTTTAGGACTGAAGTTGAAGGCTATAGTCGACACATGAGCAACATACCTCCCTCTGTGTCACGTCTAATTCGGGGTTCCCTGTCATTCTCTGCAGTCGATGACAACCGGGGTCTACGTTACGTATAGAGGCTCCTACCCTGCCCCTTTTTTTATGGTACCTACTTTTCCATGTATATAGGAGATCCTAACCATAAAACTAGGCAACCTAGAAAAAAGGGTAGGGTATTACCCTCTAGGTAGTCTGTCCATGTACTCATGCAGACTTTTGCACGCATCATCCAGAGAACCCTCTCCTAAGCCTGAGGAGTGTCGGGGGCTCATCTTGGTGTGGGGATATTGTAGGGGCCCAAGGCTACACCCTACTTAGAGGATCATGGGGCTTAGCAACTAGGGTTATAAGTAAGGTAACTATAACTTATAACCCCATTTAAGGTACTTAAAGCCTTACTTACTAAGTCCCAAATTCCAAGGAAGCCCGGTAATCCCTACAAGCCCCAGAAGCCCTGTATACCTTCAGCCGAAGATCCGCAAGGTTGCTCTGGCTGCCGCCGTCTCCAACGCAGGTTTGTGACAGTTGGGTTTGGGGTTTGCAGGGTTTATGGTTTTGGGGTTTGAAGTTTAGGGTTTTGGGGTTTGGAGTTTAGGGTTTAGGGGTTTACAGGGTTTATGGTTTTGGGGTTTGGGCTTCAGGGTTTAGGGGTTTGGGGTTACAGGGTTTATGGTTTTGGGGTTTTGGGGGTTTGGGGTTTACAGGGTTTAGGGGTTTGGGGTTTACAGGGTTTAGGGGTCTGGGGTTACAGGGTTTAGGGGTTCGTGGTTACAGGGTTTATGGTTTCTGGTTTTGGGCTTGGACTTGGGGGTTTAGGCTTTCAAGGGAAGGGCTTTTGGGCTTCGCGAACCGCCGAAAAAAATCCCTAGATACCCTGAACCCTATGCCTTACGAATCCCAACTCCTAAACCCTAAACCCTAAACCCGAAATCTCGTCTCGGCGGCTTCGAGGCCCCTTCATTCGGATCCTTATTCCAAGGATCATCCGTTTAGGGTTTAGGGCTTGGGGATGATGAGGCTAAATGTGAAACATATTCCTCAAAGGGGAAAAGGAGGGACCCTTACTGGGGACCCCTACCCTATAATGGGCTATATGATGGGTATATAATACCTAGGGGTCCTTATTAAGGGTCCCCCCTTTTACCCTTGGAATTCCTTAAACCCTAAACGAGGGTGATGACAAAGAGAAGGGTGAAGATGACGTCGTGCAGGGTGGCAACTCAGGGTTTTTTTGGGGGCCGACATGTGGCCCTGTATCTCCGGGCCGAATGGCCTTCTACCTGTGGAGTCCTGCAGTTGGAAAAAGGAGCCCCCCCCCAAAAAAAAACCCTAAACATACCTTAGTGGCTTAAGGCTTTTGTCTGGTGTTTAAAGTCGTTTGCGACTGGTGTTTAGAGTCGTTGCCGACACACAAACGCAAGGACTTTCCCGTTTCAGTGATGTTTGCAAGGATGCAATTTGGGGTTTAGGGTACGTGCAGTCTGGCACATTCTTTAGGAATCATGCTTTGGGGTTTACGCATCCGCAAGGTGCACTATTGACTCTCGTACGCGAACGTAGTTCTATTCCCACACTCTTCAATCAGCAAGCCTGATAGACTAATGCAGATGCTCATATACGAACATAGTCAGTTCATAGCAATATTATCCTGCAACAGCACGATATAGGCAATAGGGTGTTTGACACCGCTTTATTTTGGGGCAGGCTTCCTGGAATATGCAAACCCTAAACCTTAAACGGAATGTGGGAGTTTGCCAAAATGGGGGGACCCTAATATAGTACCCTAAATAGTAGGATCCTTATTATAGGTCCCCAATAAGGTTCCCCCTAATTTTCGGAAACTCCCAAAAGCCCGGAACCCCTCTGAGAGGAGGAATCGGGGCCTGCGGCGTGCTTGGCATGGGACCGGCCGTTTGATGGCAACAATGGCACAATAGTTAGGCGCCGAAAAAGCACATAAGCATAAGCATGTTATGGGGATATCCCTGCCTTAATGGGCTTCATTATAAGGGGGATTATATGGGACATCCCTACCCTAATTTTTGCTTATGTGTTTTTTGGGGCCCTAACAATGGGTTTGCCTGAATCCGAAATAACCTACCGTTCTAAGGCCTTATATAAGGAAACTATAATAGGGAGCCCTTTAAACAGGAAGGGTTGAAAGGGTCCAGGTAGGGTTTAGGTTAGGGTTCAGGGGCTTTCAGATCTGTTGTTGCGTTCTATGTGTGAAGGAATGTGCACTTGCATGTGGGTAGTTGTCAAAATTATGGTCCCTTTTTGGGTGCCCTAAATATGAGGTGCCCTAAGGTATTAAGGACACAAAAAGGGACCCCAATTTTGACAACTACCCACTTGCATGTGTCTTTCCGCCTGCCAGCGCCCTACCCCAAGTCCTCTTCTTGGAGGATCAGATCTCTTCGGGACATGGGTGAAAGATGGGTTAGGGTATAGGGCTTAGGGCTTAGGGTTTAGGGTATAGGGTATAGGGTTTGGGGGTTAGGGGTTAGGGTTTAGGGTATAGGGTTTAAGGTTTAGGGTATAGGGTTCAGGGGTTAGGGTTTAGGGTATAGGGTTTACGGTTCAGGGTTTAGGGTTTAGGGTATAGGGTATAGGGTTCAGGGTTTAGGGGTTAGGGTTTAGGGTTGATGAAGCCCCTCAAGGTAGTCAACATGGGACCCGAAACAAGTGCCAATCATTGGGCTCTTACGACTAGCGCAGACTGATGACTACAGTTAGGATCAGGGTGAGAGGTATCAGCTCTCCAGGATACATGTTCTGCCCTGTCACCACAAAATTTCGTCACTCTCAGACAAGAAATGCACTAGCAGGCCTTGGTAAAGCCCTAAGACCATAAACCCTAAACTAGGATCTCAATTAAGTTTCATAAAGGCGATGGAGCTTGTTTTGAGGCCTACGTTGCCAGCTACCGTTTGTCTGTTGCCCTGAAAGAAACCAGCCTTCGCCAGTACAGCATTCAAACTGATGAATTACTAGGTTACTAGGCCCCACCTGGGTTTATGGTTCATATCCCACAAGAGTTTCGAGGGTCATGCACTAGGTACTACCGTACACCCTAGACGTCTGACAAAGAAGCCCCAGTGGGCCATATGGGAGCTTCGGAAAAATAGGGATACCTTTGGGGTCCTTATAATAAGGATCCTACTTCCCAGGGTACTTTATTAGGGAAGGGGGGTCACTTGTGTCTTTTTTTTGGGTTCACTTGTGTCTTTTTTTTGGGGGGTCACTTGTGTCTTTTATTTGCTTCGGAAGCAACAGTCTCGAACGAGAGGTGCCTTGGTAGGACCTGACCCCGAAAGGCCCTACCCCTAAGAGGGGTAAACCCAGAACGAAACCCTAATGAAAGAAGGCCCAACCCCTAAGAGGAGTAATCGGCCCAACCCCTAAGAGGAGTAATCCCAGCACGAAACCCTAAAAGGAGTAAACCCAGAACGAAGCCCAACCCCTAAGAGGAGTAAACCCAGAACGCAACCCTAAAAAGAGTAAACCCAGAACGAAACCCTAATGAAAGAAGGCCCAACCCCTAAGAGGAGTAAACCCAGAACGAAACCCTAAAAGAGTATACCCAGGACGAAACCCTAATGAAAGAAGGCCTAACCCCTAAGAGGAGTAAGCCCAGAACGAAACCCTACAAGGAGTAAACCCAGAACGAACTCCTAATGAAAGAAGGCCCAACCCCTAAGAGGAGTAAACCCAGAACGAAACCCTAAAAAGAGTAAACCCAGAACGAAACCCTAATGAAAGAAGGCCCAACCCCTAAGAGGAGTAATCGGCCCAACCCCTAAGAGGAGTAAACCCAGCACGAAACCCTAAAAGGAGTAAACCCAGAACGAAGCCCAACCCCTAAGAGTGGTAAACCCAGAACGCAACCCTAAAAAGAGTAAACCCAGAACGAAACCCTAATGAAAGACGGCCCAACCCCTAAGAGGAGTAAACCCAGAACGAAACCCTAAAAGAGTAAACCCAGGACGAAACCCTAATGCAAGAAGGCCTAACCCCTAAGAGAAGTAAGCCCAGAACGAAACCCTACAAGGAGTAAACCCAGAACGAACTCGTAATGAAAGAAGGCCCAACCCCTAAGAGGAGTAAACCCAGAACGAAACCCTAAAAAGAGTAAACCCAGAACGAAACCCTAATGAAAGAAGGCCCAACCCCTAAGAGGAGTAAACCCAGAACGAAACCCTAAAAGGAGTAAACCCAGAACGAAACCCTAATGAAAGAAGGCCCAACCGCTAAGAGGAGTAAACCAAGAACGAGACCCTAAAAGGAGTAAACCCAGAACGAAACCCTAATGAAAGAAGGCCCAACCCCTAAGAGGGGTAATCCCAGAACCAAACCCTAAAAGAGTAAACCCAGAACGAAACCTTAATGAAAGAAGGCCTAACCCCTAAGAGGAGTAAACCCAGAACGAAACCCTAAAAAGGAGTAAACCCAGAACGAAGCCCAACTCCTAAGAGGAGTAAACCCAGAACGAAACCCTACAAGGAGTAAACCCAGAACGAAACCCTAATGAAAGAAGGCCCAACCCCTAAGAGGAGTAAACCCAGAACGAAACCCTAAAAGAGTAAACCCAGAACGAAACCCTAATGAAAGAAGGCCTAACCCCTAAGAGGAGTAAACCCAGAACGAAGCCCTAAAAGGATTAAACCAAGAACGAAATCCTAATGAAATAAGGCCCAACCCCTAAGAGGAGTAAACCCAGAACGAAATCCTAACAAGAGTAAACCCAGAACGAAACCCTAATGAAGGAAGGCCCAACGCCTAAGAGGAGTAAACCCAGAACGAAACCCTAACAGGAGTAAACCGTATATGTTAGTTGCATGTGTTTATGTATACGTATATGTTTACATAGAGGTATACGTATGCCCCTTTAGAGTACGCATGCATGTCTATGTGCATGTGGACGCAGAAAGGGAGCAAGCTAATTGCCTTTGCACTTTATGTATACCGAGCCTGAAACTGAGCGGGGTGAGGTCCTACCAAGGCACCTCTCGTTCGAGACTGTTGCTTCCGAAGAAGGAAAAAGACAGAAGCGACCCCGAAAACAAACACACAAGCGACCCCCAAAAAAAAGACACAAGTGAACCCAAAAAAAAGACAGAAGTGATCGGGCACCCTATCAGGGTCCCCTCTTTTCAGAAACTCCCACGTGGTCCTTAAGTACGGCTGATGGACAAAATCCTGCATTACCCATAAGAAGGAATATACCATAATTCCCATAGTTCAGGGTCCTTGGGGTAATGCAGGATTTTGTCCATCAGCAGTACAGTAGAAGCCAGAAAGTTGGAATATCATTATCGTAACCCCTTTAAGGTAAAGTATAGCTAGGGGATCCTACCATTAATCCATATTCCAACTTTCTGGAGTTCCCTTTATGGGTGTTTGGTACCCAGAACGTCCCCAAAGTCCGATATAAGAAGGAGTGCATGGACTCAACGAAGAGTTCTCCGAAAGCCCGCGGCCCTCTAAACCCTAAAGCCTGACACCTAATCAGGCAGACGGAAAAAGGCGGAAAAAGGCGTTCAAAAAAAAACTAAACCCTCTAGACCCTAAACCCTAAACCCTCTAAACCCTAAGCCCTTAAAACAGAGAGCGAGTTCGAAGGATCAGATCCGACTTTGGGTGTCCGAGTTCCGTGCCAGCTCAACAGGCGCAGCCATTCCGAAAAGGGTTTAGGGTTTAGGGTTTTAACATATCAAACGAGAGCATATATACTTTACATTACACAGACAAGCTGGTTCCGTTGTAGGGGGCTGAGACGAAGCAAGCAGTTGAGTGTTGAGGTTTCAGGGCACAGGGCTTCGGTTTTAGGGTTCCAGTGGCCCTTACAGTAACCCTTAGAGACCCCTTTAAAAGGAACCCTAGCCTGTACTTATAATAAGGTAGTTGTTAAGATCCCTCTATCAGTGGTTTAAAGTTTAAGGTTCAGGATTCAGGGTTTAGATTGTAGTTTAGGGTTTAGGGTTCAGGAGTCAAGGTTTAGATTCTAGGTTAGGGTTCGGGTTTAGGGTTTAGGGTTCAGGATTCAGGTTTTAGATTCTAGTTTATGGTTTAGGATTCAGGGTTTAGATTATACTTCTGGGTTTAGATTCTTGTTTAGGGTTTAGATTCTAGTTTGGGGTTCAGGATTCAGGGTTCAGGGTTCAGATTCTAGTTTAGGGTTTAGGATTTGGGGTTCAGGTCTTCCGGGTTTCGGAGCTTTGGGGCTTTGGGTTTCGGAGCTTTGGGGCTTTGGGGCTCGGGGGTCTCCTCGTTTTCGAATCCCAATCTAGCCGCCACATTTGGTTTCGGGTATGGACTTCAATGTAGGCAATCAGGGCTCGAGTGATCAGCATGTACATATATATATATATATAATACAATGTGTATATATACTATCCATAATATATATATATATATAATATAAAATATATATATATAACAGTACATATATATATATATATATACACATAGATACACACATTCTCGTACACTATTCCTTGGGGCTCCTTTATAAGATTGGATAATAAGTATAGCATAATGTACCCCCATGCCTCGATTCGAAGTGTTGAGGTCCCCAGGCTCAAGCCCTTCGAGTAAGCTTTACATTAATCCTTACCCAGACCCCCGGGAGGATCTAGAAACTAGATCCCCTAATTTGGGGCCCTATACTACTAAGGGTACTTTATAGGAACCCCCACTAAGGGATCTACTTTTTGGATCCTCCCGGAGGTCTGGGTATAGACCCCTCAGTATAAGCCATATGCTGCTTATTGAGGCGCCTACATACCCTCTTCCCTGGGTCATAAATCCGAAACCCCTCGAACCCTAAACCCCTCTACCCTCAGCCCTGAACCCTCAACCCTAATTATGGGGCTTTGGGTTAAGTTCAGCGTTCAGGGACTTTGCCCCCAAGCATCCCTATCTCTCAAGCCTTGCCTCGTTAGCCCGAATCTTGATCAGCAACCACTGCAGCGACGTAGTTGACGAACGGGTAGCCTTTCTATTTCTGGGGCAGTTTAACCTGTATCTGCCCAGAGGCCCCATAGTAGTTCCTTTTTGGGACTACCTTATAGGATTCTATATACGAACCCCAAAAAGGAACTACTTTGGGGCCTTTGGGTATTCACACAGGTTAGACTTCTCACTAGCAACTGGGCCCGCGCTGGGCTCCTCCAGGCTTGCTATAGGGGCCTAAATAATAGTTTACCAAAACTATTTTGGGGGGTTTCCCTATGCTTCCAGGGACCTTATTATGGGGTCCTTAAGGGGTCTAGGGCCCTAACTATCAGGTCCTTGGAGGGATAGGGTTTCTTTTTTTTTCATGGGCACCAAACCTTGTTGAGCTTACTAAGGCCCCTATGTTACACGCTTATCCCTCAACCCTAAACCCTAAACCCTAAACCCTTATCCCTCAGGCAACTGGGCCACTACACCCCATCCTTAGGCTTCGGAGCTGATAAGACGAGGCCCTTTGCAACTGAATACCTGGGTGCCCGATCCGGATCCTGCACGAGATCCAGCGAAGGACGTTTCCGGGTTAGGGTTTAGGGTTTTCGGGTTGAGTGTTACGGGTTTAGGGTTCAGGGTTTAGGGTCATAGGTCGAGGGTTTAGTGTTGAGGGTTAAGGGTTAGGGTCCTTGTCATGGTTTCCCACTTGAAAGGTTTGGGGCTTAGGTTTTGGTTTTTTCGTTGTTTTAAACTTTGCTGTCCCCAGTTTCGGGTCTGCCATACAAGTTGGGTACGGCCCCATTCAGTAATGTTTGAATCATATTCATAATATCGGTTTCTTAAGACCTCAATAGTAGCCCTAGTATAGACTCTTACTATAAGGGGGCAGTACCCTAAACCCTAAACCCTGAACCCTAAACCCTAAAACCCTAAGCCTTGACATACCAGGATGTTGGAGTTTCGTGTTCTTGGAGACTCAGCTCTTGGATCTCCTAGACCCGCAGCATTTTTCATGGGTTTTAGTTCAGGATGAACAGCCCAGACCTTCCAAAATCCTTCAATTTAAGGAATATACTTTAAATTATAATAGGATCCCTAATATGATTTAAGGTATATTCCTTAATTAAGGTCTGGGAGGTTCAAGGGAAGGTGGAGGACATGGCGTTCGGGACAGGCCTCGGATTGGTGAAGTCTTCTAAATCAAACTTGCATGGCCGCCAACATCTATCTGTGGCTCCCAAGAACTACTGGTTAAGTTTATCCCCCAGACTCATAACCTGGCTTGCTGTTGTGTTTGGATCCGCACATGGTGACTGGTACACCCTATATCCTAAACCGAACCACTATGGATACTCCTAGGCCAACCTCGCCGAATGTGGCAAGCGAGGATACACCAAGCCCTTTCGAGTGTAGGCGTTTCAGGGGTTTGATTAATTGTTGTACCCCTACATCCTACGGCTCTCAAGCCTTGAGCCCTCGGGTATGCCTGACGGCCCCTCACCAGTCTTGGACCCTCGCTTATAGTTGAAACCCTCAGGTACTGGCATGCTGGGAAGCAACGCTCGACACACGAAATCCTCATAAGCAGCATATACCCAGAATCCTAACACACACATACTTCCGAAGCGCTGAACCCTCATGAGTCCTTGTTCCCCAAACGGCCTCCGCCTTTACAAGGCATCCTTTAAAGCTCGGCAAGGACCCTCGTAAGAGACTCTTCTCAACACCCTGGCAAAGCGTATAAGCCATCTTACAGAGTCCTCTTGAGAGGAGCGACGGGTCCGTGACTTCCTTGCGGGTTGGGGGCCGGAGGCCACTGCATGGGCCTACAGAGCCTATAGCGTAAACCCGGAGCCGTATACCCCAAACCTATGGTGTTGTAGGGTTGCGCTAGATGGCTCTTGAGGTCTCGGGTCTGTAAGGGGCGGACGGCTGACTCTTGGTAAGTCATGATGCTGAAGGTCCAGCTTCATAGGTTTAGGCTTCAGGGTCATTTAAGTCTGTGTGGTGGCAGCGCTTCTGCAATAGGTCCAGTACTAGTTGTCTTCCCTAATTGCTTGCTGTGTTAGTCCTAGTCGCAGTCCTCGTCTTGGCACAGCCAAAACCACAATACAATGTATATGCACGCTTCTCTGGAAGGGGCGGGATAAGCGGTGAGCATAACTTTCTTTTGTAGGTTTTGAGGTACGTGTGGCCATAGTACCCAATAGCCCTGAGCCCTTGATTGAGTGGTCAACCTCAAAGTATAATTATACTGGGAGCCCCATGAGCTTGCAACGGACGGTGCCTGAATCGTGCAAGGTTCATTGAGGCGTACAGAGCAGCAAGCAGACTACAGTACCTTGCAAAATGATTCCGATGTAATGATAAACCCCATCCCCTCAGGCCTACCCCTTACCAAACCCTAAACCCTAACTATAAACCCTCCCTAAACCCTAACTATAAACCCTAAACCCGAATTTAGAGCTATGGCAGATTTTCGTCCCGCCGGCTTGAATCCCCTCAATATTCTGGGGCATACATCGCTGCAGGTAGAGCCGAGGGCTTCCCGTGTGTTAAGGCAGAGTCCCAAAGAACCTCACGCACGCCCTAAGCCACGGAGCCGCCCAAACTTACCTTTGGTTCGGGAATGGAAGAATGGTAGTAATAGGAGTTATAAGTGTACCCCATTCTCCATTCCCTACTAACCAAAGGTAAGCAAAGTATCCAAACTTGCGGATTCAGATACCCAACACCGTCAGACTTGAGGGTTCGGGTTTTAACACCCTACGACCTACGATCCCTGCACACTAACACCTTCAAAGTCTGTCTCTCACGAGATTTCTGCTCAGGATGAACTTAGGCTCTCGAACTTGCACTCTCTGCTTGAAGGGTCATAGGACTTAGCAAGAATATTTATGTTGATTAAATGGAGTTATAAGAAACGTGGACTATGGTTAACTTACTTGTAACCCCGCTCAGTGAGTCCATAGAAGTATACCTGCACAACGCAAAGAAGCTTGATCGATGTCTTACAAACCTCAACGAAGAATCCTGAAAGGAGCCTCCATAAACCCTACCTGGACCCCAAGAGTATGTAGAATAAAGCCTTCTAGAGACTTTGGGCCATTATTTTACCTACTTTTTGGGGTCTAGGTACTTACGGGGTTTTGCGATCTGCTGAGTATCGAAGACAGGTGCCCGCGGATGCCGGAGATGCCCGGCTGGTGGACTTCGAAGCGCAGATGGCTGCAATGATCCAGGAACGCGGAGACTCCGCACGTTACTTATATAGGGAATGCGCCGTAAATTGTAGAATAGTATCGTAGTACTTGAAGTACAGGAACCCCCCAACCATGATCCTTGAAATAACCCAGTAAATGGCTTGATCTACCCTCCTCGCAGTCACGACTTCTGAACTGAGAAGTATACGTACCTTAAGCTTTCATAGCCTACTTTTGTGTTGAGTGCGTGAAAGTAAATCCGAGTTTTTAGGGTTTAGGTTACCGTAACCTACTTTTTTTGAGTGGAGTCCCTATGGATTCTAGTTTCGCGCTCATAAGCTCAGAAGCTTTTCTAGGTTAGCGGGTGTTTGGCTCTGTGGAAAGTCGACCTGCTGCTGAGACTGCGCCCCGCCCTTGAGAGTAAGGATCCCGATCGGCGGTCAATGTAGAAGCCTGAATGAATACCCTAATGACTCTCTCAAGGTCCCCCTGCAAGGAGAGGCTCGCTAGAACCAGCAACGACCTGACTGCGAAGCGCATGCAGACTGCGTGGTGGAGCCGCCTTTGTTAGGAACATTCTCAGCATAAAAAGCTGTTCCTTCAAGCCACAGGTTTGCTTGAAGAAGTGGTGAACGAGCGCCTTTCTTGCTTCGCCCAGCCGGGTCTACTACCGGATCGCAGAGGCGAAAAACCAGGGCCTCAGGGCAACCGAAGCCTCGTGCGAAGCCGAGCGACCCGCCTCCTGGGCATACACGGGGGTTTCCGAAAATTGGGGTACCTTCTTTTGGGGCCCTTTAAATAAGGATCCTAGAATTAGGGTACTACATTAGGGTCCCCTATTTTCGGAAACTCCGACACCAGTTCTATGACAGACATTCCATTGACTGCACTTAGCAGGCAGCTCAGTGCTCAGGCATAGATGTGCTGACCTTTCAAGTGGATGACAGCCCTGGATGCTGGACAGCACTCTCGTCAAGTCGTTTGTCTGCAGGAGGCTTCCATGGCAAAGGCTGAGTGTGGTGGTTTCACGCGACCGGCCAAGCAAAAAGGCCACACTGGCTTTCAGTGTGCCACGCCGCCCGAAGAAGGTAGGTGGGGTGGTGTCGCCATTTTGCTTCCTACCCGAAAACCCTGGTCCAACCCCTAAACCCTAAACCTTACACCCTAAACCTTACTTAAAGGCTCATGGGACTTAGTAAGTAAGGTTATAAGTAGGTTATAATTAGGATAACCCCACTTAGGGGACTTATAACCCCAATTATAACCTACTTACTAAGTCCCATGATCCTCTAAGTAACCGTCAACTATTAATTGAGGCCCTGCGCTAGCCATGCGGTTCTGGGATTTTCAATTCTTCAGCGGGACTCCAGGGTTCAGGGCTTAGGGTTCCTTGATGGGTGTCTATAAGGCTGTCGTTCAAGGGGTCTGTAGAGGGGATTTATGGGGAGTCGACGAGGATTTTGGAAGGAATTCGGTTCAGTGAACGCCAGGTAAGGGCATTTACGGTTCGGTGCAGCATTTTGGTTTTCCCAGAGAGTCCTAGGTGTTTTGCTAATACTGGAAATTACAAACGCAGCGCTCTCCTTGGAACCAGTTTGTCCTTTCTGCCAATAGCATTTACTTGGGAAGTAAGTTGCAAGTACTAGGAATTGTTGCTGTGGCTTATGTGAGTTTCCGTAAACCCTGGATGGGGTTTTGTGTTTAGGGGCCGGGACGAATAGAAATTGCAGAAGATCCCATTACGGTGCCATCTCTATCCGAATGTCTACTAGATGATAACACCCAAACTCTATTCTATCCTTTTCTCGACATTCAGACCCATTATTTGCGCTGTTCTACTCCGGAGCAGTGCAGTCCATCACCCAAGAGTTGCTTGAGTCTGAGTGAGGGAGTTTGTCACTTGTCAGGCGATTCAAGGACATGTCTGCATGCCTGCTTTCGTCTCTGTTCGGATTTACGGTTCAGGAGCGAGGTCTGCAAGCACTTTCGGCCTCCACTGTGACAGGCCCGTCCGGCCATCATTTCCTCCATCATGGGCCTCTACTCAGCCAAGCATGTCGAGCAAATGAAGGCTTGGCTCGTGGGGTTCACGCTTCAGTTGCCGAAGCACTATGCAGGCTTGACAGAAACCGCAGACATCGACTACATAATCGCATCCCCTTGTAGTTCTGATTACAACTGCTAAACAGTATCAGGTACTCGAACACCCTAACTGATTCTTGTGGCGCCTATATCCATATATATATATATACACACATATACATATATATATATATACACATATTCCTACATCACGGTACATGTTGTGAAGGAAAAGCTTAACTGCAGAGTCGGACCGGGGATTTGAGGCTGGTTTGGCGCTTAGGGTTGAGTAAACCCTGTACGACTTGCAGGATCATGGGACTTAGTGACGAGGGTTACTATTAAGGTAACTATGCTGATGATTATCATCCCCCAAGTATAGGGGTCTAACCACTTTGCAACAGTACCAAATTGCAGTCCAGATATAATTAGACTCTGCTCTACAACACTACACTATACGATGCTATGCTGTACTATCCTTGAAGGCCTGTTCAAGTTATGATAGTTCCTGCATGAGGTCAGTCATGGAAATAACAAGCACTGATACCCCCTTCTGGTCCCTATATTCCCAAGACGATTGTTTCCTCAATCGCACCCATAAACCCTAGGCCTAACTCCCGGAGGCCAACGGCATCAAGTGGTTCGCGGTGGCAACCACGGTCCGCGAGGCGCTCGCTGCAGAAGCGGCCGGAGCCGATGCCATCGTGGCACAGGGTATGGAAGCTTGGCCGTCCTTAAGGGTGACGATAAGGGCTCTATAAGGGATTCCATAAGGGTTATGTAGAGGTTGACGAGAGGGAAATTTTGTTGGCCCGTTGTTCGTAGCGCGGGACAGCACGTCAAATATGGGCGCCTTTGCAATTTTAGTCTAGTCTGGTATAACTACACAAGGACTATGAATGCGTACTACTACCACTATACTACTACCACCACCACGACGACGACTACTACTACTACCACTGTTACTACCGATACTACTACTGATACTACTACTCATACTACTACTGATACTACTACTCATACTACTCGAACTATTTGATTTATGCTACTTCTACCAAGAAAACCCTCAAGCTTAGAGTTGTGACCGAACATGCCAAACTTGTTTCCAATCTAAATCCCCAATCTGCACGCCTTGGACCCTCAAAGCCCCCGATTCGAGGTCTGCAGACCCCACACTCAACTTATTGATATAGAGGCTTATATAATTACCAATAGTGTTGTGGGGGTTCTTTACTATGAGTATTTTATAGTACACCCCCAAACCTGTTAATATTATCAACGCCCCTATAGTACCATCTCTATGATGAGGGCCTTGCTCGGACGTATATAAGTCATTACCCTCTAGACGATAAAGGCCTTGATGATGTTGTTGTGTCTTTCAATTTTTCTTTGCTTTTTTTGAGGCCAAACTTCTTTATTGGGATGTACAAAATAAGGATGTACAAAACATTTGTCCGCTTTCCTTCTTAGGGGATTGGAGTGACCTTCTGAAGGATACCTTTGAAGGAACTCTCCAGCAAACCTTGCTTACAGGATCGTGGGACCTGGTACTTATATAGGCTTCTAAATACGGTAACAAGAGCTTTAGAACTACTTGTAGCCCTGACCTACTGAGCCCTTTAATCCTCCAAGTTAGCGAATTCGAAACCCGAAGCCCTAAACCCTCAACCTTAACCTTCTTAGCAAGGCCCAAACCTCTAGACCTTGGACCCAAGACGTACCCTAAACCCCACACCTTAAACCCGAAGCCCTAAAGCAAAAACAAAAAGCCAAACTCTGCTGAAGGAAGCTGGGGGCCATCGCGGCGCATTCAAAGCGGAAGATGCAGCCCGGGACCGTGGTATTTCAGGCTTAGGGTTTAGTGCGCGTCCAGCCACTCAGATTCTGTTCTAATTATTGAAGCCCATATATTGGGGTTCTGGAAGGTTTAATAAATCCACAGAGTGATACAAGGGTTTCGCTGCGTGGAGGATCAGGTGACTTAGTGAAGTTTTACGTACCTGAACTAGGAATGTAAGTAGCAGGACCAGAAAGATAGTTACCTTATGTAACTATACCTAAATCCTATGATCCGTGAAGTCGGAGAGCTCATCATGAGTAATTGCTATTCTTAGGATTCCTTATATTTTGGAAAGGCTATCCTAAGGTTTAGGCGTTCGGGGTTTGGGTTGAGGGTTGTAGAGGTTACGGTTCTTTTTTCGAAATTGTTTTGGATGCGGTCTACTGCTATATGGTATATGACGTAATGTAGGGGCCTAAATAATTACCTACACTATTTTTTGGGTGGTTCCTTACTGTACTAATAATATCGTAGTGGGCCCAACACCCTATTCTAGTTATTAAGGCCCCTTATCCCTTATAGTAACCCTTATAGACCTCTTTAAAGGAACCTTATTCTAATTGTCAAGGCCCTTGTAGTATTCTAGGATGCCCAGTAGTACCCTTATTCCCTTTTTGTAGTCCTAGGTTCCTTATAAAGTTACCCAATACCAAAAAGAGAGGCCTTTTTATTCTTAGGTTACTGGGTATCCTAGTATTGTTTTTTTTTACAAGGATGCGGAAGATGCCCACGCCAGAGGATCTCGTGGGCTTGTTCTCCCTTCTCCCGGCGATCGTGGATGCTGTGCGGGCATCTCTCTGAATTTAAGATAGGGGCCTTCAGAATTACCATTCTTATTGTGGGGGGGATCCGTATTTTGAGTATAGTATAACGGGCCCCAAAAACCCGGTTCTAATTATTAAGGCTCCCATATTCGGACTTGTGGATCACTCTTTTCAGGGGTCTTGCACGGGTTCTTTTGAGTTCAGGATTAGGGATCAGGGTGTAGATGCTCTCGGGGAGGGGGTCAAGGGCTTTAGGGTTTTAGGTCGTCTTGGAGGAAAGTCCCGGGATCCGCGGGACAGATTTCTGCATTACCGTGAGCTTCTGAGTAGACAACCTTGAAGGATGAACCTGTCGGAGACCCTGTGCCTCGTAGACAAAGAGCTCGGAAGAAACTCGTTTGGGGGGGACTGATCAGCAGTTAAACCCTAAACCCTTCTGCTTCGCATGCAAAAAGAGTTCTGCAAACACTTCGGCCCGTAATGCACGCCCCTAAATACATAAAAGTGAGTCCTTTCCATGCCAGGCCAGTAGAACTTAATGTAGAGGCCTTAATTGGGGTATATTGTAACCACAAGCAGGAAGCCCAAAACCCTATTCTATTTGTTAAGGCCCGTACATTAGGCCCTGGACGCCCAAACGAAGTATGGAAAGCCACTTGTTTCGCACCCAGCTGCATCGTTCTATTCCACTGAGGTGGCTGAGAACCATTAATCTTAACCAGAAGCCTGACAAAACCCAACCCAAAGGTACCAGTCATCGCAACCGGTGGCATCGCGGATGCGCGAGGGGCGGCTGCGGCTTTCACTTTGGGAGCTTCAGCAGCGCCTGGATCGCCCTAGCTTACAGTTTCGTGTTCAGGTTTTCGGGTTCAGGGTCTCGGGTTTAGCGGCTAGAAGGGTTCTGCAAGGGCTACAGTGAGGCTTGAGGGGTTTTAGACCAAATCGTAAAAAGACCCTAACCCCATAATTAAGCTCGAAGCCCCAGGACCATAGCTTTCAACTACATGAGACCCTAAATCATTACCCACTATGAAGAACCCTAAGGCTCCATTCAAGGGCCCTTGCTGGCTCCTGCTGAACCCTATAAGCCCTAAACCCTTAAAAAAGACTAAAGTAAACCAAAAAAACACCTAAACCCTAAACCCTAAACCCTAAACCCTAAACCCTAAACCCTAAACCCTAAACCGAAAACATTCCCGAAGGTCCAGGTCGGCACCGGTCTGCTGAGAACACCCGAGGCACAAAGCAGAGGGTTTTTGCGTGTTCGGTGAGTTTTTGGGGTTTTTGCAGGTGCGCGTTTTTAGAGTGAATCTATTGTAGACTGGCGTTTCAAGAGGTTGTTTTAAGTGGGGCTTAGGGTTTGGGCATAGGGTGTGGGGGTTTCATTGTGGCTGGCATGCAGCGTTTGGGTTGTAGGGTCGGAAGCTGCTTGTTGGACTTAAGTGTGCAGTGGTCATGGGGCTGCTGTTGAGCTGCAGGCTCCCTCTCTTCCCTCCCTGTCCCTCCCCTCCCCTACCCTAAACCCTCATGTGTTCTTTTCTCTTCTCCCCTCCCCTCCTTCCATCAACCCTAGATAAACCCTACCTGTAGCTCCAAACCCTACAAATAGTAGGTTCTGACCTCTTAACTTTCGGGTACAGCTCTCGAGACGGTAGGGTTTTGGGGGACCTTTTTTTCGCACTACTTTGACAACAACCCTAAACCCCTAAACCCTAGACCCAAAGCCCCTAAACTTCTAAGCCCCTAAACTGACCCTAAACCATAAACCCTAAGCAGGTAGACCATGTAGACCCTGAATCCGAAGCCAGTCGCACGAGGCCGGCATTCCGCGTGTTTGGGCTGATGCATTAGGCTCCTGCCAGCTCCGTGGCTGATGGGTACGCTTGGTTCCTGAGCACGTTTTTTAAAGGGCCACCTATAGTCTCCATTGTAGTTCCTTTTTGTGGTTATCCAAGATCTCTATTAAAAGGAACTACAATGGAGACTATAGGTACTGGGGAACATGGTGCGGCTCATAGGGTTTAGGACTTAGGGGGTTTGAGGGCATACCGCGGCTTAAACTTCCGTACAGTGTGCGTTTTCGGGAGGGGTGGTCTAGGCTTTACGTTTTGGTGTTGCAAGTGGTGGCGGTGGTGCGGGGTTTAACACGTTTACTGTGTTTTGATGCTCTTGGTCATTGAACCCCTAAACCCGAAACCCTCGAGCTTGGTTCCTGCTCTTCTCTGCTTTCATAAGTTTGCGGCACTGTCGGAGGAATCGGTTTAGATTTGACTGGGCCTAGGGCTTATAGTGTTTACCCAGAGGCCCCAAAGTAGTTCCTTTTGGGGATTACCTTATAGGATTCTATATATGAACCCCAAAAAGGAACTACTTTCGGGCTTTTGGGTACGGGGTTTCTTGGTTTTGATGAGGTTAAGGATGTCAGCGGTTGGGGAGCTATCAATCGAAGCACGACCTGTTCGATCGTGCACAAACCCTACCCATAATCTCCATTGTAGTTCTTTTTTTGATTAACCAGTTTTATGGTTAGGATCCTATAGCCCTATACCCAAAACCTTAAACCCTCAACCAAGAAAAGGAACTACAATGGAGGCTATAGGTCAACCCCAGGCTCCTAAACTCTAAAACCCTAAGCCCCAGTTGGTTCAGCGGAGGCATGCATCCCAAAGCGGAATCAGCCGATGCGCCTGTAGGAAAACGCAGAGACTCCAAAAGCCCCGAAGCAAGGAATCACCTCACACTGTACGCGAAAAAAAAGGTATATTCCTTGAACAAGGGGTTTTGCAGTCTTGGTCTCTGGGAACCATTTTGGACTGGCACTGGTCAGGCCATGCTGGTCACAGGATGTCCGCAACCAAAACACTTATATTGGCTAGGATGCCCAGTAGTACCCTTATTCCCTTTTTGTAGTCCTAGGTTCCTTATAAAGTTACCCAATACCAAAAAGATCCACCCTATACACCCCCTGGAACCCCGTAAAAGCCTGTACAAACTCATACACACTACTGTAGATAGCGTCTTCAACAGAGTTGCAACATGGATTTAGGAGGATTAGTGCTAGGATTGCTCTGGATGTCGGGGCATCTTTCTGGAACCTCCAAATCAGGTACTCCCTTTATGGGAGGTGGGCTGGTTCTTATGGGAGATTCGGGCAATTAGCTCTTCCGTTGCTGAGCGTCCATTATCTCGTCATGCGTTTGATACTTTTTCTTATGGGGGAGAGAAAAGAGGAGAGCCATGGAAGAGCCATGGGAGAGCCATCGGAGAGCCATGGGAGAGCTATGGGAGAGCTATGGGAGAGCCATGGGAGAGCCATGGGAGAGCTATGGGAGAGCCATGGGAGAGCTATGGGAGAGCTATGGGAGAGCTATGGGAGAGCTATGGGAGAGCCATGGGAGAGCCATGGGAGAGCTATGGGAGAGCCATGGGAGAGCCATGGGAGAGCCATGGGAGAGCCATGGGAGAGCTATCAGAGAGCTATGTGAAGCCAGCTTCTCATCTTACATACGAGCCCTGCAACAAGCCCATCGTCTTACATGCGAGTCCGGAACGAGAACCCTCGCAGGCCCATCAACTTCCATAGGCGACCTACCATCGTAGAACGGAGTTCTGCCAACGGCTTCAAAATATCTCCCATATCACTCCCATAAGGATAGGTAAAGCATAGTCCTATAGAAGCAGTATGGGAGAGCTATGGGAGCGGTATGGAAGAAACCCAGAAAGGGAACGGAACATTACATCCGATGTAATGTTCCGACTTTCTGGCTTCTACCACAAAGCTTTGTAGCCAATGTCTTCAGAATTGCCGGTGACCTGTTGTGTTCACTTTCGACCTCCGTGACGTAACTATATTCCAATAGACCCCAGAACCCAATTCTAATGATTACGCCCTTCATTACCGCACATGCGCGCATGATTACAGACGCAGTTTTCAAAAATAGCCTGGGGCCCTTTTGCAAAGATCATCGTCCGGGCCACTAGAACCCTACCTTATCCTACAAAACCAAATTTGTTGTAGGGTCCCTGTAACTCCTATATGATAGTAAGAACCTACAGAAAAAAGCAGGTTATCGTAGTTTAAGGTAGATTCCTAGATCCGAACTCTGAGCCCCCTAAGGCTTAACAAAAAATCCCCCCTGAGCCCCAGCCTGCTGTCCCCCCAGACCTTCCAAAATCCCTTAATTAAGGAATATACCTTAAATCATATTAGGGATCCTATTATAGTTTAAGGTATATTCCTTAATTAAGGGATTTTGGAAGGTCTGGGCCTTGCAAGTTTCACGAAAATGAGAGTCTACGCTCAAGCCCCAAACAACACCTCAGACACTTATCTTGTCATGAGGACCCCTAAACCCTAAACCCACCCAAACACCCTTGAAACCTGAAACCCAAACCTCAAAGCCCGAGTTTTCCTGAAACCCACACTGAAGGCCTGAAGATACTGTAGCATCGCGGGCATTCTCCGGCCGCCTAGGACGCAATGTCAAAGCAAGGGTTTAGGGTAAAGCGTTTCGTATTTCTGGTTTAGGGTTTGCCCTTTCGGATTAACCCCCCAAAAATTAAACCCTAAACCCTAAACCCTAAACCCTAAACCCTAAACCCTAAACCCTAAACCGTGGCCCAAAAATCTAGGCTTGGGATCTGAGGAATGTAGGGCTTTGCAGGTTTTGAGATTGGGGACTAACAGGGTGAAGGAACCAGATTGCAAGCCATCTACATGGCCCAGACCTTCCAAAATCCCTTAATTAAGGAATGTACCTTAAATTATAATAGGATCCCTAATATGATTTAAGGTATATTCCTTAATTAAGGGATCTTGGAAGGTCTGGGGTTTTTTTTATTACCACACCCTGCATCGTTACAGCCCAAGGCTCAATGTCTTGAGCACTGGAAGCTCCTTTGGTAGTCGGCCCTACCTGTTCCTCCTTTGTTGCTTAGTAGGATAAAGCCTTGTACGGGTGGAAGAATACAACTCAGCTTCGAAGTCAGATGTTGCGGTACCGCTCGCAGCCACAGGTGGCTCGTAGCAGGCTCAGGAACCGAGGAACCATTTTAACCAGGCCTTTAGGAGGCCTTGCAAGGTCCGAGGGTTTCCAGCTTCATGAAGCCTGCAGTCGCAGTGGTCCCAGCACCGGCTGAGGAGCACGATGCGTGGGTGGCGGGGCCTGTAGACAGTCCTTGCCCGTTGCCTTCGGAGATACCACAAGGGCCTCGACCTGTTAGCTATGGCGTCGGATCCGTTCCACGACAGTCTTCGGACAGCGAGTCAGAGGAGTACCTTGGGAATGTCGAGTCCCAGGAGCTATCGTCCCCAGGATCTCGTGATTCCGTGATGCCGATGCCAACTCCGCGGCGAGGCGCACCCCCGGATGCAGTGAATAGTTGCCAGTCCATCAAGCAATTTCGGCGTATCTCAAACAGGGACCTGGTTGCGAATCCTGTGCTGCCGACGATCTCTGTGCCGGAAGACTCCCAGGAGCGCGACAGCAAATCTTCTTTTGCTCTGGCTCGCTTGATGTCTCTTGCAACTACTCTGCTACACCTACCGCTCGGGCTTGTCCCAGCAGGATGCGCAGGTCATTGGACAAAGGTGTTGCGAATCAGTGCCAAGCTGCTGTCTGCGGCCTTTTGTGTGCTGTGCGGCTACAGGTCCTACATGACCACCGGCTACGAGAAGTGGAGTCACACCGTCTATGCCATGGAGGCTGTCGCGTTCTTCTTGCTGCTAGCAACGGTGTGCAGTTCCGATCCTTTCCGCGAGCTCATGCAACGGAAGCTCCCAGAAATGCAAAAGACACTGGACTCGAGACTACAGGCCTCCTTGAAGTTGGACCTGCTACCGATCTGTGTCTATCTTATCATATGTCTAATGTGCTTCGTGGTTCTTAGCAAAGTTCACACGGGGTCAGTCTCCCACTCATATCCGGTCAGCTCAGCCATCCAACGCGTGGCCTGGGCCTTCGTGCTGCTTCGGCTAAGCCGCTCCATGACGATCCTTGCCTATAAACATTGAAAAGGCGTTCAATTTCAGCACTTCGGATTCGAAGGAACAACTGACAACAGCTGCAACTCCTGAGCCCCTGAGCCCTAAGCTCTCTGACCGTGGTCCCGGCCCCGAATTCTCTTAGCCCGAAAGCCTTACTTCAACCTGAACTGTGCAAGACCAAAGCCATGGGCCTTAACCCTTAACCGCAGATCCTGAACCCTAAAACCCTGAACCCTGCACCCTCAGCCCTAAACCCTAAAGAAGAGCAGCCCAGGATCTTGCTTGATGGCTTTGTTGTTTCCTATGCACAGCAATCGTTCGACTTTCAATCAGCATACGAACAGCGCCTTAACTCAACACATCTAGGTTGCTCAGTGGCATTCTTTTTGTTGTTGTTGTATTTTGGGGTTCTCCTTGACCAAAGTACAGTAAAGCTTAGGTACGGCCCCCACTCAGTAATAGTTGAATAATATTCATAATATAGATATAGTAGGACCTTAATAGTAGCCCTATTATAGACTCTTACTGTATGGGGGCCGTACCTAAAGTAAAGCATAGACTCGTTGCTTTTTTCCAGCGGGTGACTGAACAACCTTGTCAAAGCCGCTCTGACTCCCAGTCTATCTTTAAAGCCCCTACCTGGGCCCCAAAGGTATGTAGAATAATAGCCTTTTGGAGACTTTGGGCCATTATTTCAACTACTTTTGGGGGGTCTAGGTATGTCCGTACAATACTTCTGCTTTGTCAATACTCGATGATCGGGTATGCATAAATGTATATCATGCAGCTAGAGGTGGGCATCCATTTCCGCCTTTGCTGGTGAGATCTCCCACTGGATTGGTGCGGTGTATCTCCATCTGTCAACCTTTGCATTTCTTGGCATGTTTCCGCTTCTAGCGGAGGTTTTGATGGGTCTTCAGGACAATGACGACTGGTTGCTGCCCCATCTGATCGTGAACCTCGCCAACTGTTGTCTCGCTGTGCATGTTCTGCATCGAGCTGCCGTCGTGAGCCAACAGAAGGACAGTGCTATAGTCAGCGTGAACAGTCTTCAGTGGGCGCTGACGTGGCAGCAGCGTCACCGCCAGCATCTTTTTGTCGCTTACATGGGACAGAGTGAAGTTGGCACGTATGTGTGCGGCACGCCAATTTCAATCTCCTTGCTGGTCAAGCTGATTCCTGTCCTCGTCACTGGAGGATCTTTTGCTTTGGCTCGTGTCCTTGCGCTTCCTCCAGAGAGGAAGACAGACCTCCTCCGGCAATGGAATCACTTCCTCCAGGCTTTGGCAGGACAGTGAGCTGGCACATGGAAGACCAGCGAGTGTTCGAACGTGATTTTTCAGTATGTTTGAGTATCACCGTAAAGCATCCAGCTATGGGTGGACAGATGCACGGCCAGGGAAAGGAAGAGCTTTATGAGACGTGAGTAAACCGTCCGAGGCTATTTATGCATGTCATTTCCACGTGAGCCTCAGAAGAATGTTGAACGGTTCGAGCGGCGAATGAATAGTCACTGTAGGTCAAGAACAATCGTGTCCGGGTGTGTGTGTGTGTGTGTGTGTGTGTGTGTGCGTGCGCGCGTGTACGTGTGCGTGTGCGTCTGCGCACCGGTGTGCGTGCGTGTGCGTGCGTGTGCGTGCGTGCGTGCGTGTGTGTCTGTCTGTGTGTGTGTGTGGTACGCGTGCCGGGGAGGGTTTAAGTTTGGAATGATGGTGATGCTGGTGGTCATGATGTTGGTGACGGCGATTGGCATAGTGATATCAGAAGGCATGCTGGCAGCAGCCAGCAGCCAGTGTTAGGTTACTTAGTGTTCGTTTCCCTCGTGTCGAAACTATTGCGCACCCTGACACCCAAACTGTACATTGTCTTCAGCATTTGCTGGCAATGTTGGTTTATGGTTTTTGTAATTACTAACAAAGTTTCCTTTCGGTGTTATCTGTCTACATCTGTCAGTTACATTATTGTCTTGTTTTATGATGTTGCTGGACCTTGTTCGGTTTGTCGTTATGGTCGTTAAAGGTGCGGCCGTGCATCTATGTTAACGTGCTTGTCCTACTTTCTCGTGTTCGCACATATAGAGATCGACACACGGTCTTATGCCTCATTCTTGCACAGTGGCAGCATACTGCCACGCAGTACGTAGACACTGCGAGTACACACGTTATGCATGTTTGCACTCACTACGTATGTGCAAGAAGTTAGAGTGTACGCACATTGGTAAATAACGGTGTGTCTGTGTATGCAGACAGTGCCGGTCATGTACAGCTTATTCGCGTCTCCGAATGCGCGCCCGCGTCTACCCCTAATTCTGCAGATGCCTGCAAATGTGTTGTGCCGCCCCACGTGGGCCTTTCGGCGATGTAATCCATACCAGACTGTCGCTTAAGCTTTCGAAAAACGCAAGATGACTATACCAACCCCCATAGTCAGGAAACAATGCTGGTACCTGTAAACCCAGGTTTGCCTCCGGCTATGTTTGACTTTACTTTGCTATATTTCATGCTTTCCATACTTTCGTCGTGCCATGTTTCCTTGTCTGTGCCCTTTGGGCACACTGACCTAGTTATGATGTTTATGATTGGTTCGATTGGTGTTGGTAGCTATCGCTTTGTAATTATCACTGTTGGTGTTGCATGCTTAGTGTTTTCTGCTTTTCAAGCTGCAGCTGCATGATTCCAAGGGTAAAAGGAGGAGGGACCCTTAATAAGGACCCCTAGGTGTATATACCCTTAATAAAGCTATTATATACCCATTATATAGCCCATCATAGGCAAGGGGTCCCCATTAAGGGTCGCTCCTTTCCCCCTTTGAATGATGTATTCACCATTTCGAGACTCCTTCTTCTTGGTAAGGCTCTCGGCATGGATCCCAATGCTCGGTGGATATAGAGCGAGGGTCTTCTCAATCAGGTTCCTTCCTTCAGTGCATCCAGCTTTCCATTCCAACAAGCGCCGCAACACCAACATTGCACTTGTTTACACGGCCAAAATATCTGCGACAATCTACGATATTGAAACTTCATTCCTTTACGGTCAAGGTCTTTTAGCTAACAGTTGCGTTTGGAATCCAGAATCGTGGCTCACGTGGCAGCCCAGCTTCCGCCCTGTTTTCTGGGAGGATTGCGCCGATGACACCGCTTGTGCTCTTCGTAGTGTGGGGAGTATTCACAGTAAGAGTGTGTGGTTTTGTTGACGGCGCACATAATTAACATGTAATATGACATATGAGTCTTTAGATCATCTAGACCTACATGATATTGGGATGTTTAATCCAATGTGGCCTCAGTTGTATGGCAACTTACAGGTGCGCCGACTGACTAGTACATCTCCGTATGCAGTATGGGTGAACCTGACTACCGTCACCGAACACAGAAGGAACGTCATGTCATTATGACCTTGCAATGGGTTGTGGATTGTTGAACTTCTAATGCGACCAGTATGAACATTACTAATCATTTGCCAGCAACACTGACAGCAGACATGGTTTGAGTAAGTTATCATCACCATCGGCACTGCAATGCATGATAAACCCGTAAAGGAATTCTCAAAGGGAACGCGATTATGGAACGGAAGGGAATTGGAACCCTAAGCGGTAGCTGAAACATGTACTGTATGACTAGGAGGCCAACTAGCGGAAATTGGTGTCTTTAGCCTGGCCCGATCGATGCTGGGACCTTACTGACACTGTGAACCTGTGAATGGTGGAGCTATTCGCAATATGATGACCATTATTTCAACTTCAACTACAAGTATTAGCTATTAGTATTACGATTAGTACTAAAATTAATACCATGATGAATGCTACCAGAATGACGGCTAAAATGCTGGCTATCAAAATAAAAAGAAGGGCCAGCAGCACGATTACGACAATTCTTACTCTTGTTACCATTATGTTTGTTGGTATCCTGACCGTTACTCCAATGACCATTATAGCTTCTTCCCCGATGGCCGTTGGACGGGACTTCCCCGATGGCCGTTGGACGGGACAATGTCGCAATCCCAAAACCCCCCCCAACGTTCAAGCCGTTATAGTAGAAGCCAGAAAGTTGGAAGATCATTATCCTCGTACCCTTAAGGTAAAGTATTAGGGATCCTAGCACTAATCCTCCTGAAGCCATGTTCCAACGTTCTGGCTTCCACTGTATGGCTAGATTTGCTAGGATGCCCAGTAGTACCCTTATTCCCTTTTTGTAGTCGTAGGTTCCTTATAAAGTTACCCAATACCAAAAAGAGAGGCCTTTTTATTCTTAGGTTACTGGGTATCCTAGTTTGTCTGATTTCTCAGAATAGGCGCGCAGCGAAAAGACTGACTGCCCGCATGACTTAGTCATGTCTCAAACGGCTCCCAAGGTGGGATGAAGGTAGGTGGGATATTCCCAATTAAGAGTCCTGAAATAAGGGATCCTTCATCCTACCTACCTTCATCCCACCTTTTGAGGCCTCCGAATGTCTGCATGACGTAGTCAATTCTTTAGCAGGCACAAGTGTGCAGCGAACCTTGTGCAGCAATTGCAGCTGAGCCGTCCGGACACTGGATAAGTGGCACAGAGTCTGGGCGGCGCCTTTTTGCTACATTATGAAGTTCTTGCCCTTCTTGAGCCGTTGCATGCCAATCGTTGAGAAATTACATGCTCCAGCTTGCAACGCTGGAGCTTGTAGTACGTGTCGCTGCTGTTTCTTGCCGTAGCATGACGGCCTGCACCGACAACTAGGCCTTCAAGCAGTTCTTAGCACCTACATGGTAGCATGTAGGGGTTACGAGATCTGCAATCATTGTTCCGGCTTGCGCCCTGAACATAGTCATTTGGCATTCTTTCGGGAAGATAAGTTTTCAGGTCAGCCCGCGATCGTTAGAAACATTCCTTCGCCCCAAACCCAATAAAGGAGCCTTAGAAGGAGCAATTCAACGAACCCTTGATTAAGGGAGCTCCTAAGGGAGTGCATGAGGGAACCAAGAAAGCAATCCAAAAGCTTTAAACCCCTAACTCCCAAGCCCCTAAAGCCCTACACCCTAAACTCTCTGGGAGGAAGAAGCATCAAGACGGCCTATGCCGCGGCCGCCGTGGCGCCCGAGGCGCCTGAGCCAGCTCCCTACCCGGTGCAGCGCGGGCTGACGGCAGCGATGAGGATCGAGGCTCCCCCTGGGCTTTAGAATTCAGAAGGGGGTCCCGGTGCTTCTGCCCAGACCCCCGGGAGGATCTAGATCCCCTAATTATTGCCCTCTACTAAGGGTACTTTACAGGAACCCCCATTAAGGGATCTACTTTGTGGATCCTTCCGGGGGTCTGGGCAGGGGATCAGGTGACTTTGTCAGTTGGTCAGCATAGATTTGATTTTAACTCTGTTTGCTGAGTCGCCTGTTCCTGCAAGTGGGCTCTTGTGGGAGTTTGCGAAAATCAGGGGTACCTTATCTGGGGTCCTTATAATAAGGATCCTACTATTCAGGGTACTATATTAGGGTCCTCTATGTTTGGAAACTCCCTTGTGTAGGATCGGAAGCCTACTAAACCCTAAACCACAAAAGGCTTAAAACTACTCTAAACCCTAAACCCTAAACCCGAAACCGAAGGTGACCCTGCTTAGGATGTTCTTCAGCATCCGGGTTTATCGGGTGCAAGGATCCGCCCCGAGCTCCCGGGGTTCCCATATTGAAACATCGGAGATTCCCAGAATAGGGGACCCTAATATAGTACCCTAAATAGTAGGATCCCTATGATTAGGACCCCAAATAAGGTACCCCTAATTTCGGAAACTCCCACATGTTTCGTAGGTTTTATCGTAATGAATAGTAGATGTTGCAGCATATTATTGTATATTGCAGTATTGTTTATAGTATATGAATAGTATACTGTCGTAGGCTGTCGTCTTGTACACAAGTAAACCTGCTGCCCTGATCTAGCAAGACCCTTGGATTGTACCCAACAGCCCTGATCCAGAAGTCCCACTGAAATCCAGGGCATCTAAGGCACGGATCCAAATATCAATTCTGGTGGCCATTGCTTCAACTAAGTGCACTCTATAATATTGGGGCGTGAATTCCTAACAATACTATTCTTTAGATTTCCCTGCTATAATTGTTCTGCACCATGGTAGCTATGGTATATCTGAACACCTATTCTAAGTACATGAGGGTTGCTGGGTCTGGACCCGAGACCATCCGACTCATGGTAAATATTTGTTTAGGGCGTGTTTGGTTTGAAACTATATGTTTGTTTGCGCGCTTGTGCGCGTGTGCGGGTGTGCGGATGTGCGTGGGCGTGGGGTTGTGGGTGTGGGGTTGTGGGTGTGGAGTTGTGGGTGTGGGGTTGTGGGGTGTGACGGTTGAGATTGTCACGTGAACAAAGAACTGTTCCCCAAACTCTAAACGCTCAGCTCAATCCTGACTTACATTCAGGCGGCTAAAGAGCAGAACTTGGACGGGATGATGGCCCCCTGGAGTTGTTGAGAGTGTACAGCATTAATCCCTACGGCCCTACGTTCCGCCGAAAACAGCAACTGCTGCCTTGGGGTTCCGTATCAATGACATGGCTGCATTTCTATGTGTCCGTGGAAAAGTTAGGCCCAAACGCCCTAAGACCGTCAACCTAATCCCCGAATCCCGAAACTCTGAAATTGTACTGGCCGTACTCCTCTGTCTGGAATGCCAGCAGGAGCGTCATTACAGCTTGAAAAACAGCACGTGGGCCGGTGAATTTTTTTCACATTATTCAATGTACCCACACAGCTTATAGTAGGTTTAGATGCTCAACTTCTGATTACCACATACTTCACCTTTTACACAATCCCGAGCACTGAACCGCGGTATGCCGTACCCAGACCTTCCAAAATCCCTTAATTAAGGAATATACCTTAAATTATAGTAGGATCCCTAATATGATTTAGGGTATATATTCCTTAATTAAAGGATTTTGGAAGGTCTGGGTAGCAACCTCCTTGGGCATGTTGCTACCGCTCGATAGAGACAGATTGCTTTGAGAAAGGCATTCACTCTCGGGCTAAAAGCTACCTTTGCCGTGATGTTTAGCATCATGTCTGTGAGCTGTAGCATAGCACCGACAGTAGTCGGAACAGTCATCGTGATAGCAACTATACAAGCAATAGCGAAGGTGCTTGACCCTGAAAGCCTCGAAATTAATCCGACCCCGAACCCGAGACCCTGCTAGATTCACTGTAGTTCAGTCAAGGGCCGAACGTGCCAAATGCACTGCTAGAGTTTTAGAATTCCAACTTTGAAGGTTTTGGCGCCTCGTCCATACACACCCTAAGCCGCTAACTATATACCCTAAACTCCCAACACCTCAACCCCACAACCTGTTGAGGTGACAGGGTATGGGGTTTTTGATGTGGGGCTTTGGGCTGAGCCTGGGATCAGACTTTTGGAGCACGTCTGCTTCCTGAGTCGCAGTGTGGACGATTTAAGAAACTGTTCAGGGTCTAGCTTCACAGCCTGCAAATTCCGACGCAAGCTATTTCTGAAGACATGCGGAGGCTGTTCAGTTTGTGGGAGCACAATTCCTCATAAGAAGCTCCTACCCAACAAGGGACTCTGCCTTATGGCAAGCTAACTTGCGGACAGGTATTATGAATGACTACCATGTCATATACAGGCCGGAATACTTAATCATTGAACTGACACTATCCCGATTGAAATCTATGGCTATCCTCGCCTGGCTGAGCTACATCAATGTCGTCCCCGGCAACCTCAAGCTCGAAGCCCCAGTCGTGCTTGATCCCCCCTCCCCCCCCCCCTTGTCCCCCCTCCTACCGTGCAAGACACCCGGAACCACTCAGCAACTTAATCTCTCAAGTATATAATATATCAAGCCCTGTACCCGAACTGACGTAGACCCCCGTGTAGACCCCTGGTAACCCTTGTAAATACCTACCTTCCTCCCTCACTGGAATAGGAACTATCAGGGGCATCCCAATGCTACAGAGCATAGAAGATTGGCAAAGCAGGGGCTTTCCATGGTTTCAGAAGACTCTTACAATCCTCAGAAGGCCCCCTTGATCTGAAGCTCGTACAAAACCCTGGCACACCCTACTTGGAGGGTCGGGGGACTTAGTAACTGGTTATTTTAGGGACTTATAAGTGCCATAACCCCTATCAGGGTCCCCTTTAGGGTACTTATAAGTCTACTTACTACCTACTTACGAAGTCCCCCGACCCTCCTAGTACTACTATTGGCACTAGCATTAATTGTTACTAGTATTACTATTGTCCCTTTTCACTGAAGAGCCACTGATCATGAGGCTTGGGCCGGGCAGAGCGCCCGTCTCAGCAAGACCTCACCAGCAGCGACTCTCGTATCTTGGCAATGTAGGAACCTGATTAAGCAACCCTGGGCCTATAACCCCCAATGTTTCAGGCTTCATCTAAGGAACCCGAATAAAGGCCCATTATAAAGATGTTTCGGGTTAAGGGTTTTCTTGGGCGGTTTATAGGATTTAGGTGTTTATAGGTTTAAGGTTTAGTTGTTTAGGGTTTAGAGGTTTAGTTGTTGGGTTTTTTAGGGGTTTAGGGTTTAGGGGTTTGGTTGTTCAGGGTTTAGAGGTTTAGGGTTTAGGGTGCTTTAGGGGTTTAGGGGCTTGGGGTTTCTAATGACAATATACCGAATGTCCAATGCGCAGCCTTGCGATTTTAGTTTATAGACAATAGATCGGCAATGTGTGTGTAGGGGTTTCTAGAAAACTTTCAAGGGGGGCACTCTGTTCGGGGCTACTTGGGGTGTTGGTGATTCAGGTCTTTGGTCTGCTTGAACCTCCCATATGTTTCAAAAACGCGAAGAGAGTTATTTCATTTCTCATAATGTCTTGTGGCTTCCATAATGCCATAAGATGCCCTAGCTGCGCGGTTCTCCCTGATTAGCTCGGCTTTACACAAACCTTAAACCCTAAACCTACTTGAAGCAGGAACTGCATAACATCTTTCACTGCGAAAACTTCATTCCCAAACAGGGGTCAAGTGGCTGCCAGCCAAAATACGGGTTCCTTGAAGGGTTCCTTGAGGGGTTTAAGGCTTTTTGAAAAGATCCCCTCCCCAATTTATATGCAACCACTGCAAGCAAAGCTTATGCCCGGAAGCTACCGCAGCCTCCCATAACCTGATACAGAAGGCTGAGGTCTTACTGCGACTTGCTATTCTTGAGGGCTCCTTCATTCGGTGATGTCTGATATACCATCGATATTTAAAGAAGAAGATATATCAATAGAGGATCTATACCCAAAGGCCTTACTCCCATGAATATCAAGGCCGCTACATTACCATGTGTGGGTGTTGGGGACCCGGAACATTCCACAAGGAAAAACCTACATCCCGAACCCTACCCGAACCCTATCACGCCTATCTCTGTAGTGCTCCTTCTTATGGTGATGTCCTTATTGAAGTCCTCAGCAAGGTGGGATATTTGGGGTCACCCTAAACCCCAAACCCTAAACCCTAAACCCTACAGAGCGCATGAGGTGCAAGAGCTGTGGACCGGTACACAGGAGAAGCGGCGGAAGTCTCGTTTCAGGGGGTTTCAGGGCTGACATTTACGAAGGGTTTAGGGTTTAAGGGGTTTAGAAGTCTCCACATCGGGGGTTTCCTGTCTTGTATGTTTAGCCACGATATTCGTGATATTGCCATAGGCTGCAGCCTTTGGGGCCTATGTCTTGCTTGGAGGTGCATGGTATGAAAACCCATTGCCACAACACTCCAAAACTCCGACTTCCAATTTCCTAGGTCGAAAGCCCCTACATCCGAATTCCAATCCTCAACTTCCAAGCGCGCAAACCTCGAAAGCCCGCACGGCCAATCTCAATCCTAGCCCATACTTACCTTGGGCTAGCAGGGAATGGAGGAATGGGGTACCATTATAACTACCATTACTAACATTCTTCCATTCCCTACTAACCAAAGGTAAGCATAAGAAGTCTGAGCTCTTCTCGGGAGGACATCTTGGGTGTATGCCCGGCAAGCAAGTACTAGCGCTTCCTGGCCTGCCTGTCAACTGCCGGCCTCCGACTTAAGTTAACATCCTTGCCAGCCTGACTGACTACTCGTGGTTATGAGTACGGATTATCACGAAGAGTGCGGTAACACTACTCCTGTATACCATAACCTCAAAAGGTCTGACCTTTTTGGTTTTACATACCAAGACTCTGAACAAAAACATATTACGGCTTGTGAAACAGGATTCTAGTCGTGGGCCATTAGCACCTCAAGCTGTTTAGGGCTTTAGGCTTACAGGACTTTTCGATGTGCTTGATGACTCTTACTTGCCTAAAGCAGACCTTGATGAATGACCTCTCCTTAGTTTATGGACCAGATATTGGGATATCGATTCTAGGCAACCCTAGTCCAAGTAGTAAGCCCCGAATACGGCTTTGCCTTTTGCCCAGAAAGCTCTCAGATCGTCGTCCTTTTGAAGAGCTCCGAGCGTTGCCGGCGGTTGCCATTTGCCAAGACATCTCTTTGACCTTTAACAACGCAATTGTCCTTTTGAAAATTGTTTGCCCGCGCTCCGAGCGCATCGCCGGCTCTGCACAGACAGACCCTTCTCTGGCGTTTTGGGTGTTGGGTCTAGGTCCATTTAGGGAGTTTGCTTGAAGAAGTGAAACTGGGCAAGCCCGATTCACGTTCCCTCCCGTTGCGCTCGTCTGGTACGGTTCACGCAACGAAGGGTAGCAGTTTCAGTCTTTTGTCTGAGGACGGAGGGCACCCAGCAACTCCCAAAAACGTCGCGCGCCCCTCAGTCAAGAACCGCTACTCTGTATTTTGGAGATAATATAGGGGCCTAAATAAATGCCTATACTATTTGGGGGGGTATTATAGAATAATGGGCCCCATAATGCCCCATAACCCTTTTCTAATTATTAAGGCCCCTATATTATGGAGCGCTGGCTCGACCCAATCGAACTTGGTGGCTTGCCAGGTTTCGAAAGCCCCGAAACATCCGGAGCACTTGGCACTTGGAGGGAGGATGGTAAATCCTTAGGGCTCTAAGGACCCATACTGTTGATGATATAAATCCTGCATTACCTTAAGGACCCTAAACTATGGTAATTATGGTATATTTCTTATTGTGGGTAATGCAGGATTTATATCATCAACCGTATTGAGGCTTTTGGGCCCAAAGACCATAAGAAAGAAGGCTTTTTGGGCTATTTTGATCCCCAGAAAAAATGTAATCAGGGGCCGTGGGTCTCAGCGCTGACCTGTAGTCCCTCTAGAGCAAAAGCACCTGCGAACTCGCATGCCCCCTTCAGTGGGGTCACGGGACTTAGCAAGTAGGGTTTTAAGGTACCTTAAGTGGGGTTAGCGATCTTAAGCTTGGGAGTCGCTGGAAGAAGTCCTCCGCTGGTTGGCTCTGGAAGCCTTTTCTGACTCTCATGTCGCGTCTTGGCTGAGTATGTTTCCCAAATGCTCCTAAGTAGCTGCTTGGGGGACTGGATTGCAGCATGTCAGATGCTTCCGGCTCCTACAAACCTGAGCCCAAGCCCTCACTGTCTGAAATTCACGCCTGTCGCCTAGTGCAAATTCAGTAAACCAGGACATATGAAATAACATTGATGTTAGGGTTGTGGCGACGATGTCCAGGGCTTGTTAGTTTGGGTTCAGCTTGGGGATGCATCCAAAACCCTCAAGCCGAAACCCTAAAGACTGAAACGTACCAGGAGCCTCCCCAAGGCCCCTTTAACGGAGCCCTTAGGGTCCTTGATGGTGGGTATTGGCTACAAGTACCCCTAAACCCTGTAGCCCAAGCCCTGAGTTCGAAAAGCTCTGGGAAACCAAATTATGAGCCAACCTCAGGACCTTAAAAGCCCCTTGTGGCAGCTCTTATGAAACCGCAGACACTCCCGAAATTACCTTGAAAACCTTAATGCCAACCCGGAATAGGACCCCTTCGTGAGAATCCTGGATCTTCTGAAGCCCAAGTCCTGAACCAAACGGCCTAAATCTTAGAAGGGGCCCCCACCCTGTAATAGTGGTATAATAGGACTATAAATCACTATAATCGGGCCCTAATATAATCCTTATAGTCGCTATTACAGGGTGGGGGCAGCTTCTAACCTAAACCCGAAACATCCGCCTTGCTTGCCACGCGATGCTGCGGACATGGACAGTGCGGATGCCCGAGCGACTCGCCTCGTCCCATTCTACGGTGCGTGTTTCAGAGTGTAGGGGTTCTTGAGAGTTCCGTGGGGGGTTCCCCTAGGGCTTCTATAAGGGTGCTCCGTGTTCCAGGGTTTAGGGTTTTAAGATTTGTGTTTGGTCCTTCGCGGTTTTGGGCTCGTGGGTCGTAAGGTTTCTATGGGGATGTTTGATAAAACGGGCAAGTTTGCGGCTGGTGCCATATTCCTTTAGAAGCTGCCCCCACCCTGTGATAGTGACTATAAGGATTATATTAGGGCCCGATTATATTCCTATTATACCACTATTACAGGGTGGGGGCCCCCTCTAACATATTCCGTCTCTCGCGCTCTTCGAGCAGATGTACCGGCTGTTGGGGACTGGCAGCATGTCACTTTGACGATGCCAGCAGCCTTCTCACAGTGGCCTTGTTCACAGGATCTGAAGGATCTGTCTTGGCCATGCCGAAGCTGTGTAGAACTGTCTACTGTACCTCACAGACAGCCCTGCTGCATCTCTGCACGGCGTGAGGTTTGAATCACTTGAAGGCATGTCCTTCGCAGGGCAGCCATGCGCACCTATCCTGTTGTGCTTGCCTTTTGCAGCAGACTCGCAGCTTCGGCTGAGCGGCAATGTTCAAGTCTGGGCATTCCGATTTTTGATAATGCAGTTTTGGTGGTTTACGGGTTTTGGATTTTCGGGTGTCAGTCTTGCTAGTTAGAGCTTGGAACTGGAGGTGTGCTCTGGGATGTGTCGGAAGGTCATGCTGAAACATGCTGTTGGATGGCGCCCTAAACCCTAAGCCCCCAGGAGGATGATCGTGCGCGTGAGGAGCGACTGCAGAGTGAGCATGATATGGACCTCTACCAGGCGCATCAGGCTGCTTTGTACCGCGACTGGGAGGACTGGGTGGTGCATTCCACTCCGGCTGACCCTCCGAGACGCCAAATGGTGCGCCTCACGGTCCAACATGCCGGGGGCACAGCGGAGGCGGTCTGTGTATTGCCGTTGGCACGAGGACGGCCCATCCAGATCGGCATGGCCATCGAGGAGGTTCAGGGCCCCCAGCTTGCTCAGGATGATGCAGTGGCGACCTGCCCCACAGGCTCAGTGGATGGAGATGGCGGAGGAACTGCCATGGGATCCGCTGAGGGCGTTCGTGCAGAGGCATGCCGAAAGCGCTCAGAGGAGGACAGGGACCGAGCAGTGTCCCAGGCCTATGCTGACTGGAAGCAAGGGGTGATCACGGATGCTGAGGCGGTACAGCGAGTGGGAGAGCATTGCTACGTGGTATTCCTTGCACAGAAAGCTGCGGAGATGGATGACAGGGTGGTGTCGGACCAGGGAAACCAACCGAAGAAAGTGAGGAAACAGAGGGATTCCTGTGAGATTGAAGATGAGGACGGTGGCGAGTGAGTCGTGCTGAGTAGTTACAAGGGAAAGCGCAGTCATGGCTCGTAAGTAGCCAGTTTGCCTTCCCGCAGGGGATTTTCGACAAAGCACCTGCCAGTCGGAAAAGAGGCGCTTAAAAAAAAAAAAAAACTCTAAAACCTAAATCTTAAGCCCTAAACCCTGAGCCCGAAACCCTACAACCTAAGCCTTAAACCCTGTGGGCAGGGAAATGCACCCTGAAAAAGCACCTTAAACCCTAAACCCCGAAACCCTAAACCCGCGGGGGTCCCTTTCGGGGTGTTGAAACTGAACGGTTGGATCTTGCTTTGCCGATCCCAGGTTTCGCAAGCCTCGCTTTTTTTTGCGGAATGCCATAGTGAAAACGGGATGCTTCTTTCTATACGGGCTTAAATTAAATAGCTACCTACACTATTTTGGGGGCTTGCGACTATAATTATAGTATAATGGGCCCCAAAACGATACTCTAATTATTGAGGCCCCTATATTAGTTTGAACGGGATGCTACAATCTAGAAGCTCTTCTCGGGTTTAGATTTAGGGTTTCGGGGCAATGAAGAGGATACATACCATTACAAGTCCAGTCGAAATCACCATCAGCAAGCTGGAATCTCCAGCCCCTACCACTGTTGGAGCCTCTGAATACAAGAACGGGATTACGGGTACTGTAGATAACAGTGTAGTTATGAAAAGGAACCCTTAGAAAAGCAGCATGGCTAAGTATTCAGGCTTCTATAAAGCGCGTCACTGCAGGCATCGAGAACTGAAGTAGAAGTCGAACACGCCCTTCACCGCAAGCTTTTGAACTTGAGCCCTAACCTAAATCCCACACCCCATGTCAAACAAACACAGCTGTTTTTTCTCTGCAGAAAACAGGGACAGGCCGTTCACCAATGCTGTCGCCACCAAAAAGCACAACAAAAACAAGGCTACCGGTCCCTAAACCCTAAACCCTCAACCTTAGACCCTCAACCCTAAACCCTACCTCAAGGTCTCTTTGTCCTCTATCCCAGCTCCGAAGCGGCAGCGCTGCGAGGAGCAGGGTGCAGGAAGCGGTCCGCAGGGGGTTTCGAGCTTCAGGGTTGTAATATGGGAGTTCCCGAAAATTGGGGGCTCCTTTAAAGGGATCTGTAAGGGTTCCTGTTAAGGGTTCCTATAAGGGATCTATAGGATTTAAAGTTTAAAGGTTCAGGGTTTAGAGTTTCCGAAAATTGTTAGGGGTACCTTTTCTTTGGGTCCTTATCATAAGGACCCTAAAATTTGGGGTTCTAGACTAGGGTCCCCAATTTTCGGAAACTCCCATATAAGGGCGTTACTAATTCGAGTAGGGTGTTGAGCCCGTTTCTAGTGTCATTATGACAAGGAGCCCCGGGAATAATATCGGGAACTATTTAGGCTTCTACATCATGGAGTTGGGGGCTTTTAGATGGATTCCATAATAGCGGTTCTACACGGGTTTGAGGCCCTTGGAGGTTTAGGGTCTTGAGGGTCTTTAGGGGCTTTGGGTCTTTAGTTCGTAGCTTCTTTTGAATTGAATGGGTTGACGGTTAAGGGCTTTTAGGGTTTAAGGGTTTCGGGGGTCAGGCTTGTGGGTTCACGCGGGTGCACGCGGCCACAGCCAAAGTTACCCGAGATCCGCAAAACATTCCCAGTGTTCAAAAAGTACCCTTACGGGGGCAGGGGGGGGTAGGGGGCCTCAATGCCCATAATAAGGATTTAATGAGGCCTGTTTAAGAAAAGTATAGTCTCCTTACCCCCCTGAGGGTCCCTATGAAGTATTGAAGCCTAATAAACCCTAAACCCTAAACCTTAAACCCTAAACCCTAAAGCTCTGAACTTCATTTGCCAGCTCTTCATGCGGCATCTTGGCTTCTCAATGAAGGAGATGTCAAGTATTGCGGACCTCTTGGGCGTAGGGCTTTGTGCTTGAATGGTTTGGCTAGGATGCCCAGTAGTACCCTTATTCCCTTTTTGTAGTCCTAGGTTCCTTATAATCTTACCCAATACCAACAAGAGAGGCCTTTTTATTCTTAGGTTACTGGGTATCCTAGTTGTGCTTGAATGGTTTGGGGTCCTTGGGGTTTACCGTTTAGGATTTAGGGGTTAGGGTGGGGATTCCAGATAGAGCAGCCCAGTAGTTGTGACTGTGTGTGTGTTGTGTGCTTCGGCTCGGGCTTGCAGCTGCCCCTAAACCCTACCCAAAGGCGCCAAAGTAGTTCCTTTTTGGGGTTCATATATAGAATCCTCTAGGGTAATCCCAAAAGGAACTACTTGGGGGCCTCTGGGTAAACCCTAAACCGTTTCGAGTGACATGGTTCAGGATATGCGAAAACCACAAAAAGCCTCGAAGCCACAGACTTCCTCCACATCCGCCAAAGCCATTCCCATGAAAGCTTATGAAAGCATGCACAAATCTAAAACACTAAACCACTTCTCTTGAGGGCCTGCCCCTGTGGAAAGCGACCTCGAAGCATTGCCGGTGGCAAATGCTGAGATCTCAGTACCTTTCGGGCTGGGTTAGGGGCCTAGGCTCATAGGGGCTTAGGTCTTAGGGTGTAGGGTTGCAGGGTTTAGGGCTTCGGGGCCAGTTCTGGCTTGGGGTGTTTCGGGTTTGGGGCATCTGGGAACCAGATGCATGAGCCCAGAGATCGAACTTTGAGTTTGGGAGAAGATCCAATGTGGCCGTTTTCGAACCCTAAACCCTAAACAGGTTTAATTTTCAAGGTACTTGAGCCGCATGCGAAATAGCTTTTTGAAGAGATTCCGAGAGCGAACGAATAGACCCCCGGAGCTTCACATGTACTTAGTTCGTTGCACATGGTCTGTGGGTTCAATATGGTGTTGCTACATGTGTAGTGTTCATTTATATGAGGGTTTGATGCCGATGTGATTTCGGATTTTGATTCTCGAGAGCTCGGTGCCATTTTGCAATCAATGCTCCATTCATTTGTTGCCCTGTGCGATTTCTGCTCCTGCGAGTCTTGGATTTAGCATGACGAGCCGTAGAGTTGTTAGCCGAAGTTGTGGTCCAAGTTGCAATGGAAACTTCAAGTAAATGTGAGTGCAAAGCAATGCTTCTCCATGTCGGTTTTTGCGGTTTTGGGGATTTCGGGTACAGCTTGTCGTTATTAGACGCGATTAGTAGATGCGAAGATGCCATCTGAGCTGATCGTAGCTTCCGCGAATGGGCCTCCGAGCCCCAAAGCTGAACCTAAACCCCAAACCCCTAAAACCCTAAACCCCTAAAACCCTGAGCCCCTAATAAAGGAACGCGGTTCTCTGACAACTTCCTCTGAAAACCAGGTTTAGTTCTAGCGCCCTACTTTATATTGGGTTCCGGCTGCTGTAGGTAAACCCTAAAGCGTTTCATCCGCGAGCGCCCCAAGAACTCCCTAGCAGGTGGTACCTGGGGATCCCAAAACCTTTTGTTTTTTGGGGGTTAGATCCTCTAAGCAAGGTAAGCAAGGGGTCACAACCTGCCATTGTGTAGGGTTTAGGGTTTAGGGATACAGGTATAGTAGATGATCCCCGAGACCTCTTTTTCTGGATCGATATGAAGACTCTCTTCTCGTCACTATAGCATAATCCTAGAATACAGCCCCTATATGCATACTATTCTATCCCTAAGGGTCTCAAGGTCCAAAAACAGCAGGGTCTCAAGGTCCAAAAACCATCCCAGGGCACGGATTTTGGGATCCTACAGCCCCTACATACCCTAAACCTTATACCCTAAACCCTAAACCCTGAACCCTAAACCCTAAACCGACCCTCTGGGTATGCTAAGAAGATAAAGGCTCCTATGCACTCCATACACCTCTGCGTAAAGACTCTATACATTAAGCCTCGGCATAGACTCTACCCAGAGGCCCCATAGTAGTTCCCTTTTCGGATTACCCTATAGGATTCTATGTATGAACCCCAAAAGGAAACTACTATGGGGCCTCTAGGTATTCCCCGATATTGCCAAAGCCTGTAGAGTTGTGCCGCCTTTTGGGAGAGGTCTTTGCCTCTCTTCACCGGCGAGCTTTGGGCTACGGGCACGTTCCGGGGCTCAGCATATCTACCCAGAGGCCCCAAAGTAGTTCCGTTTTGAGATTACCCAACAGGATTCTCTATATGAGCCCCAAAAACGAACTACTTTGGGGCCTTTGGGTAGGGGTTTGTCCCGGGTTTAAGTTTTGGGATCCAGGTGTTGTGGCTTGGATGGATTTTAGGATTCGGGGTTGAGGGAGCAGGTGTCAGGCGAGTGGGCACCATGACTAGTGCTATGTGTGAGAGGGGGAGAGGTGGGACAAGCCGACCACTGCATGGGATCATGGGGTTAGCAGAGAGTAGGGTCACTATGACTATGACGATACTACGAACTATTCTAGGTGTCGTTCAGGTACGCCAACCCGGCACAAAGGGACTCGCTTTTTGGGTTGGTGCGATGAACTCAATCCAGAGTCGGGGGGTTTGCATTTGGGTGGTGCAGCGGCTTGCAAAACTGCCAAGTACGTTTGTCTCGTCACTCCTGGTTGGACACAAGCTTTAAATCCCAACTACCGCAACGGCTTATTCGTGTTGACTTCCTAAGCTCAAACGGCCGATGTTTCCCGAAGGTTTCCGTGACGGTCTTCCTGTGCGACAGTGGCTCCAACCTCTAGACCCTTCGAGGATCCCCGTACTTTGCGGGTGAAACACCGCCAACGCTAAAGCCTACCCAAAGGCCCAAAAGTAGTTCCTTTTTGGGGTTCGTATACAGAATCAATCCTATAAGGTAATCCCAAAAAGGATCTACTATGGGGTCTCTGGGTAGACTTGAACCCACTTCCATGCCGACGTTCATGCCGAAGTCATTTGGCTCAGAGAAGCGATCGCTAAGAGAAGACACAAAGATGACGATGCGCCGTCCTGGGCTCAGACCAGTTGATGCTAGGGCTTGGTCACAGCAATTAGGGTTTACTAGGATGCCCAGTAGTACCCTTATTCCCTTTTTGTAGTCCTAGGTTCCTTGTAAAGTTACCCAATACCAAGAAGAGAGGCTTTTTATTCTTAGGTTACTGAGTATCCTAGATTAGGGTTTAGGATTTAGAGCCTGGGGGTTCAGGGTTTAGGGTTTCCCCAGACCCTAAACCCTAAACCAAAATCCCCAAACCCTAAGCGCAGTAGAGTCCAAATGCGAAGGCTCCGGGGCGCCGCTAGGTCCAAGCTCAAAATCCTTAACACTAAACTAGAGCATGCCAGCACGTTACGGCGGGTCGAGATACCCATGTGATATATGCTTGAGCCATAAGCTAGCTGCATGGGACCTCTTTCGATTAGGCCAATTCGGCACACGGACTAGTATAGACGCCTGAACTTGTGCTCCCTTATTATACTTTTACTAGGGCGCTCTTCAATATCCCATATCTTAGGTGTTAAGGCTTCTGTATAGTTCCTGACCTCGAAGCCCTAAAGCCTCGGCCCTATAAATCCTTAACCCTAGATCCTAGACCGAAGACCCGAAGCCCTGAACCCTCTAAACCCCTAAACCCTAAACCCCAAACCTGCCTGGGAAGCTCGATCGTTCTCTGCAACGCGGTGTCCGCTGCTGTAGTTTGGGCGGCTGGGGTGACCACCATCCCCCCCCCTCCTCTGAGCAAGGCCACGACGCACCACCAGCCTGCCCACACCCTCTGAGATTCCACGGAACGTACTCCAAACGGCCTGTCTTCGTGATTTGGTGTTCATATGGTAGTGGTGCTAGTGGTAGTCGTAGTTACGCTAGTAGCATAGTAGGAGTAGCAGTAGTAGTAGTAGTAGTAGTAGTAGTAGTAGTAGTAGTAGTAGTAGTAGTAGTAGTAGTAGTAGTCGTAGTGGTAGTGGTAGTGGTAGTGGTAGTGGTAGTGGTAGTGGTAGTAGTAGTAGTAGTAGTAGTAGTAGTAGTAGCAGTAGCAGTAGCAGTAGCAGCAGAAGTACTGCAGTAGTAGCAGTAGTAGAAGCAGAAGTAGAAGTAGAAGGAGCGTTGGCAGTAGCAGTAGCAGCAGCAGAAGTAGAGCAGTAGTAGTAGCAGTCGTAGCAGTAGTAGAAGCAGAAGTAGGGGTAGAAGTTATAGTTGTGTTGTCGTGGTATTGACAGCAGTCGTAGTTGTTATGCAGTAGAGTCAGGAGCGCTGGGAGAATCGGTGTAGTAGTAGCTACAAGTAGCAGTGGAAGTCATGGTGCGGGGCGCGATGGTGGTGTGGGGTTTGACCACCAGGGACAGGGAGATGTCTGGTGGTCAGCGCCCCCTTGGGCTTCAAGCTTCCATCCCTTCGAAGCTGCCCCCACCCTGTAATAGTGACTATAAGGATTGTATTCGGGCCCGATTATATTCCTATTTTTCCACTATTACAGGGTGGGGGCCCCTTCTAATCCACCCCCAACAGATCGAGAACTCTCACGGAAGCTCGGGGACTCGCTGCTTGTAGAGACCTTAGCCCAGGTCTCACAGTGAAGACTTGTACCCCTTTTCGTGGTCTTAGGTTCTCTACTTCTTAAACTACGGTGGATGATATAAATCCTGCATGACCTTAAGGACCCTAAGCTATGGGAATTATGGTATATTCCTTATTATGGGTAATGCAGGATTTATATCATCAACCGTAGCCCAAGTTAAGTTCCTACAGAGGCCCTGCACGCGGCTGGCTCCTTGCAGCCCTTGCTGCCTTCACATGGCTGGGCACAACAAGGCCACAAGTGCTCGAGAGAAGAGCAGGGATCGGAATAATTACCTACAGTATTCCGATGGCTCCTTGCCAAAGGTATACGATAATACACCCAGAATCCTATTCCATTCTTTCTGGCCCCTACGTTACACTGTGTTTAGGCTTCAGGTTCAGTTTGTTTCAGGCTACAGTGGGTGTTCACTTTCAGCTTCAGCCAGGCATGAGTGAAAGGTGTGCCCGTTGTCAGGCAGTCAGTCGGTCAGTCAGTCAATCGAAGAACCCGTGATCCAACGAAGCCATAGTCAGTCAATAATGGTGTAGCCTAGCTTGCTAAACACTGTTCTATATGCAACTTGTTCAGCGCATGCTTCACAGCCTGCACTGTGCATCGACCAGCTCAGTTGAAAGTGAGAAGAGCATGCAGCAAAGCCCAATGACTGTTCCACGGGATGGCACGAAGCAGGAACGATTCTGCCTAATTACATGCTTGGCCTAATCACAAACAAGGGCTATGCTACTGTGAGGGCGTACTGACGTTCCCTGTCGGGTCAAAACGTTTCTTTTTCCAAGCTGCTGCCAATCGATTCATTTCCAGCTTTCGGATCCGTTGAAGGGACTGGCAGCAGGGTCCGGTTGACCAGTATAGATCCTGCAGACCTGACAGTACTTCAGATTGCACTTCTCGCTGAAGAGCAGCGACAGGGTCTCTGCTGAATCTATCGACCCATTTCTAAGGGTTTAGGGTTTAGGATGTTTGGTATGTTTTGTGGTGGAGGTGGAGACTCTTGCAAGAGAAGCTTGCAGGTGGAGGTTGACAGCTCAAAGCCTTCAGCAACTACCCCTTCTCCTTAACCTGTAGGTTGCAAACCTTTGCCCGGTACCCCGAAAGCTTAAATCCGAACTGGCCCCCCCGCCCCACCCTAAACCCGTGACAGTCCGCATGACCGATTGCATAAACCCTAAACCCACCCCCCACCCCCCACACCCAAAGCTCCAGCCCGAAATCCTGAAAAGGAGCGAGGCCCCACAAGCCATAGTGCTTAGGCGTACTTAGAATTAATTTTTATATTGTTGGTTATTATAATCCCGAAGAAACAGCAAAAAATATATATTTTGCTCGGGTTCTAAGTTCAGTATAGTAGACCTTGAACCAAAAGCCTCAATCCCCCGCAAGACACGGAAGCTCTCGTAAAGCCATAATCGAATACCCTGTCCGAAATTTCTTTTGTTGGGCACTATATTATTCCGCCCTCAAGCCCTACGAGGAAACGACTTAATAAGTGAGGATATCATCACCTTGCTTGGGTTTTCCAGCTAGTTTAGATTCCGTCACCTTATTATACACTAGGTCAAGCTTTCAAGGAGCCGGACAAACCGGAATCCATCACACCCTACTTGCTAAGTCCATTGTGACCCCTAAATCCGAAGCCCTAAACCCTAATCCCCTAAACCCTAAACCCCAAGCCCTAAACCCTAATCCCCTAAACCCCAAACCGTAATCCCCTAAACCCCTATAAAATGCCCTAAATCCCTAAACCCTGTGCTAGGTGCCACCCAGACCTTCCAAAATCCCTTAATTTTGGAATACACCTTCAATTCTAATAGGGATCCCGAATATGATTTAAGGTATATTCCTTAATTAAGGGATTTTGGAAGGTCTGGGCACGGAGGCTGCTCTTTTCTTGGCATCGCACGGAGAGCTCCACAGCGCCAGAATTCGAGGACTCCCCGAGGTGCAGGGAACCTTTGGGAGGTTTAGGGTGTTTAGGGGGTTAGGGTTTAAAGGGAACTCCAGAAAGTTGGAATATGGATTAATGGTAGGATCTCCTATACTTTACCATAAAGGGTTTAGCATAATCATATTCCGACTTTCTGGCTTTTACCTTAGGGATTTAGGGTTTGGGGTTTGGGTCATGTAGGGATGCTTAGATAGTGAACGGGGGAACTTTAAACTTTTTGGCCTTGTATTTTGGCTCTATCTTCGAAAGTTGGAACTTTTTGGGGCCCGGCGGTTGAAGAAGAGAGGGGATTTAGGAGGGGATCAGGGTTTAGGGATTTAGGGTTTGGGGTTTAGGGTCATGTAGGGATAGGGGTTTAAGGTTTAGGGGTCCCTTTGGGAGGTTTGGGGCGCTTAGGGTTTAGGGTCATAGAGCTTAAAGGGGTTTTAGAACAAGGTTTTGCATATACGGCTTCTATACGGGGCTTCGGGGGCCCTAGGGTGTTCACAAGGATTCGTCTATTCTGCATTCTCAGGCCGTTAGAGTATCTTTATACAGCATTTCCAGCGATCAGGGTAAGGAGTGTCGGTGGGGATGGCCGCGCGGCGCGCCGCAGCAAAGCCAAAGCGTTCTCTTGGATGTGGCCCCCACTGTGGCATAAACCCTAAACCCTAAACCCCTAAACCCTAAACCCTACCAGCACTTGAGGGAAGCAATTTGTGGCAGTCTCCTGGTGGACCGGTAGTCTCCCCCGTTTCCGGGTTGGTCTCCAGGGTTTCCTGGGGTCTCCCGGTGGTTTCCTTTGGTCTGCTGGTGGTCTCGTGGTGGTCGTGGTTGTCTTGGTCCGTGTGTTCGTCCTGGTTGTTCCAGGATCTGCGCCGGTAAGGGTATCTTTTCTCTGTGTCTTGAAGAGAGGCCTTGCACAAGTTGGCACCATTTTGCACGTCTTGGCTCTTAATCAGGGGCTTCCGGACCCAGATTCTTGATGGGAGTGTTCTTGGCGGTGTTCGGAGGGGATAAGGTAAAAGCCAGAAAGTTGGAATATGGATAAATGGTAGGATCCCCTATAATTTACTTAAAGGGGTTACGATAATGATATTCCATCTTTCTGGCTTCTACTGCACCCTAAGGCCCCAAAGTAGTTCCTTTTTGGGATTACCTTATAGGATTCTATATATGACCCCCCAAAAAGGAACTACTTTGGGGCCCTTGGGTAGAGATCACCCTCAAGGAAGGGGTACTTGTTCAAATCCACCAGGGCTCTGAGCCACCCCCAAACTAGCGACCCGGCCACACCTGCTATACAGTAGAAGCCAGAAAGTTGGAATATCATTATCCTAACCCCTTTAAGGTAAGTTATAGGGGATCCTACCATTAATCCATAGTCCAACTTTCTGGCTTTTACCTGTATACCAGCGCAATACCCGCTATTGTGTGCTCTGTTGGAAGCACCTTGGGGTCCTGGTATTCCTGGGCTTCTGTCTAAAAAGCAGTGTTGAGCCTTGGACCGTAAAGCCCTACAGCCCTAACTTGAACTACCAAAACCTACTTTGTTGTAGGGTTCCTAGACAGGAGCTACAAAAAGCAGGCCATGGCAGTTGAAGGTATAGCTTGAGTCCAGGTGAGCACCTGCCCAGCGTCCTGGAACGTACAGAGGAGTGCTGGGCCAAGGGGCTTCACAATAAGGCAAGGGCTTCGAAAGAAGAAAGCCGCCCAAAACCCTAAAACCGAAAGTTTTGAACGCCAATAAGGTAGAGTGTAAAGGCTGTACAAACCTTGAGCATTGCAACATAAGCTCTGCTCAAACCCAAGCCCCCAACTACCAACTCCAATCCCCGTGAGGGAGGTTTCTCTGTACGATCGCACAAAGCCCGGTATTATATCACCCTGGACCCTAAGCAAATTCTCTGGGCAAATCTGAGATTACGATTATGCTGCGGGGTATATTCTCCAGGTTGTGGACGATATGTTTTCTTGTAATCCTCGTTGCTATGAAGAATCTATGGCACGCCAGTGGTAGTTCGGGCTTTGTGGTTCCAGAGTTCAGAACCCGTGTCCTCCATCCCTAGTTCGGGCTAAACCCTAAACCGTGGATTGCGGTTCCAAAGTAGTTACTTATGTTGGTTAACCCATGTATCTGGCCTGTCCCGTAAGATCCTTGAATCTAGAAGTCGAAGACAGATTTACCTTCGGAGCATAACTACAGTAGTAACTCGCATGGAGAGTTTCCACTGTAGAATCCTACAGCAGCAAGCCATAGAGCTCTACACTATAGGGACCTCATTGATTAAGATAGGGTTTTGGGTGGTACAGTAAAAAGAGAGCTCAAAGGGGATACGATCAGCCCTACATCGGTTACCACCAAAGCCTTAACCTCAAGGTCAATTTAACGTCGACAAACATGAATGTAAACTTGATTTGGACCTTCAGTAGTTGGGTGGGCAACCTTGAATCCCTTTCGGGTTATTATGCTTAACCCTACCATAGCACAAGCTGGCCCTTGTGGGGCTTGGGAAACCAGGAGCTGGCAAAAACGACTCCAAATTCGCGAATTCCAAAGTTGAACCCCAAGCCCTGAACCCTGAGCTCTACCCAAACACAGCAACCCTTGTACGAAAGCCCGTATCCTCACATTAACCTCCAGGCTTGGCCGCCAACCTTGGCATGCCTCAACGGCTAAATCACCGAATAGCCTCGACAGAGTCCAGAAAGAAATGCTCACAGCTTTGGACGCAGCCTTTGAATCAGAATAAGCGCTGCCGAAGCTAAGGAACATGCATGAGCATACGGCGGGTGAAGGCATGCATTGAGCTTCATGGGTGTTCTGCACCATCTACCCGGAAAGTCTAAACTCCCAGACCCTAGAACCTTAAAACCCTAAACCCTAAACCCTAACCCCCCTAAACCCCTAAACCCCTGAAGCCCCTGAAGCCCCTGAAGCCCCTAAACCCCTACAACCTGGAACCCTAAACCTTCAAGCCCACCCACCCTGCGACCCTACACTCGTTCGAAAGAAAGGAGATCGGGGATGCCGCGTCCTTTGCCGCCAAAGCTAAGCTCCCCGACCCCTGGCAGGCCGGCAAAGCCAAAAGGAGTCGTTGGATTCTGGGACATTCTTTATTTTCCTTATTTGGGTTTAGAAGGGGCCCTATATATAAATATTTTTCAGGGTGTTTAAAGGCCAACCCAGAAAAGGAGGAGAAGGAGAGTGTACTGTAGTGGCCTTAATGACTTAAATAGTGAACGGGGGAACTTTAAAACTTCGTAACCTGATATATATAAGCTCTATCTCCGATTTTTTAATTTTTTTACAGCCCGGCTGTTGAAGAAGAGAGCTAATTCGAATAGGGTTTTTGGGTATAATATATTATAACTACAATAAGAAACCCCCAAAATAGTATTGGTAGTTAGTTGGACTCCTATATTAGAGACCCGATGAACAAGCACCTCTCCCTAGACAAGGGTGGTACTGCTGGTGACAGGGATCCTCGCACTTACCTTTCTACTTGTACGAAAAGGGGGCTACACGACCGAGCTACATGACCATCCCCATGATCTGGGCTCTGAGCCTTCGGCTGTAAATCCAAACGCACAGCCAAAAGGAAAGAGGGTGTCGGGTTCATAGGTCCAATGTGCGGCTTTTATGGGTCTAGAGCTTACCCAGAGGCCCCATAGTAGTCACTTTTTGGGATTACCCTATAATAGGATTCTATATATGAACCCCAAAAAGGAACTACGTTGGGGCCTTTGGGTAAATGCTTTACTGGTCTAGGGTTTGATTTAGTTTTGTCCAAGGGTGCTCCGGCCGATGCCCGTCAGAAGCATTCAAGTCGTCGTGTAGTAAATCGCAATCTCCTCGTTGGTCTTGGTCGTAGTCGCAGCGAGTCGTAACCGTCGAAGTCGTGATCGTAGTCACAGTCGTTTTTCGTGGTGCTGTTGGTCGTGGTGGTGGTGGGGTGGTGGTCGTGTTGGCCTTTAGGCGGAGTAGTAGCAGGTTTTGGGTTTAGCAGTCTTGATGTCGACTCCCGAAAGTCACTGTTGCCAGTTGCTTTTGTCGATGCCCTGCCCTAAGCCCAAGGTCCAAGCAATAGTACAGTATGTACCTTGGGGCCCAAATACTAAGTATGTTGGTACTTGGACCCTTTGGAAAAGCCAGACGCTGGCTAGGTGGCAGTAGCCTGCGCTTTGGGCGTTCCTGCTCCCGCCCCGGAAGCCGAATTTCAGGCCGGGGTGCTTCGGGTGACCGGGCTCACGTTTTACAAGGTGTGAGGTTTAGGCCTGCAGGCTCCAAGTTTGTGACCCCTGGATGAAGTACCCGTCGAAGAAAAGCCGTGAGGGATTTGCTTTACAAGGTTTCTTTGAAGACTTTGTTTCGGGTCTTCCCAGGGAGTTATCACTGGCACGACAGGATTGTATCCGGACTTACTGAATGCAGCCGGTCCTCAAAGCAAGCAACATCCACAGACGCAGGCTGTGGCGCTTTGTATGGGTTGCGACAGAAGCTAATTGGTATAAGCGGACGGAGCGATTGTCCGAGACAGGATGAGTCGAAACAGAGCAGCAGGTAGGGCCGGGTCAAACAGGGGTATATGGTCGCCAATAGCATATATTTGTATATTGGTATTATTAGAATCTGAGCATCCGTCAAAATTTCAGTACTTGTAGTTAAAAGTCGTGGAACATCAAATTTGATCAGAACCATCGGAACCATCGAAAAGCTCGGGGACCCCCCCCCCCCAAATACTATACGATCAACGAAGATCATCTACTTCCAGGTTTCAGCGCTGCCGTGGCATGTGTGCCTCAACTTTCCGTGCGATGTATGGCGGCTAGGCAATCGATACCCTAATCGATACCCAATCGATATACCCGAATCAATACCTACCCGATCGTTTTATCAGCCACGCCCCCATCTAATAGAATCCTCAGGACTATAGTAGTGAGATCACTACCATCCCTTACCATGACCATGGTATTGTTAGGGGCTCTTAGGTTGCCCTATCTTATCAAAATAGGGTCGGTAGGCTTTGCGGGTTTGGGGGTTTAGGGTTAAGGGCTTTGGGATGGGATTGGTGGGGTTCAGGGTTTGGGATTTAGGTTTGGGGTGTCAAGATCTTGGTTGTGCAGGTGTTGGCGCGTGCCCAAGAAGGACCCACGCGTGGAGGAAGGATTCGTGATTTCCGCTTCCAAGCTGACCGACGGCCAGAACTGATTTTCTGAAGAAGGGGGAGGATCCTGCTAGGGGGGTTCTCATCAGCCACAACCAACAAAAAGCCAAACCCTCAGACCAACTCAACTCAATTTTCGACTTCACCCTTCTGATGAGCCCGTTCGCCCTACGTACATATCCACAGCCATTTTCGAAGCTGAGCTCTGAAGCCTTAAGCATTGATCCCAAAATCCATGGACGGAAAGACTCAACCCTGCACGCCCGAAGACAAGTTTTTGGAGGAGCTACATCAGTCAGAACCAGTATCCCTAAACCCTACTTTAACTCCAAAGCCCAGCTTTTTGAGAGTTTGGATAAGGGTACCAGATCCCAAGCCCTTCCTTACTCCTACCTTTTCAGGAGCTGAATACGGACACCATAGTCAAAACCCGGCAAATGCAGGTTTGTTCGGGTCCGGGTCAGCCTCGGGCAGAGTCTTCGAGTTCTGCAACCAGGTGTACCATGATGCCTGCAAACCGTGAACCTAGGTAGTGAACGGGGGAACTTTAAACTTTTTGGCCTTATATGTTCGCTCTATCTTCGAAAGTTTGAACTGTTTGGGGCCCGGCTGTTGAAGAAGAGAGTGAACTCCACGGGGAGTAACGTAGAAGCCTGGGCAATTGCCAACACTATTCTTGAGGTTCCCCATCTGGGAGTTTCCGAAAATAGGGGGACCCCAATATAGTACCCTACATAGTAGGATCCTTGTTATAGGCAACACCCCGACCCCCCCAAGAAAAAGGTACCCCTATTTTCGGAAACTCCCATCTCTACAGTAATATACACGGAAACATTTCTTGAACTCCTATGGGGCCCGTGTAGTACAAGCCCTAAAGTCGCGGACCTAACCGCCTGTAGCCGATATATGCCAAAAAAACGTCCTAAACGACAGAGGCGCCAGGATCCCCCCCCAAAAAGGGTTTAGGGTTAGGGTTTAGGGAGGTTCTGGTGGCTCGTACTGGTGGTAGTTGGGGTCTTTAAGAGGGTAGTTGGGGGGGTCTAGGCAGACCGTCATCTATGATGTTTGCGTTTGGGAGCCGAAAGCTCTCAACCAGACTTCTGGCGCCAGCGTTGGTCCAAGATGTCGAAGCTGTTTTCTCGTGGCAGCGCCGCGGCTGGTTGAATTTGTGGAAGGCTCAACAAATAGGATTTATAGTAGAAGCTTCAGAAGGTTGGGACATGGCTTTAGGAGGATTAGTGCTAGGATCCCTTATACTTTACCTTAAGGGCATGAGGATAATGATGTTCCAACTTTCTGGCTTAAACTGTAGGGTAAGAGGATGAAGCTTAGGACGCAGGATTTGGGATTTACGGCTTCGTGGTTCGGATGTGGGGCGCAGGACGTCGCATGTAGGGCAAACCGATGCACAAAGCCCCAAGGCCCCGAAACTGAGGCCCTTTAAGCGGCCGCAGGCGCATCCTGCAAACAGTGGAACAATGTTGAATATACATGTATATATATATATATACAGATATACACGTATAACTTTATATTTGTACATATACATAGAGTTGAGGTTGTGGGTTTGAGTATTCAGGTAAAGGTTCTGGGTGTTTGGGTTTGCGCTCAGGGTTTAGGGTGGCTTTCGACCCCGACGTGTCCGGAATGTCTGCTGGTGATGACACCTTAATGACTCAATGAGTGTGAAAGCTACTGTGATGGAGAGCGACGCGGCGAAGAACAGAGTTGCCACCGAAAACAGGTTGCACGAATCCTTTTCCGACGCACTCCTTTGAATCGACATTATGTGCACAAGACACGCTACATAAAGTCACGAGAACTGCATCTGACTGCTCTGCATTCGTTACCCAGAAGTTATGTTACGTTTATGATCCTAGATTTCCGAGTGTACATATCAGCTACAATATGCAAAATTAGTTTGCATGGAACCATGATGATCACGGTCGTAAGCCATTATATTATGGCATGTGCATGCGTGCTTTGTCATTGATTATCTGTCTCTGTACGTACGTAGGTAGGCAGGTAGGTAGGTAGGCGGGGGCTGTAGGTATGTAGGCGGTAGCAGGTGGAGACAGAATACATGCAAACGAGTTCATAGGGTTTGATGATGCAGAGATTTCTTGCATTAGGGTTCGCAATTTCAGTTGTGGGAGTGTAACATTTGGGCGTGAACGCATTGGGAATTCATGGTTTTGTGCTGTAGGCTTCGGGAGTTGAGGGTTTAGGGATTGTGACCTGCGGGGGCATTACTTCATCCACGGTTTCTGGTTTAGGGCCTAAGGTTTGGGATCAATCTCCTGGTGTGGAGCTCGGGGCGAGTAGCAACCGGAATTCGCCTTGGCCCTTCTCTTGGCCATCCAGGTTGCACTGATGGGTTCAGGCCAGGAGTTCACGCTAATCTGCCCAAAACCTAAAGCAAACCCTAAAGCCCTAAAGCACTAGCCTAGCGCCGAAACCCTAAAACGCATAGGGCTGTATCCTGAGCTTTGGGTCACCCCGCCTCACATTCACACTCTCGTAGTAGGAAATATTTGGGCACCTATTCCTTATCTTACTAGGTAACATTACCTGAGGGGGTTTACAAGACTTCCAGTCTGTTGGGTCCTTATAACCTGGGAAACTTCCCCTTCTCAACCCGACACCTAACGTACATCCTGCGAAGCCTTTGTAGAACTCTCATTGAAGCTCTCCTGCTGGTTTAGAGGTGTTGCCCGGGGTTGCTCGGGCTTGGGGTTCAGAGTTCAGAGCTGAGGGTTTCCACTCTTGGGCGAGGGGCTTACCCAAAGACCCCAAAGTAGTTCCATTTTGGGGTTCGTATATAGAATCCTATAATGTAATCCCAAAAGGAACTACTTTGGGGCCTCAGTGGGGCCTCTGGGTTTTTGGTGTTCAATATTGCGTTTGGCGGTGGGGTGGAGTTGAAAGCTGACAGTGTAGAGAGGCAAGGCAGCCGACTTGGTCCGCACACCTGGAGGTTCCTGAACCCCTGAATTAAGGAATATGCTAGAAGGGGCCCCCATCCTGTAGTAGTGGTATAATAGGAATAGAATAGGGCCCTAATATAATCCTTATAGTCACTTTTACAGGGTGGGGGCAGCTTCTAAAGAATATGCTTGAAATCTTACGAGGCTTCCTATTAGAGCTACCCAGAGGCCCCAAAGTAGTTCCTTTTTGGGATTACCTTATAGGATTCTATATATGAACCCCAAAAAGGAACTACTTTGGGGCCTTTGGGTAAAGGTCTCTTCCTTATTGAAAAAAGGGTGTTTGAGAGTCTCTGGGAACCCTGATCACTTGGTTCCTGCGAAAACGAACAGATGGTAGAACTAACTCACTACTGTCTGGCTCTTAATTAGCAGGGAATGAGGGAATGGGTTATTGGGACTACTATAGGGCACCTGAAGGCACTATCATAGGGATCCATTCCCCCATTCCCTACTAAGAACCAGACAGACTATAGCAGGTAGTCATGCCATCCAAAAACTATTGTTGTTTTTGCTTCTGATGTTGCAAGTATACGGGACAGCCCTAAAGTTTGAACTCAACATGTGCTTTGGGCTAAGGCCATTGGGAGCATACTTAGCGACTCAGTTTTCAGCGGTGCTGCTAACATGCGGCACCACGCGCTTCTTGTCAGGGAAGCCAGCTGGACGAAGCAATATATATATATATATATATGTAGATGTACATGTACATGTATATGTATATGTATATGTATATGTATATGTATATATATATATATATATATATATATATTGTTTTCTAGTATGTGATATGTAATTTAGAACACACAGCGTTTATATATAATACATAGCTTATAATATGCAAGATATAATGTGTATAGACAATAGATACATGAACGAACAATTAAATAAATGAACAAATAAACATACATACATATATATATATATACATATACATACATACATACATACATAGACAGAGAGAGAGAGAGAGAGAGAGAGAGAGAGAGAGAGAGAGAGAGAGAGTACGGGAGAGTACGGGAGAGACAGCGAGAGAGGTTTAGACCTGACCCAAGATTTTAGGCTTACCTGGACCCCAAAGGTGTGTTGAAGAATGGCAGTTTCGTAGGGTTTGGGCCATTGTTTACCTACTTCTGGGGGTTTAGGTAGGGCTTCGGCTCACTTTCTGTTGGCCTTCGATCGACACTCGAAATCGTAGTAGTGGGGTTCAGGGTTTAGGCTTTATGGGAATGGTAGTAGTGGGGTTTAGGGGTTATAGGCTTTAGGGAGATCGTAGTAGTGAGGAATGTGCCTTGAAGCTGTTGGTTCTTGTACAATCCTGTACCTTAAACAAACTACTATAAACCACCTTTTGTGCACTTGTTGCAGGGTGTTGTAAAGAGCCCAACTTGGAGGGGTTTTATTGCGGAGCCAGCAGAAATGCGTGTAACTATCCATTCCTACACCCAATAAACCTGACGCTAGACGCACAAAGAGAGTCAGGCCCCCGAAACAGCGAGGCTCCCAAAATCCTGGCATAGGGGGGTAGGACATCCGCTGAATTCCGCGTTGACGGAAGTCTCGGCGGCCAAGGTCTGTGATTCATGACAGGTTTAAGGAATTACGTGTTGGAGGTGCAGAATTTTGGGTTTCGTGGTTTTGGCAAAGTTTCGGATATTATCGGAAAGAGTGAGTTGAGGGGGCCAATGTTTATGTGACAGTCGCGTAACCCATGACTTCTGTCAGAGCAGCATGCTTGCAAAAGGATCACGGCTCACGTGTTCACGTGTGGCTGGCCTTTGCACAAACCGCCGGAAGGGTGGAGCCTGCTCCCCGGCTCCGAAACGAGGGGCCACCAACCAGTGGAACAGAGCCCCGGGCCCAGTACAGAGTCTGACGGGTGAGCAGCATCCACTGTTCCAAGCGATTCCTGAACAGACCGAGGGACGCTCCAGCATACTAAGCCTTTTTCCTACCCCAAACCCCATAAAGCCTTGTTTGCTGCAGCCTGTGTCTTAAGCTGGTGGGGCCAAAACGGTCTTTACTTGCGAAATGGCGAAATAATGGGCTTAGGGAATAATCAGGTGGGTAGGGTTTAGGATCAGGAGTAGACAGCGTTGTAGTGAAAGGAAATGATACCATGGTATCTTGCTTTGCTACGTTTCCTGTCATGGCCAGATCACCAATTGGCCAACTGCCAGCAATCATTTCCAGTAAAATACTACGTCCAGAGCTTGTTGTCATTGCTACAGGCTTCCCTCCGCGTCGCTCCCCGGTGTATCCACCACGGCTAAATTATTGAGCCAATGAGACCCAACCCTAAGCCCTTAAACGCTAAACATAAGCCCTAAACCCTTAAATCATAAACCCTTAAACCATAACCCCTAAACCCTTAAATCATAAACCTTAAGCCCTTAAATCATAAACCCTAAAACCATAAGCCCTAAACCCTTAAATTATAAACCCTAAACCCATAAGCCCTAAACCCTTAAGTCATAAGCCCTAAACCCTTAAACCATAAACCCTAAACCCTTAAATCACAACTTATGATGATGCCAGGCCTGGGACTACATGCATAGGAAGGGACGAGGATGGGATCACCAAAGCTGTGCCATTTGACAGTAAAGTGCACCGAGTCTCAAGCCCTCACGCCGTAATCCTAGAACACAACGATGACAATAAAAAACCCAGACATAGAGCAGTTCTGCTCATGATGGCATCAATCGGTCCATTATAATTAGTGCCGTCTTCAAGTTCAGGCCTTGCTACTGCCCGACAATCACAGAAATACTCATAGAGAGAGATGCACAAGGAGACCCTCACGAGAGTGCATTCTGTACATTTTGTATGCGTCACAGTAACAGAGCACCAAGCTCAAACGAGCCCATTCCTCTTTCCCGTTTTAGTTGGAAGTAGCCGGAAACCAGTTGTCACAGAGTCGGTTGACGAACTGGGCCGGAGCAAGTTGAGACCGAAGTGGTGTGCAGAGCTCCCGAGCTGCGTCTACTTACTATTGATATTGGAGGAGCTAAGGAGCCAGGGATGATGATAATCCCTATTAAATAAGGAGCTAAAGAGCCAAGGGACCCCCCAAAACCACTGGCTCGACTACTGTCTTTGACGTTCACACGTCTACTGCGGCTCTATTTGGGTGCTGCAGGCGGAGCTACTGTTGATGGACAAAATCCTGCATTACTCACTATAAGGAATAATATACCCTAGTTCCCATAGTTTAGAGTCCTTAGGGTCATGCAGGATTTTGTCCATCAACAATATTACGGCCCTCTTTACAGGTTTAGGGTTCCAGCTCGGTGGTGTGGGATTTGCAGGCCTTTTCTCGGATTCGTGCACGCTTCTATGAGGGCTCTAAGACAGTGGCTCCTTACTGCCTGTTGTGGGATTTAGGCTTGCTGGATCAGTGATCGTGAGGACTACGATTGACTACCAGAACCTACTTCTTGTAGGGTCCTTGTAAGTTCTATTATAGGGTATCTAATCATAACCTGCAAAAAATGTAGGCTATGGTATCACACGGCAGGTAATAGAGAGCTGGGAGCAACTAATTAGTGCGAGTCCTAAAGCGATTCGAATCTAGAATATACCGCATTCTGACGATAAACCCTAAACCCTAAACCCCTATCTTATGCTGAGCTATCTTTCACAAGAAGCCCGAAACCCGAGAACAGCTACAACTCATCAATCCTGAGGGCACAGGCGATACACTGTATACCCATGTCGTTCCCATTGCAAACTACTAACTTACTTACAGTACAACCAAATCCCTGTTCGAAAAACCGGGCCCCCTACGCGCTGAATATACATATACATATTATGTGTATATATATATATAGATATATATATATATAGAGAGAGAGAGAGAGAGAGAGAGAGAGAGAGAGAGAGAGAGAGCCGCAGAGGAATCTTCAAGGCTTAAAGGCACCCTCAAAGGGTACCCGGCCTCCAGACCCCGGAAGCCCTCAAGTGGAAGCCCTTTGCAAACCGCACGTGTGCGCCTTGCCCTATAATATAGGGTTTAGGGTTTAGGGTTTAGGGTTTATATAGTCGTAGATACCTTTCTAAAGGAGTTCTGTGCCATGAGTGCTTTGTAAGAATTCTGGCTCGCCGGCTGCGCAGCTTCTCACTAGGAAAAGCTTTCCCTCGTCGGTTGGTTCCTGCGCAGATTTGACTGAACACGAGCGGTCATATGGTTCTGCGTCATGGGTGAAGGCCGCTCGTGCAAGTGAGGATGTTAGCCAGGCATTCACTTGCCCGGTTTTTGCCATTCCCATTTGGTGTTTCTTCTGTTTTTGTGTCCTTGTTGAACTGCTGGCTGTCTCTATTCGGTGTTTTTGTTGAGGGGTGTTCCTGTTTGCCGTTCCTATTTTGTGTTTGTTTTGTTTGGTGTGTTTGTTTGTTGTTGCTGTTTGGTTATTCTTGTAATTTTTCGTGTCCCTGACAGGTGGGTGTTTCGGTTTGGTATGCGGGCAAAGTAAGTGCGCCTGACCGGAATTTCGGTTTGGCACTTCTGCGGATAAGCCTGGCTGCAGTGGCTTTTATAGATCTGTACTCTGTTCCCCCAAGGGTCCATGAACCCAAATAGCATCGACCTTGGCCTGAAGGTAGTCTCCGTACTTTCAGGGCCGAGATATATACTGTACTGTTTGAGCATATGGACCCTGAAGCCCGTGCAGCCCAACTCGAGCCCCAAATCCCGCTTCTCATCACTCAGGCCTTGTCGTGGCTCCCTAACCCAGAGACTCATATCATACTAATATCCCTTAATTAAGGAATATACCTTAAAGTATGGTAGGATCCCTAATATGATTTACAGTATATTCCTTAATTAAGGGTTATTGGAGTCTCTGGGAAGCCAGCAGACGACGTTCACGCGAAGAAGCAGGTCCCTACACAGTAGCCCCCTCTGGAAGCTCCCGGGGGTCCTTGAGTGACTTCAATGCTCCTTGCTTAGAGGGCTGATACAGGGTGAATCAAGCTAACCTAAGACAGCATGGATTGGAGAGGTGCCCTTCATTTGCCCTGAAAACATCATTAAAGGTCGGGCCGAGAGAAAGAAGCTGCACCTGTAAACATCTGTAAACAAGCAAACTACCCTCAATCCCTGAGCCCCGGTAGCGGGAAGTCGGGAAGATCGTAAGACTCTCAACCCTACACCCCCAATAACAAAAACACCCTAACGCTAAACACTACGACCCGGAAGCCCCGACGGCCCCGACGGCCCTGACGGCCCGGAAGCCTGAAGACTTGTGGCCATGGATGCAAGCCTCTCGCTGCCGCTGACTCGCGAAGCGGCAGGGCCCTGAGCAACGAAGACTAGTAAGACGGGTCAGAGGGGTTTAGGGTTTATGCCGGAATAATTCATGCCGGCGTTTAGGGTTTATGCCGGAATAATTCATGCCGGCGCTCAGTTACGGAGCCCCACATGATGTAACTTTACTCGACCCCGCGTTTAGGGTAGCGAGTGCTGGGGTTGCAAATCTTTGCAACCCTAAAACCACTCCCTAAAACCCATGTGTATAGTAACGGTACTTCCTGAGTCTATGGGTTACTACTCTAGCCCCAGAACCCCTGAAGCCCAAAGCCTTAAAATCTTAGATGAACGCTGCCCTAAAACCGTGGGAAGACCCAGCTAAGGCCATCGCGAACAGCCATGACTGGGATGCGGAGTTGCCCGGCTGATGGGATGTGGATCGGCTTGAGCTTTCCGGGGCTTTGGGTTTAGGGCCTTGAGGGCTTTGCGCCTGGGGTGTGGAGGTGATAAGGCAGGAGGCCAGGGGTCCCAAACCCCAACACCCGAAACCCTAAACCCGAACCCAACACCCCTTGCGATGTTTGGGGTCTCTGGAATTGCAAGACGAAAAGTCTTCGCGTAAATCCCACTACCAACCTCGAAGTCAGCTCTGCAAAAACAGGAGGCCTCCTTCCCAGGAGCCGAAGCCGGGGACAGTGAATCAGGAGCTACATATGTCCATCGGGTTCTACAGGAATCCTATCCTAAAGCCCTGAACCTCTTCCACGATGGAATGCCTGCAAGCTCAGGTACAAGCGACGAAACAGGCTCAGCTTCCTGGCTTTAGGGTTAAACCCTACAAAGCCTAGAGGGCTTCTCTGTGTGCGCGTGTGCGTGCCGCTTACTTCGTCTGTAGACGAGTCGGCGCAGCTTTTAGCAGTGTCAGTATCCTCTTCGAGTCTCTATTATATCTTGAAGTGTATGTCCTATCCTGGTACTCTATGATGCTTGTTTGGTGATTGGCTTGGGGCTTCACGGTTTAGGGTCGAGTGGTTTGGGTAAGTCCTGCTGACGTCAATCTAAGTAGGTGTGTCTCGGGGTCTCAAGCAGGTGCCGTCTAAGGTTCCATGACGGTTCTGCAAGAAAGGCGGGCTCCTGGTATCTGTGAGGGAGCCCATATGGTCATGCTCACTGTCTTTTTTGGCAAGTTGGGGAGTTTACTTTTGTGTGTTCAGGAGCCTAGTTTCAGTTACCACAGTACCGAACGCATCGAACAAAAGTCAGTATATGTCCGGTACAAAGTTGGACAAGGCATCTACATGTAGGAGGGGCGGAAGCAGGATCCTCCCTCCACAACACATAACATAGGGCTCGCGTTTGCAGAGTTCCAGCATGTCCGAAACCCAATTCCCCAAACCCGGGCGTACTTGCTTCGATCACCAGCAGGCTATTTCTTCCTGGAAGCAAGATGTACTCGAGCCCATGGCTCAAAGACTGCGGGCAAACCTTAAGCCACGAATTGCAAAAAAACACCAACACGCACACACACCCACACAAGTGCCTTGTGGCGAAGTGCTACACGATTCAGTTCAGGATTCTGTGTACCTTTCGTCCTGAAACGCTAAAACCCTAAACTGGAAACCTCAACCCTCTCCGAACCTGCATCTGCGAAGTTTAGGCAACAGGGTACAGGGTTCCGGGGCTAGGATTCCCGGTTTACGGAAACTGGGTGCGAGGTTTGGCGGTTTGGGAATTTATGTTGGTGTTGTTTTCGTAAACCCAAAACCCTAAACCGCGTTAGATTTGTGTGATTTTGGGGACTGTGGCATGGGAGGTGTCGCAAGATCACCTACGACTTCCTGCACCCGCGTGACTTGATTTTGTCATGGGGTACTTCTCAAAATTGGGGTCCTGTTTGGGCTTCTCGTTTTGGTTGCGCCGTACTATTTCGAAATTCAGAAAAAGGGATTTTAATTTTAAAGAACTACCCTATGAGCTCAGGTTTCTGGTGAGGGGTTTCGGGTTAGGCGTCGAAAGAGAAGCCGAGGTAATTTCGATCATTATTCCTTAGGTCTCCTTCTTATAGCTTTTCTACCCTTAATAAGGACCCCTAGGTATATACCCTTAATCTAGCCATTATATACCCATTATATAGCCCATTATAGGGTAGGGGTCCCCATTAAGATTCCCTCCTTTTCCCCTTTGATTGTAATTATTAGGTCGGGGTGGAGGGTCCGAGCGCATGCGCAGGATGAGCGTTCTTGCTTAGGATGCACAGGTCGGGTGCGGCCGGCGTGGCCGTCGGGGATAAGCCACTAGGACCTAGAGTAGGCCCTTATTCCCTTTTTGGGGGTTCAGGTTCCCTTATGAGCCCCTTTAAACCAAAAAGGGCACCCTTTTTATTCCTAGGCTACTCTTGCGTCTAGGCCATGACCCACAAGCCCGACCGAGACCCGAGCCCCAAAACCCTAAATCCCGAACACATAAACCCCGGGCCCCTATCCTCCAGGACAGCTCAAGCTTTCTCGGTACAAAACACATATGCAATCGTTGAAACCTCAAAAACCCCTTGCTGTTAAACCTTTGTAACCCTCCGAAGCCCAAAAGCCCTACGTGCTCAGGTGACCAAGGTATAGAGAAATACTACTCGCGGATCTTCTACTACTCCTCTCTGGCCCTCCAGTGGCTGCTGGGCTAAAACCTAAACACCTAACCCCTAGACCCAACAGCCGAGCGCACGACACTCAGAAACCTTCCGCCCCAAAACCTTCGGCCCTACACCTTGTCAGGGCTACTTGGGCCGTCGTTGCCCTCACGTTTGTAAGGGTTGCTAAAAGCCAGGGTTTGGGAAGTTATGGTTATAGAGAATTTCTAGAGTTTGGTTTGTTTTTCGGATTTGGGTTTAGGTCCTCTCGTCCCGGGTATTGAGGTTCAGGGTTAAAGGTTTTTTGACGAGAAAAAGATGTAGGGTTTAGGGTATAGGGGTTAGGGCCGGTTAGGGGTTTAGGGGTTTTGGTTTAGGGATTTAGGGTTTGAAGTTTAGGGTTAAGGTTTAGGGTTTAGGGTTGAGGGTTTATGACTTTTCGTGCGCAAGCCCCGTTGAATTGACGTCCCCTGGCAACTTATGTAGCCGGTCTGCCGTGTGTAGACTCGTGTGCTAGTGTTGTTTACGGGATAGACATTGAACACCAAAGCCAGAATTCCGTGGAATTTCTGATCCCAAATCTCATTCAATTCCTAAACGGTATAATTAGATGTTTGCTTTGGTACTTGAAGCTAATTTCCTAAACTGGAATCTCTAAGCCCCCACAAGTCTTCAATTGTAAACCAAAGCGGAGATTCTGCTTAGAGGTGGGCCGGGTGCGCAATGGGTGTTGGTTGGTGGAGATGGCATATTAAATTGATGATGGGACTTAGTTACTCGGATTAGAAAGAAAGGTAGCTACAATGCAAACAGCCCCCCTATGTCTTATATCCTTACTTCGTGAGACCCCTGGTCCTCTAAGTATACGCTCTAATGCAGTTCCTGTGAGCAGGTCGGGTTAAGGACCGAATTGAAGGTTAACAATAAGATGAGAGTTTTGGGACCGACCTACACCCCCAAACCCTAAACTCCTAAACCCTATAACCCCTAAATTCAACCCTAAACCCGAAATTTCAATCTTTAAACCCTTATAGATCCCATTTAAGGAATCCCTAAAACGCCCTTTAAAGAACCCTAAACCCTAAACCCAATGAGGTTGCTGGTCAGCCTTGTCGCGATCAATGTGACCCAGGCGTAGCGCCTTTTTGGTCTCCCTGGAGACTCCCCCCTCAAGTTTGGACCCGGAACTTAAGTAACCCTAAACCCTAAAGCTTGGACCCTGATCTTAAGCAGCTGCGCCGAAGTTTCGAGCCGAAACCGTAGATGGAAGACCATCATCCAGATGCCTCCTACAGGCCTGTCCTTACAAAAATCTTAGGCTCTCTTGGGGATCCTATCGGGAATCCGCAGCCCCCAAGTGAAGGGTCCCTCTTATGAGGTCAGGGTTCGCATGGCACGAAGCAGGCGGCTGTCTTCCTGATCTTGCTCCACTGGGACGTGAAGCTGGATGATGCTAGCCAGGTGGGTTTGGTTTAGGGTTTGGGATTTAGGTTCAGGGTTTTGGGCCTTGGACGTTGCTGCTCGTTCCTAGTTTTAGACTTTCGGCCTTAGACGGTGAGCTTTCAGGTTTTGTGGGAGCAAGTGGCCTGGAGTTTGGGTTTGCCAATTCTACGGTCCTACAGTTTGTTGGCGGAGCTATGCCCTAAGTCCGAAATGTCCAGCGCGGGCCCACTATGGTGGATATATGGAGGGTTCCTACTTGAAGGCATCGAGGGTCTTGGCAAGCATGCAACAGCGCGGCGCTGGATGCGGTTCATACATGCCTTCTTTGGGGTAGCGATTGAATTCTGTTTCGGTTCCGACGCAACCCATTACGCCCTGAGCCCTGTCAGCACTCGCCGTAGCGAAATGTACTTTCCAAGAGAACCGAACCAGGCATCGTTTCGGTCCATTCGTGTATGTATGTATGTATGTATGTATATATATATATATATATATATATATATATTGTGTGTGTACATATATATATATATATATATATATATATATGTGCGCGTGAGTGTGTGCGTATATTTGTATGTATGTGTGTATGTGCGCACATACATACATCGATTAAGTACATTCTATGCCTTGTGTACACACACGGACACGCATCTTGCATGATGTATACAAACACAATCATTTCAAGAGACCCGTGGCACAGCTCTCAAGTTTGCAAATCGCCAAACCTCACATTATCCTTGCTTCTATAAACCCCAAACCCTAAACCCTAAACCAGGCACTGCCTCATTTTTGCCTAAGGGACTAAACTTCCAACAATCAAGATTTAGCACCTCAAAACTCGGTTCTTGTTAAGAAGCTGATTTTAAGTTACCATGGTAGAGTTCTATACTACATAGTACAGTATTGTTTCCTCTGTATTCTGGAATTAAATCCCTTAACAAGAATGCAGAAAGCTTTCAATCCTACACAGTAGGTTTAGCACCTGAAATCAAGAGGGCTCTGATTCAAACAGGTCTCGGTGATTTTGCCATCCTAAAGCCTACCGCTCAAAAGAGTGTGTCAGCCCCAAAAACCTTGAAACATGAGTCCATAAGAAACCCTCAACCCGTGAACCCTAAGCTAGGTAGGCCTTTGGGACATGTATATTTTCCCTTATTGGGCTTAATAGGACCCTATTTACGAATATTTTTCAGAGGCTTTAAAGGGCCAACCTAGTAAGCACCAACACCAGAAACCCTGAGCCTTCTAGATCGTGGCTGGCTCCGACGTGGTGGTGGCCCCCCGGTCAGTCATCAATGCCTTGGGTACTGCCCCGATAAGTTAACAGTTTAGAGGACCCGAAGGCTCCATGTACCCATATAGTATATACTTAGGCCTTAAAGTACCCATATAGGGGCCCCTTTAAGGCTTAAGTATCTACTATAAAGATACATGGAGCCTTTGGGGGAAGGCTACACACAGATAAATAGGATTTACACTGTTTTGAGCGTGAAAGAGCTCAGAGCTGAGGTTAATTATTTACAGTTTAAAGTAAAAGCCAGAAAGTTGGAATATCATTATCGTAACGCCTTTATGGTAAATTATAGGGGATCCTACCCTGAAACCATATTCCAACTTTCTGGAGTTTCCTGTAGGCTGTTGTGATCAGTTCCCAGGCTTTTTCGATTTTGTAGGTAGCCTGTAACTTTCTGAGTCATTCCATATTCATATTCACAGGTAATTATTCGCCGAATCCTGCCATAATGCCGAACCCCAAATCCTAAACCCTGAAATGCTAGGTTCAAGTCAAAACAGCTTAGTAGCTCTTAGTGTTTACACTTTACACTTCTAAACTCAACAACTAAGATGCGTAGATGGCTCTGCATCCTGAACCAGCAAGCCTCTTCAGCTACGCTCAACGCTTTGCTCTGCCCTATGGGTTTAGGATTTGGGGCTTTGGGGTTTTGAATTTAGGGTTTTTGCAAGTACAATAAGAAATCCCTCAAACATGGTAGTACTACTTGGTCAGGCTTCTATAGTGGGGTTTACTCGGGTCTTGGGGCATCTTATTACAATTTCACGAAGGAACCCTTCAACATCGTAGTACGGTTGATGGTATAAATCCTGCATGACCTTAAGGGCCCTAAACTATGGGAATTATGGTATATTCCTTACTATGGGTAATGCAGGATTTATACCATCAACAGTATGTACTAGTCCTTCTGGACTTCTCTGTGATAAGAGTCTTTCGTGGTTGGCGAATCATCGTTGTGTAGGTTTCGATGAACATGGTGCAGACCCTGAAGACTTTAGGATCCTTATCATGAGGACCCTGGGCAAGGAATGCTACTGGGTTTAAGAAACTATCGTGCAGTACCTTCTAAGTACATTGACATTCAATCCATTGTTTAGGGAGGCCCTTTCTTGGCGTCGATTAGGGTTTGCGGAGACTTCCCGAAGTCCGGAGCTCGTCGATTCTTAGCCTTTAGGGCTAGTTGGCAGTAGCCCGCACTGTCCGTAAATTTGCCAGAACTTCTGTAGGTCAGAGTACATATCCTCTAACTGGTTCAGGCTTGATAGGCTTCATTTAGGGTTGGTTTAGTCTATCTAGTCTTTAACGTTAGGGTTAAACAAGGATAACATAGTATATTATCGTGATGGCACCATCGGCAGCCCAACCTACATCTACCCTCCAACGAGGTGCTTCTCTGGTGGACCAATTCTATGGGCAGGATCTTTTAGCGACGAAACGACATGGTGATCTAATAAAGGGAGTTGCAATGGAAGGCACTGGTAAGCAGTTCATCCCACGAAACCTGAGGCGCTAAACCCTAAATCCAACAACGTGAATCCGAAGTGCTACCATTAATCCTGAGAGCTCACACCCAGGTGCTCACCACCGTGGTGTTCACGCTCACATTTCTGATCTTCGGCGTAAAAAGTTATCGGTTTCGGCAGCCAGGCTTTCGGGAATGTGCGACGTGTCGAGTGTCAGGTGAGGTTTGCAGGAAACTTGTTAGAACGAAGGATCGCTCGTTCAAGGTCTTCTTACAGAGTCAACCGTCCCCGGCCTCAGCAAGAGCTCAAAACGGCTGGAGAACATGAGAACGGAAATCATTTTCCGAACATTAGAACGGACAACATTCTCCAGACGCTGACTTTGTTCAACGCTGTCAATTCAGACTTAGACTTATAGACAATGGATATGTACTTGCAGACAGCTTGTGCTTGTCAAGAACCTTATGAACTACCCTCTCGAATCTCGGAATCTCGCGCACAAAGGCCGCTGTCCGAGTCCGTGTGATTTCCCATTGGTTTCCCGGTAAAGATCCCAGACCTTCCAAAATCCCTTAATTAAGGAATATACCTTAAATCATATTAGGGATCCTATAATAATTTAAGGTATATTCCTTGATTAAGGGATTTTGGAAGGTCTGGGATGTTCGACTCATGGTCCGCTCTACAGGTTTGGATGCTGCAGACACCCAGACCTTCCAAAATCCCTTAATTAAGGAATATACCTTAAATTATAATAGGATCCCTAACATGATTTAAGGTATATTCCTTAATTAAGGGATTTTGGAAGGTCTGGGCAGACCGAGAGGCTCTAGATCATCATTCTGCGTTGATGCATGAGTCTTCTTTCCTTCATTTTGCTCGCTGAATCCTATACACCCTTCAGCCAACTCTCTAAACTGGCCCTAAACCCTAAACCCTCAGTCTTTCGCCCCCCCCCCCTGAAAAGCATGGCTTACGCATGCCCTAAACCCTAAGCTTTTCAGCGACTATTGTAGGGAGGTGGAAGCGGATTGAGCCTGAGGTGGAGGATGTTCTTGGGTTGGGGGTTCGAGGCGGTTTAGGGTTTAGGGTTTAGGGTTTAGGGTAGTGTGGAGAGGCAAGGCGATATAGGGGGGGGTTAGGGTTTAAGCAAGCCAGTTTATGGTTTAATTCTGGTGGTTCCCTAAATCCTAAACCCTAAACCTCAGTTCCCACGGGCCTGTCAAATCGAACCCTGGGAGCACCAGCTGCACTTGCTGAAGCCCTCTATATCCCCACATGCTACCCATGGCAAAGTGGTCACCATCAGGCACCCAATATCATGTAGTATATACTTATATGATGCCTATGTGTGTATATATATATATATATATATATATATATTGTTTTTTATACATGTTTATTTACCTATTTATCACGCACCAGAGAGACTGATGAACAACACACAAAGCTTGACGCACCCTTGTAACGCATAGACTTACAGTGCCGTCACAAACAGTAAGGATAAGTCTGCTCTTATGGTGGAAGATCCTCGGAAATCGCCGAGGCTGCGGCTGTGGTCCTGCGTGGAAGAGCATCCCTCCCTTAGCCTGGAACCCTGGAGGCGAACCCTATGGTTGCCCAAAGGAAGGCTCTTTGGCTTAGGGTTTACCCAGAAGCCCCAAAGTAGTTCCTTTTTGGGATTACCATATACGATTCTATATATGAACCATCAAAAGGAACTTTTTGGGGGCCTTTGGGCAGAGCCAGGGTTTTATAGGGTTTTCGGGCTATAGTGGGCTATAGTTGCGACGCTATAGACCATATCCCCTATAAGCCTCGAACCCCCAACCGCACTTAACTTCTACAGGGGTTGTACCAGTACGTGTCGCAGGGGCTTCAGGCAGATTGAGTTAAGTAGGCTTAGGGTTTTGGGTTTTGGCCGTTGGGCATTCGAGGGTTTAATGTTCAACATGGGAATTTGCGCTGTTCGTCGTTGTTGTTGCTTTAGATGCTTGATGCTGCAACTAAAGACCATCTCCCTGACTAGGCTGCCCTGTAAGCAGCACTGGTTTCCTTCGTTGGGGTTACTTGCCTTTGCTTAGTAGGGAATGGAGGAATGGGGTATTATAATAATTACTCTTGCGACCATTCTTCCATTCCCAACTAACCAAAGGTAAGGCTAGGGCTCGTGGATCTCTCCTGAAGGGGCCAGACGGAAACCAGAGCGGCTGATCCTAAGTCGGCCACCGATTTGAGCCGCCTCCGGCCAGGATCATAATAGTAGACAGTCTCTTGAACCGTTAGCAGACAGGCCCAAGTTAAACTTACATGAAACCTTACTAACTCTGTAAACCCAACTTTCTACAGCCAGGACGCGCGGGCGCTTTCTGCGAAGGCCATGCTTGATCTTGGGGTTCACTTGTGCTGCAGGATTTCGATGTTTAGGTGCTCCCAGAAGTCTTCAGAGGCACAGCTTGAAGGGTCTGCCTAAAGTCTCCATTGCAAATCCTTCTTGGGGTTACCTGTAAGGATCCTTAATATAAAATTTGCTAAACCGAAAAAAGGAGCTACAATGGAGACTATAGGTGGGGTTGGGAATGTAGGATCTCTAGCAAAGTGGTTTTGCGCATGCCATAGCTCCAGTTGCCTATGACTTTGTGGGTTATTGCTGAAGAAGTGATTTGTTGGGGGCCATGGGGTTGTTGGTTAAACCCTCAAAACTTCTACTGTGAGATCTTGGGTATTGCCCCCCCCATTTTTCAACAGCTGCATAGTAATTATGTCTAGTGCAGACATATTCGGCGCTGACTGGTAGCTTTTTATATCACGAATGTACTCAAATAGTATATGCTTTGGCCTGAAAGTCGCGCGCGATTTAGCTGCGTTGGGGACAAAGCAAATACCATTGGGATACATGGACCCTTCGGCTTAGGACTTACCATTCTGCGAGCTTTGCATCAGGGCTCACATTATAGGATTTCTGTTTCCTGTAGCTTCGGTCAAAGGGGAAGAGGAGGGATCCTTAATGGGGACCCCTACCCTATAATGGGGCTATATAATATATATATATATATATATATGTATATATAATAGCTATATTAAGGATATATACCTAGGGGTCCTTATTAAGGGTCCCTCCTTTTACCCTTGGATTCGGGTTTCAGGATCTGTATCCTCTTCTCCCTGAGCCCTAAAGCAAAGCCCAAGCTGACACCCGAGCACAGAGAAGCGAATTCCTTACAGGAGTCCGTAACCCTTAAAGGACCCCTTTTCGGGACCCTTGTAGAAACACTTGTAGAAACACGTACAGAAACCCCCCTATAGAGACGCTTGTAGGCACTTTTGTAGAAACCCCTATAGAGACCCTGACAAGAGCCCTGTGCCCCAAAGCAGAAGCCCAAACTCGAATAGAGCACGTTGCCGAGTACAATAGGGGCCTTAAAAATTAGAATGGGGTTTTGGGGTCCATTATACTATAGTTATTACAAGGAAACCCCAAAATTCTATACGTATTTCTTTAGGCCCCTATATTACAGGCCGCTGAACGCCCTGGTCACTTGGCGGTTCTTGCGTGCGGGGGTGCCGTCCGGAGTTTGGGATGGAATACTTAGCTTCTTAGGACCTGTATAGCTTAGGAATGTTTGGTGCTTCGGAATAGCGTGTTCGGGCCTAATTACCCAGAGACTCCAAAACCCCTTAATTAAGGATTATACCTTAAATTATAGTATGATTCCTAATATGATTTAGGGTATATTCCTTAATTAAGGGGTTTTGGAGTCTCTGGGTAGAGAGGGGAAATGAGGGGAGTTTGGGGCTCGGGGTGTGCAGAACTTCAGAGTTAAGGATGTATAGCCCGGGACACCGCAAGGTCCCTTTAACAGAGCCCTTGCGGTCCTTCATAGTGAGTTTTTGGGATGTGTATTCGAGGGTACCCAGAGACTCCCAAACCCCTTAGTTAAGGAATAGACCCTAAATCATATCAGGAATCACACTATAATTTAAGGTATAATCCTTAATTAAGGGGTTTTGGAGTCTCTGGGTAGTTGGGGGGTCAAGGGGGTTTGGGGTCAAGGGCTGCGTCGGAGAGGCAACTGCAACAGAACCTTGAAGAATCCTTCTAGAAAGCCTGGAGCAGAACGCTGAAGGAGACACCCTTGAAGATAAACTTGATAAAATCATTCCAAAACAAGTTTTTTGGACACCCCGATCTCTTCAAGAATCCTGCTGACTACTCAGGGCCTTAGCAAGTTAGGCTGCAGGGCTAGGAGTTTGAGGCTCAGGAGGTTTGCCCGAGCCCTTCCTTACACCAACAGTTGCAACCTCGGAGGTTTCCAAAGCTGGGATGAAGGTAGGATTATAGTAGAAGCCAGAAAGTTGAAAAAATATTGTCCTCATGCCCTTAAAAGGTCAAGTATAAGGGATCCTCGCAGGCACTAATCCGCCTAAAGCCATGTTACAACTTTCTGGCTTCTACTGTAAGGATCCTTCATGTAAGGATTATTCTGGGATTACCCCACCTACCTAGATCTCACCTATTGCCACCCCTGGCAGAAACAACTTGAGACCTCAAAGGCCCGTGGCTGGATCCCAGGATGCTTCTGGCGGAAGTTAGGCTGATGCTTCGGGGTTAGGGTTGATGGTGTAGGCATGGTGGGGGTTTATGGGGTTTTGGGTAATATCGGGTATAGACGGTATAGAGTCTTCTAAGCTCGACCTCGTGGGCCCTCGACCCTAAACCAGCAACTTCCTCCTCCAAGGACCTTCTTTCGGTGATCCTGCTCTGGTGCATCATTCTTCAACCTCTCGAGCATGGCTTTACGCAGGAGGCGGCATGTGAAGAAATTTCTGAGATTAGATCCTTCCCCGAGCGAACCCCCACTTTGGTTTTCTTGTTTTGGAGTGTCATGGGCTTTCGGGGTTTGTCGCTGCAGCTTTCGTTGGTAGCTCGCGAGAGCACAACTAAGCTAAGTACAGGGACTTAGGCTCAGGACCTTGTGCATTGACTCCTCGACGTCACCCCTTAATCCTAAACCCTAAAACCCTAGACCCTAAACCCTAAACCGCTCTAATCCTAAACCCTCTATGCTGGTCGGGGGCAATTACCGATTGGGAAGACCCATTTAAGAAGCACTAAAAGGCTCTGAAGTAAACCAGTAGATTCATCAAAGGCCGCAAACCCTAGGGCCTAAACCGAGAAGCACTATCGGGACGTAATGAGCAACATAATAATTACCACAGTGGTGGTTATAAGTCTTAAGGTACCTTGTGTATAACTCTAGATACTATGCCTCATGTTCCTCACAGACCTACAGATTTCTAGAGCCATTGCTGTAAGGAGAGGAAACATTTAAGATACTAGGTCTCATGATGCTTTAAGTACCCATAAGGTAAAAGCCAGAAAGCTGGCATATGATTGTCCTAACCCTTCTATGGTAAATTATAGGGTATCCTACCATGAAACCATATTCCAACTTTCTGGAGTTCCCTATAATCCTAAACCCCTAAACCCTAAAACCCTAGACCCTAAACCCTAAACCGCTCTAATCCTAAACCCTCTATGCTGGTCGGGGCAATTACCGATTGGGAAGACCCATTTAAGAAGCACTAAAAGGCTCTGAAGTAAACCAGTAGATTCATAACCCTAAACCCTAAACCCTAAACCCTGTAAGGGCCATAGTACCCATACATCCATCAGGCGGGGGCCGGTGGTGCTCTGTCCGTCGCCTGGAGATTGGGCTTCAAGAGGACCAGCCCGCTACCTGCGGTAGCTGTGAAAACTAAGGTCCCTTTTGGGGTACCTATAATAATAGGTGCCGAGTATTATATAATAGGGACCCAAACAGGGACCCGAAATAATAGGTGCCGTATTATAATAGGGACCCCCAAAAAGGGACCCTAAGTTTGACAACCACCTGCCTTTTAGGGTGTCGGCCGTAGGGTTAGACCATGGTGCGAGGTTGGGGGCGACGAACTGAGAGATGTTGGGTCTTAGTGTAGTGCCGGTTCAGGATCTAGGGTGTCGGCGGTCGGATTTGGCGCCATTGCAGCAACAAGCTGAAACTTTTGGCTTGAAGCTTGGCGAAAGTGCTTCATAGGCTCCGATAGTATGTGCTATACTGCAACTATGCAAGCATAGACCCCTGAACACTGACAGAGCACCACGACGAGCATGAGGACCACGATGACCAAGACAAACAAGACGACCACAACCCTCCATCACGATGTGTTCCCATCTGCTGGCCGATGGGGGAGTTTCCGAAGATAGGGGACCCTAAGTACCCTAAATAGTAGGATTGATTCTAAGGACCCCAGAATAAGGTACCCTTCTTTTCGGAAACTCCCATGTACTGACGGACCGAGATACTTGCCTCCATCTGGCGGAGACACGCCCACCATGCTTCCCCCTATGTACTGGCAGCATTCATGAAAACAGCCCAAAGGCTTCCCATATGGGGGTTTCCGAAAATAGGGGTACCTTATTTTGGGGTCCTTATAATAAGGATCCTAGTATTTAGGGTACTATCTTAGGGTCCCCTGTTTTCGGACACTCCCATATACTGAGTAGATATAAGGATTACTGGGACTTGACTGCACATGCACCACAGCAGAAGCCGCGTCGCAGGGAACCTCCCTTCACACACACTAGCCAAGTCTCTTTATCCCTAGAGCTTGAACACGAATGCACAGACAAAAATGTTTGGGGAAGTGTAGCATACTCCAAAACCCTGGCCAAGTGATTAGGGAGCTATATTATTCAGGTATTCAGACCCCTTTGTCAACCCAGACATATCCACAAACACTCAACCCCCAAACAAACCCAACAACAAAAACCCTAAACCCTAAACCCTAAAGTCAACTCAACTTAAAAAAAAACCTTACCCCCCCCACAAAAAAAAGCGATATAATCCCAAGAGCAGTTTCCCGCAGGATATTGCTCGCCTTGTTCGTCGCATCCGGGGGAGTCGGCCATGCAACTTATAACCAGGCGGGCGGAAGGGTCCCATAGGGTTTAGGGTTCAGGGTCTAGGGTTCAGGGTTCAGGGTTCAGGGTTTAGGGTTCAGGGTTCAGGGTTCAGGGTTCAGGGTTTAGGGTTTAGGGTTCAGGGTTTAGCGTTTAGGGTTCAGGGTTTAGGGTTCAGGGTTTAGGGTTCAGCGTTTGGGGTTCAGGATTTAGGGTTTAGGGTTCAGGGTTTAGGGTTCAGGGTTTAGGGTTCAGGGTTTAGGGTTTAGGGAGGCGGGCGGAAGGGTCCCATAGGTTGGGTACTGCCCCCACTCAGTAACAGTTGGATAATATTTATAACATGGTTTTATTAGGCCCTTAGCATTCGGCCCTATTATAGACTGTTGCTGTATGGGGGCAGCACCCAACCCATAGGCTGGAAAAAAGGGGCCGTAAGAATAAGAACAGGGGCTCACGGGGTTCTTTTAAAAGGGGTGTAGGAGGGTTACTATAAGGGTATTATTCGGTAGGGGCCTTAATCGTTAGACTCGGGTTTGGGGGACCAATTATGCCATATTTAGATTCGAGTACGGAACCCCCGCAACAAAGTATTGGTCATCATGTAGGCCCCTACATTCGGGAAGAGAGTACTTGAGCAACCACCTCTGCAATCCGGGAAGGTCACGTACAAGAGAAGCCCAAGTAATTACCAATATTCCTCGGGGTTCCTTGTTTATCTTCCATTATAAACCAGCCGAAAACTATTCCGCTCGCCCAGAGGTTCAGTCCCCTCCGGCCCAAAACCCCTATTCTAATCGTTAAGGGTTTGGGTTTGGGCTGGTGATGAACCCTAAACCTTAAACCCTAAACCCTAAACCCTAAACCCTCGACTTGATTCAGGGCCGCCACTTCAGGCGGTAATGCGAAACCCGAAGCTCTGGGCGCTCTCTCTTAAACTCCGAGCCCCAAAACTCTCAAACCTTAACCCCAAGATTCTCTCCCAGAGCCCCAAAAGCCAAGGGGTTTAGGCTTTAGGGCTTCGGCTTCAGGGGTTTAGGGTTTAGGCTCCCAGCCTCGCAGCACCTTTGTAGTATAACGGTTGTCCGCAAAACCTAAAACCCTTCTATTGACCCGAAAAAAGCGGCCATCCTCAATCCCTATAAGCCATGACCCTACTTACAGGATCATAGGACTTAGTAACTAGGGTTAGAAGTTAGGTAACTATACTTATAACTACTTATAACCCCAATTAGTGGCACTTATAACCTTACTTACTAAGTCCCATGATCCTCCAAGTATGCTTCCAGGGACTTTATGATTGGGTCCTTCAGGGGTCGAGGAAACCCTAATTATAAGGTCCGTGGAAGCATAGGGTTACAGACCCCTTGCGCAACCTTTGGAGGCTTTATATACTAGAACGTACGGTTTAGGGGTTTAGGGTTTGGGGTTTAGGGTTTAGGCTTCTATACTAGGAACTACTATTTATGGCTTAGGGAAGTATCCTCCACAATGCTACCTGCGGTTGATGATATAAATCCTGCATTACCCATGATAAGGAATATACCATAACTCCCATAGTTTAGGGTCATTAAGGTAATACAGATTTTATATCATCTACCGTGGTACCCTTACTCCCTTTTGTGTAGTCCTGGGTTCCTTATTAGGGGAATTAATATCACAAAGGGAGCTATTTATATGACTTTGGGAAGTATCCTCCACAATCTACCTAGGGCCCTCTGGGCTTCGGAAGTTTAAAAAATCACCAAGCGCATCGCCAGGTCCTGACGCCCAAAGCAAAGGCCGATGGCCGGGTGGTTGAAGAGAAGGCCGGGTGGGGATATGGGAGTTTCCGAAAATTAGGGGTACCTTACAGTGCCTTTAAAGGGTCACTATGCTACCCCTGGGACTAGAAAAGGGTAAACAACATGTAGCAACTTGATTAAGAAACCTCGGGCCTATAACCCCAAAGTTTGTGACTATCGTGGGATGTTTGCCATTCCTCATGCCTCTATGATGTAAGGGTCTTAATATATGATTAGATTGCAGGTTGGGAGTTTCCGAAGATAGGGGACGCAAAGTATGTACCCTAAATAGTAGGGTCCTTATTATTATGACCCCCCCAAATAATGTACCCCTTATTTTCGGGAACTCCCATATGACGTGTGGTGTAGGGTGGGGTTGCATTCTAGGTCCCTGAGTAGTATCCTTTTGCCTTTTTCGTTTGGGGGCCTCGGTATTACAACCGAATATATAAGAGGAAATCGGATACCCGTATTATCACGGGGCTAATCAGGAACCTAGTATGAATTGTGGTGTAGGGTAGGGTTTAGTGTGTTGGGAGTTGGAGTGTATGTAACGGTTTTTTGAATATGTTACTTCGATTGAGTTTTTATGTGCATTGGTGAGTAAAATTCTGGGTGGCGATTTGATGTGATAGATGTCTTCCCGGGTTTCTTCAAGGGCTCTCGAAATTCATTTAAGGCTTCCTTGGCGTTTATGTTACATGGGGCTAACTCGTGGGTCTCGGTGACTGGAGGCAAAAAGGGGTGCTTTTCTTGAGTACTGGTGGTGAGTGTAGATGTTGGTGGCAAATTGGGGATACTGGCAAAGCCTTTTTCACACAAACCCTTCATGATTTGGTAAGGTTTGGAAGCCTCTATGGCAGACTCTATGGGCTTGTCTATCGAAGGATTCAGTACGTTTTGGTGGGTTTTGAGTTTAGTAGGTATCCTTGTGGGAGTTCTATAAGCCAGAATTCTGTCCAGGTAAGAGCTTAGGGTTTGCTTCGTAGCTTTGGGCATGATGGGAGCGTTCGCGGCACAGCGTGCTTGAAGATCCAGGGCTTTAACGTTTGCAACTACTGTCCTGGGTTCTAACGGTGCTGTTGTTCAACGGTCTTTTTGCGGGTCTGTTCCGGGTACACAGCCCGAGATAGTAGGATTCCGTTGTTGTTTGGTAGAAGCCCCCCCCACCCCCCCGCAGGCTTGACAAAAGAACACCTGGTAGCTTGAAAGAGCTGTTGCAGCAACTTGACGGGTTTCCAAGCGGGTCCGTATGCACTACTGTTATGAGAATATATCCGACACAATAAGGATGGTCTGTTGACGTTGGGAGCTAATTCCGGCATGGTAGTATACATGGATGCTGGCGTAGCTTATCAAATTCCGGAACCGCCCGAGATCTTGGAGTACGACTTCCAAGCTGACTCCTGGCGGCCGAACAGACGGCAAAGCCACGCCGGCGACAGCAACCTGGTTCCCTACCCAAAGGGTCCTACGTACCGTTGTGCGGGATACTTCCCTACAGCATGAAAAGACATTCTTATATGGGAAACCTACACTCTACTATATATACTAGTACCCAGTTCCTTGATAGCCAGGGTTTCGTCTCCAAGTGGCTTAGTATTAATAAAGGGTTTCGGAATTAGGTAAGGTTCTCTCTCCCACAGTATGTATCTCCAATGGTCAACCTTGGGTTCCGTTGTCATAGGTCTTCTGTGAGGGTTACATTATATCACATTATCAGGGCTACTAGTAGGTTTTGTGTGAGGACTCATGGGGTTGCGAGTTTAGAGTGTAGAGTTTAAGGTTTCGGGACGTTCCTGGACTTTTCTGCGTCGGCTAGCTTTTTGATTCTCTGGGCTCCAGTTGAACCTGTATAGTCCAGTCGTCACAGCCCCTGTGTTCGATCCTTTTAGAAGCTTTGCTCTTAGCCGCAAAGCCGGAAGCCTAGTCCCACGTATTTCCCGGTTAATGCTGACGGAGGAAGGGAACCCCTAAAGTACCGTGAAAGAACCCTGCAAGGAATTCTTATAATCTAGGAGCTTAATGCTTAAATCATTACCCAATTTGGCGGTTCCTGACTATTTAAAGTATCCCGAAACCCAAGTCTAACTATTAAGGTCCGTATATCAGTGTTTTCATATCACTAGTCGATAATTCTGAGTTGAAGTATTATAACTGCACAGCAGTAAAAATTACCCCGTTACCCAATTCTATTTACAAGGTCCCTATACCATGGTACCCTTATGGTAGACCTCATAGAACCCTGTAAAGGAACCCTATTCGAATCATTAAGGCCCCTAGATTGTTTGCCCAAAGAGGATGCCATGCAAGGCAAACGGCGCAGCGTCTTCGAAAACCTTCCTCAGGAGCCGACGAGAAGTTGAGAAGTCTATGGTTTTCGGGGCTTACTTTTGGGGGGCGGGGGTGAGTTTAGAGCAGAAACCACATCAGCTATGGAGGTTGTAAGGTTTCATGGGTAGTTTTGCCTGAAATATAGGGCGAGTACGGTTAATGGTTATGTGGTTAAAGGTTTAGGGTTTGGGATCTTTGAGTTTGTACTGTCTCCACACGTCTCCTCTAGGTCCTCAAGGCCCATAGCTTCATAGAGCCACTGCAGCGAGCCAGGGTTATCCGAAGACGGCGCCACATCCGTCTACGGACGCGCTTTAGCAGGCATTACGACGCAAGCACCCAGCAGAATCCTACACTGACACAGGTTGTTTGTGCTGACAAGTCTTTCGGTTTTGTAGCCAGCACGCTTGAGCTATAGACTATATAGACCTTAACCCACGAGACACGAGCATTCACCTGCTGCTTGGCAGGTTTCAATCGCGTGACGGAACCGTCTGAACGTTTGTGAATCCCATCACGACATGTGACCGAGAGCATCGAAGGCGTTCACTTCAGTTGTAGATTGGCTGCTTACGGCTTATTGGTCAAGTATATCAAGAACAAATTACACCACATACTAAAATACACAGCAGAGTCGACTACACAAAACACGGGAAGCACATTTTCGAGAGTTAGAGCTGCAGAATCTAAAGCTGGCTTGGTTTTGGGCGGTTATGAGGGCCAGGCTGCAGTATGGACGAATGGGCACCCTACATGGGTAGTTGTCAAAATTGAGGTCCCTTTTTGGGCACCCTAAAAATTCGGTGCCGTACTATATGAAGGCCCCAAAAAGGGACCCTAACTTTGACAACCGCCCACATAGCTCTGCCACTTTGAAGCCCGGAACACCCTCGACCCTGAACTCCTAACCCTAAATCAAACTCCATGGGTAAAAGGAGGGACCCTTAACAAGGACCCCTAGGTATATACCCTTAATATAGCTATTATATATATATATACCCATTATTCAGCCCATTGTAGGGTAGGGATCTCCATTAAGGATTCTAGGGTAGAGATCTCCATTAAGCGTCCCTCCTTTTCCCCTTCGACAAGCTGGAGCGACTGAGCAGGAAGATGCTTTCGGTTTCGATCCCAAGTCTGGAGGCAAATTCAGGCCGTGGAAACCTGGGTTTGGAGTACCATAGTTGAATACTTTTGTTGTACCTGTTCCTTAAAGGAACCCTGATGAAATAAAAGTCTATACTCTTTTTCTCCCTGGTTACTTCAAAGGGGACCCGAACATAGTACCCGAAATAGTAGGGTCCTTATTATATAGGGGACCCTAATATAGTACCCGAAATAGATAGTAGGATCCTTACTATAAGGACCCCAAAAGAAGGTACCCCTAATTTCCGCAAACTCCCAAAGAGAAGACTGAATTCCGGGTCTCGGCCCCAAAACAGTCAACCCGGAAACCCTAAACTCCGCTTTGAGGTAGAACGCATATGTTTTTGGTATACGTAGGGGCTCTAAGGGGATACTAGTTACTAGTAGGAAGCATTCAGACTCCAACATACTGTGCTCAAACAGGTCCGAAACCTGTACCAAGGTCCTCAGGCTCAAGCTTGGGATAGGAACCTTGACCTTCAACTCTTAAACCTAATACAGGGGTCTTAATAATTAATACTATTTTGGGGGGTTCCTTATTTTTTGTAAGATACGAGTAGTCCCAAAACCTTATTCTAAGTATTAAGGGCCACGTATGTTAGACTCCTAGATCCGAAATCCGAAACCTGAGGCACAAGAACGGATGCTCAAACTCTGAAGGCCTAAGGCTGCCTCGTATGTCTTGTTTTACGGCTTAGAGTTGGTTTGGGGTTAGGGTTTAGGGTTGGTTATAGGTTTAGGCTTCAGGTTTTAGAGTTTTTCAAAATACAAGGTTTAGGACTCAGGGTTCAGGGTTGGTTTAAGGTTTAGGATTCAGGGTTTCTTGTGTCCAGTTTCTCGCTACAGTAGATACACTTCAGCCAGCGTCCTACGGCTGATGGTATAAATCCTGCATTACCCATGAGAAGGAATATACCATAATTCCCATAGTTTAGGGTTCTTAAGGTCATGCAGGATTTACAGTATATCATCAACAGTAGTTTGAAACCCCTGTACTCCCGAAACTGGCGAGGCTGCTGCTGGTGATGAGCGCTGCACTGAGTTCAATGAGACTTAGCTGCCACTTCAAGGGCTTAAGGTTTAGGTGTGGGTGGTTGTCAAAATCATGGTCCCTTTTGGGGTCCCTATTATAATACGGCACCTAATATTTGGGGTACCCAAAATGGGGCCATAATTTTGACGACTACCCGTGTAGAGCTGTTTCAGGGGGTGGTTTAGGTGATTTATCTTGCAACCTCCGAGCCCAATCGTTCGGAACCCTTACATCCGCAACAAGCAGAAACCCCGAACCCCGTGAATCCTCAACAGAGAACGTGGTTGCCCTCTTCATGAGTCCGCACATAAAGGATATAGACAGCTCGGTTCAGCCACCTGGAGAGTTCTGATTCCTACGTTGGGGGCGACAAGGTCTATCTTCCAAACACTGCCGGCCATCACTTACTTAAAGGCTCATGGGACTTAGTAAGGTTATAAGTAGGTTATAATTAGGATAATCCCACTTAGGGGACTTATAACCCCAATTATAACCCAACTTACTAAGTCCCAGGATCCTCCAAGTATGCAAACCCGAAACCCCCTCGCCTTGAGGGTTCAGGGTTTAGGGTCCCAGCCCGGCAAGCTGTATAAGGGTTCCTTTAAGGGATCCATAAGGGTTCCTTTAAAGGGATCTATAAGGGTTCCTTTAAGGGTTCCTATAAGGGATCTATAGGATCTAAGGTTTAGGGTTTAGAGTTTCCGAAAATCGGGGGTACCTTATTTTTGGGGTCCTTGTAATAAGGATCCTAGTATTTAGGGTACTACATTAGGGTCCCCTATTTTCGGAAACTTCCGTATTAGTACAGAAACTCTGAAAAAATCGCGAGGATCTCCTTCTTTGTTGACCGCGGTGCCGGAGTCCTGCAGGCACAGGGTACTGCAGCTAAGGCTCCAGTAACCTGCTGTATGGTTGGCACTATCCGACGACCCCCCAGACGCTAAGCCCTAGATTCCCTAGATCCCTAAAATCAGGTGAGATATTCCGCGAAGTCGTAACAATCGCCAATGCTCTAAGCGCCGAAGATCGAGAACCGCCCAGACCTTCCAAAATCCCTTAATTAAGGAATATACCTTAAATCATATTAGGGATCCTATTATAATTTAAGGTATATTCCTTAATTAAGGGGATTTTGGAAGGTCTGGGGATATTCAGCGGGTTCCGGGTTAGGAGCGTCAGTCCAGTCTTGATTTGCGTCGAGGCAGGAGCTTATAACAGAATCTAAGACCAGGCGCCTGGACACCCACAACCTACCCTAGACCCTAAAGCTTAAACTGTGCAAAAGCGTGCGAGGTGCTACCAACGTCGTGGCCTCCGAACCCCCGAAACCTCAAACCCCTCCCCAAACCCACAGTTCGAAACCTTAAGCCCCAGATCCAGAACCCTAGATGCTGACGAATGATGTCCTCGACTTCTTTCTCCACGTCTTCGGGGGCCTGGGAGAGTCGCCATTAAGTCGCACTGAACTGGGTTCATGACAAGTTTTGCCTTCGAAGTTCCGCGACACCCTAAACCGTCAGGAGGTGGAGTTTGGGGATTGTCTGCCTAACAATGGAGTGCTGTTGTAACGCTCTTGTGCTCCACCTCCTTCCTTTCCCTCTTCCCGCTTCGGTTACTATAGGGCCTTAATAACTACCTTTACTGTTTTGGGGGCTCCTTATCATAGCTCTAGTATATTTTTTCCCAAAACTTATATAACCCTATTCTAATTATTAAGGCCCCTATATTACCTGGGTCGCATTGAGCTCCGTGTTGAGCTGCGTTTCCCCGTGGCATCTGCCTGGTCTTGGTTTTGCAGCTTTCTAGGCCATTGGTCTCCTTCTTCTCGCCTCTTCCTCGGGACTCCTTCAAGGGTTCCTCAAAGAGATCTATAAGGGGTTCTATAAGGGTACTAGTTATAAGGCATAAGGATAATTCTCTCAATTAGGGTTCCGTCTTATATTGGGGTTTAGGCTTGAGGGTTTAGGTTTCGGGCTGTCAGTCTCCGTTCTTGTACGGGACCCTTTCGAGCTTGTAGCCACTGCTCCCTTGCACAGGACCCTTTGTTCAAAGGTTTGGGCTGCTGTGGTTACGTCTTCCATTCCAGGGTTAACGAAAAGTCTGAAGAACTGCATAGCACTAGCATAAATACAGTGCCTATCTGCCTACCTGCTTACATACCTAACTATCTACTTACCTATCTACCTGCATACCTAACTACCGGCTCGTTTGTATCTACGTACGTACCTACCTGCCTACCTATTTGTCTATCTGTCTGGGCTGTGTTTGTATCTTTCTATCTACCCATAAAGACACTATAAATCAGCATAGTACACCGCGAAACCGTAGTCTAGTAACCCTAAACCCTAAACCCTAAACCCTAAACTAGTCTAGTCTAGTCATAAAGGCCACTCTACAACAATGGTTTGGGCCACCAAAGTTCAGGGTTCCCATGCGGTCCAAAGACGATCCCTTAGGCTCCCTGTTTCTAGAAAGTATCATATAAACACCGTCGGCCCTTCCACAAACCCTCTAAAAACCATAAAAAAAAACCATGAAAACTGGCCTCTTTATTATGTATTGCCTGAAAAATCCTATGCTGCGAGGCAGTTAGGCACCCAGACTCTCCTCATCTGCCGGTCAAAGGAGACGTGCAAGGCCCCAAATCCTGGAAATCGAATCCCAAAACGTCAGGACCTGCAGAGCTCCAGGTTCGCGGTTCAGAGTTTACGGTTTCGGGTGAAGGGTTTCAGGTAAGCCCGGAAGCTTACAGAGCCTCAGTGCATAGCTCAGGTCCTTTGTGGGCTTCTTCATCCTCTTACTCTGCGCCTGGGCTGGCATGGCTAGATTCGTTTCGGCAAAAGAACTGTTGATGAGGGTTCAGTTTCAGTAGACAGAGTGAGAAACAGAGAGAGGGAGAGGGAATCACGACGGAAGGAAAGAAGGAAGGAATGAAGCTATGCAACCATCAAAGAAATGCTTTCAGAACCTCTTAAGACCTTACAATCAAGGGGAAGAGAAGGAACTGCGATCCTTACAGAGCTACTAAGCTCCGAACCCTTAAGCCCAAAGCCCCGAACCCTAAACCCCGAGATCCTGAGCCCTAGACCCGTAAACCGCAACCACTCCTCAACCCTCAAAGCCTGAATTACCTTCGAGATATCTCTATTACCTCCCGGAAATCTGTTAATCTCCTTCTTTTCCGATATCAAAAGTCGTGAAGTCGTCAACCTCAAACTCAAGACTCCCAAACCCTGAAACCGGCAATGCAGCTCTCTTTATAGAACCCAGATCTCTCTATCCGAAAGCCTGAATCCTACGTCCGAGACTTCAAACTCTAAACCCTGAAACCCTCACTCCTATAGCGCCTAAACCATGAGACCCTGAAGCCCTAAACCCACAAGCCTGAAACCCTGAACCCTAGGAATAGAATAGAAATGGTCACGCCTGCCGCCTCCTAATTGACCCAGTACAACCTGCCGCAAAACCCTCAACCCTCAAATTAAGTATAGGGTTTGTGGTATTCTACACAGAAACGGGTCTAGCCTGGGTATAGCTGTTCTCTTCCAGCGGGACGGTAAAGAAAGGCAACGCCTACCTCCTCCAAGCCCAGGAGCCTGGATTCCTTCTTTAAAGAAAAGGTAACGCCTACCTCCTCTAAAGGCAGGAACCTGGATCCCTTCTCAAATCCTTATATAAAGCCTTAAAGGAACCCTAAGCCCTTCTTTAAAGGAAAGGTAATGCCTGCCTCCTCTACACCCAGGAACCGCAAAGCCCTTCTGGATCTTTAAAGGAACCCTTGTAGATCCCTGTAAAGGAACCGTAAACCCTAAACCCTTATGGATCCCTTGAAAGGAACCCTTGTAGAGATCCCTTTAAAGGAACCATAAGGAACCCTAAAACCTTACCCTTAAATGAGCACTAAACCCTTCGTTAAAGAAAAGGGATCCCTTATAGAACCTTTGTAGAGATCCCTTTAAAGGAACCATAACGAACCCTAAACCCTTACCCTTACAGGAGCACTATGCCCTTCGTTAAAGAGAAGGTAACGCCTGCCTCCTCTGGAGCGCCTATGCACTCGTCCGGCTCTCGCCGGAAGCGGCAGGAAGCGGGCTTCCCGAGGCCTGGGGACGAAGAACTTCGGGTTCCTTTAAAAAGGGATCTATAAGGGTTCCTTCAAAGGGGTCCATAAGGGTTTAGGGGGTTTAGGGCTCAGGGTGTAGGATTATAGTTGGTCCCTTTCCAGGATTCGGGTTACTGTGAGGGTTTAGTGTTTTTGCGTGCGTTTGCCGGTGTTTCTGTGTATGCTGTAGGGTTTATTCAACCGGATGTGCATAAGGGTCTATAGTCTTAGTATTTTATAGGAGGCTCAGTAAGTTTACGGGTGTCCTTTCCCGTTTGCATTACAGGGCTTTCTATCTTAGATTACAGGGGCCTATCTGGATTTGTGGGCTTACAGGGCTTTGAGATTGTTTTGAGTATTTGGGCGGTCTGGGATTAGGGATGTAGAGTTGAGCCGGTTTGGGGAGGGGAGGGGGTTTGGACATTCAGGGTCTGAATGCAGTTTGTGCTGTTCCGAGGTTCGTGGTTGAGTTTCGTTGGCTTCAGCCTGCGGACGCAGGTGTTGAGCATTGCGGACAGCGCCAAGCACTCACATGTTTAACTCAATCTTCATCCCCAAACCGTAAACCCCAAAACTCGAAAAGCCCAAACCCTGAACAGGAGGGTGCAAGCTCGAATCCATTCGGGATGAAGCTGTCAAGCCCATGCTATGCATGTACAGCCGGGTACATATGTGACAGTACTAAGTCAAGCGAAGCTTGAACAGCAAGCAAAGACGAATGCATAGCTACATATGAACAGAGATGGTAGTATGATCTTGAGTACTTTGGTAAGTAAGAAGAAGTCAACCTAAAATCACAACCGCCCACCGCACCCTAAACCCTAACCCCCCCCCACCCCCCGAACCTGGTCGCTGTCCTTCACCCATCGAGGTGAAGTGCATCCTCAGAAGCTGGGCCGCAGGGAGGATCGCCAGTTCAGTTCTAGACCTTATCTTTGTCATAGTTGGGTAACGTTTTACATTTTTATGGGTACTTAAAACCCAAAAGGAGTAACAGTTTTAATGTTTAATCTTATCCCAACCATGAACTAGCTGGAAAGGCTCTGGTAAAGGGCATTAAAGGTTTAGCAGGGTCGCTTGAACTTTAAACTCTAAACCCTTGCAACCCAAAGCTCCAAACAAACTATACTTCAAAGAACGTGACACCTTAGCCCAAACGATCCCAAGCTTATTCAACCCCTTGAACGCCCTTTGGGTTAGCTGAGGTGGGATCTCGCTTGAGAACTTTCTGAAGCCACGAGTGCTAGCCGCAAAGTCGATCGGCTTCTTGGCGCAGAGTGGCGTTTGCTTCAGGGGTGGGGGTTTAGGGGGTTTTGGGGTTTAGGGGTTTAGGGTTTTGGGGTTGCCATTCCGGATTCAGGGTTCACAGTTGTGAGAAGTGAATATGTAGAGAGTTTGAGAAGTATGGAGCTCCGACAGAAGTTGGCCACCAATCGGTGCATGCAGTACCCTTGAACCTCACTGTCATCTGTCTCATCCAAAGCTTCCTATTGGTCTGTCAGGTCTGATGCTGGTGCTGGGCGAGTCCCTACCTGTCGGTAAGGACTGGATTCAGATGTTTTCCCTGAACCCTAAGTTAAGTTTATAACCTGCCGGGCTCCAAGTGCACAGGGTCTCACACCGTTTTGTCATACTTGTGGCTGGGAGCTAGCAGCCTCGGCACCGATGGGTTTGGTTTTCGTCTCCCGGCACCATGCATCTATACTAGGTGGGGCTTTGGGACATTTTATATTTTCCCTTATTGGGCTTAATGAGGATCTTACCTACTAATATTTTTCAAAGGCTTTGAAAGCACCTCCTAGTATACCGTAGTATAACTGACTGATTGGGCTGTTGTCAACCGCAGTGGGTTGCTAGTATGACTCTTTGGTTGCTGCTCATGTCCCCTTACCCTAAACCCTAAACCTAGACCCTGGCTGGGCCCTGGAGTCTTCGCTTCCTTGTTATCGTTTCCTTATACACGTCCTCGAGAAAGGTTGGGCTTCCGGGGGTTCAGGTAAACCCCGAACCCAACCCCTGAAACCCTGACCCCCTCTCTTGGCCGCTCGATGTGACATCCTGCCGTCTACTCTGGTATTTTTTTCCGGTTCTGTGGCTTGGGGTTCAGAGCTTCAGGGTTTTGGGCTTGTGGTGTTTTGGGGTTTAGGAGTGTGGGGTTTCGTGTCTTGCATTCCAGAGCGGCCCGTGTGATCTTGCCAGGCTTCTCGTGTCTGCGGTCGTGGAGTAGTCCCAGGTGTTAGGGTTGATGATATAAATCCTGCATGACCCATAATAGGGAATATACCATAATACCCATATATTCCTTATTATGGGTAATGCAGGATTTATATCATCAACCGTAGGGTTCTTCTTCAAAGGACTCATGAAGAAGGCAGCCCACACGTCAAGGAATGTGCAAGGCCCTCAAACCTTTTGCACTCCACGAACTTCTCTCTATACGGAGCCCTGGAAAGCCCCAGGAAAGTTTTTGTAGTTACCTGGACCCCAAAAGTATGTAGAAAAATAGCCTTTATAGGGCTTTGGGCCATTATGCAACCTACTTTTTAGGGGTTTAGGTAAAGCCCGTTCAGACCCTTTCAGAATCCTTTCAAAGAGCCGTGGTTTCGGCAGGAAGGGCCCTTTGTACATATCGCCTCTTGCGTCAGCGCTGCACTGTTGCCACTCGACGGAAGGGATGGGTATAGGGCTTAGCTTTTCCGGCTTACCTAGACACCCCAAAGTAGGTAACATAATGGCCCAAAACCGGCAACAGGCTATTATTCTTCATACTTTTGGCAGGTAGGGCTTAAGGGCAGCAGCATCGTCGGCCATTGGATACTCTTGCTCGCGCTGCCTTGTTTCTGTCCAAGTTCAACCCTAAAGCTTCAACCTCAGACTCTGGACCTTAGTATAAACCTATGAGCCCTTAAAGGAACTCCCTAGAGATCCCTCAAAGGAAGGAAACCCTAAACCCTAAACCCCTGTAGATCCCTAAAGGAACCCCCAGAGATACCCCTAGAGATCCCTTAAAGGAACCCCTCTAGATCCCAAAAGGAACCCCTAGAGATCCCTAAAGGAACCCCTAGAGATCCCTTAAAGGAACCCCTCTAGATCCCAAAAGGAAGCCCTAGAGATCCCTAAAGGAACCCCCTAAACCCTAAACCCTAAACCCTAACCTGAACCCTAAACCCTAAACCCCAAAACCCTAAACCCTAAACCTTAGCTCCAAACCATAAGCTCCCTGAGGAACTGGCCGATGTTTGCTCGGGTCAGCCTGGATCGCCAAGAGGCCGAGAGAATCGAAAAAAAAAGAAACACACACACATATATATATATATAGGTTAAGGTTTAGGGTTTAAGGTTTAGGGGTTTGGGGTTTAGGGGTTTAGGGTTGAGGAGTGTATACAGGAGTTTCCAAAAATTAGGGGGTACCTTAGGGTGCCTTTACGGGGTTACCACAGGGTACTACAAGGGTTCCTGTACAGGGCTCTATAAGGGCTTGGAGTTTCCGAAAATTAGGGATACCATATTTTGGGATCCTATATCATCGACTTGAAATCCAGTCCTTCCTTGCACGATCCACCTCCTTCGTCGGAGGTGCTCTTGGCTGCGGTGGCCGTTGGCGTAGGCGCAACGCGCCCCGCCAAAGATGACATACTTTGGCTATGGAATGTAGAGTTTCCCGAACTAAACCCTAAACTGTAAAACCCTAAACCCTAGACCCCAAGGTCTGTCATCCTTCCAGAGCAAAAGCTAGGGTTCTTGAAACGAGGAAGTTGACAACCCAGACCTTCCAAAATCCCTTAATTAAGGAATATACCTTAAATTATAATAGGATCCCTAATATGATTTAAGGTATATTCCTTAATTAAGGGATTTTGGAAGGTCTGACAATTACATGTTTCGTGCGTATCCCCGATGCAGCTCCGTGGGTCGTTTTTCTTACCTTTGGTTAGTAGGGAAGGGAATGGAAGAATGGTAGTCATAGTAGTCATAATTATACCCCATTCCTCCATTCCCTGCTAACCAACGGTAAGTTTTGAGCTTTGGAGAAGATTTGGTTTGGGACCGAGTTTGAAGGCTCAGGGGCTTTAGGGATCCTTGGGGTGTAGGGTTCAGGGTTTAGGGTTTAAGGTTTAGGGTTTAGGGTGTAGGGTTTAGGGTTAGGGTTCAGGGTTTAGGGTTTAGGGTTTAGGGTTCAGGATCTTCGGGGATCATGGTGCAGGTCTTGTTTATGGAGTCTTGGGGGCCTGGGCGGAATAGTGCTGGACAGGCGAGTTTCTGTTTGGGTTTGTGTGGGATGAATGGCTTTCAAGATTCGGTAAAGGGTGTGGGGTTTAGGGTTTAGGGTTAAGTAAGATTCGGGAATTGCAGACATGACAGAGGGCCAGATCCCCTTTGTAGGCCGAGAAGCCATCTTCCCCTTGAGGCTCCGAGACCCGACGCCCCTCATGTACCGGCCCTGTGAAAGAGTTCAGCGATATAGAGAGCTCTCCATGAAGATCCTCAGGGGAGCAGTGTTAAGCATGCCCTGAAACCGTGCTACGCTTGCAAATGTTCCGGATACTATGATAACTAAAGAAGATGGCCAAACTGGCCATTGGTTAACAGAGTCGTTTGTTTAGTTTAGGGATCCTATGTCAGTATACTTATAGTGCTCATACCGACTTCACAAGCTGTCCGAGGTTTTCAGCCCCTGTGGGTGGCGTGCTGTCTCCCGGCAATGCTCATGCTCGGCTCGTTTTGCCCAAAACCGGGGGTGATATATGTATACAGTATACACACACACACACACGCACATCTACATGTATATCTATGGGACTGAAGCCTAAACCGCAAGATCAAACCACCTAGACTTCGCACACCCTTAGGTCCTGGAGACAACGTTCGCTGCTGCTCGTAGTTGGCCAACTGACAGCTTGTTCGGATAGATGGTCAACGATGGTTCTGTGATAGTGTAACATATGACATAGTGTAGTGTGTAACATGTCATGATATAACGTAACCATACATACATACAGACAGACTGACTAACTATAGATGACAGCAGAGGCAGCCTAATTGCTGTGTCGAGGCATGGCACTTATGAGTACTCTCAGTCTCAGTTACGAACTTTTCAACCCACAACTCAAAGGGGTTTGCCCGAAGGGTCCAAAGGGCCCAACAATCAGGGGATTGGTTTTAGGATGATAGGGCTACAGATTGCCGTCTTGGAGATTGTATGCTCAGCAGGGTCTACTAGGGTTATAAAGCTACAAGACAACGAGAATGACAAGAGCTCCAGATACACAATCCTAACACGAATAATTATATCCCTTACATCCTTCCTATATAAGGCTAGTGCAATACATGCCCACGGAGCCCTGGTAAGCCCCCTATAAAACTGGAAAGACCCTACAGAAACATTTGAAGACAATTTTACGCCCTCGTAGAGACCTTCACCAATCCATTTAGAAACCCTTATAGTGTTATAACATGGTAATATGGAAACCTTTCGTAAACCCGTTGTGGCAACCCGTATAGAAGCCTTATCTAATTGTCATTGCGCCTCAGGTTCGCCCTGGAGTTGATGATGCCACGGCTCTACGATACCTCCTCCTACTCTGCCTGCTTTTTCGCTTCGACCTTCGGTACCTTTGCATCTCGGTGTAATTTGGTGTACTTCAGTCGCGCTTTGGGTTCAGGGTTTAGGAATTCATGAGCTGCATGGTATGAAAACTCAGGAACCCCGGCCTTATGATCTAGGCATCTGTGTGAAGCTCTTACGTTGTGGTGAATCCGAGGCAAGCCCAAAAACTTGAGCCTGGTTGTGTTCAAAGCTGTGCGTATATTGGAAAACACAGATCATACTCTTAGCTCTTCAATATGGTTTAGGACTAAAGGGTTTAAGGGTCTTGGCCCTAAGCTCGAAGCCGTAAGCCCTGCATCTTGACTGCTCGCTGGGGTCTCTAGTGTGAGTCTATTTTGCAGGGTTGAGGTCGGAAGCGTCCGTAACGATATCCCCTTATGATTCTAGCCCCTAGTAGACCCTCAACCCTGAACCCAAATTGCAGCCCTTGTGCAAGATCTAGGTTTGGCTTTGGGACATTTTATGTTTCCCCTTCTTGGGCTTAAGAGGATCTTATTTACTAACATTTTTCAAAAGCTTTAAAAGCCCCACCTGGCATATGGGATATGCCCCAAAATCCAATCATCACCCAAGGCCCCGGCTTTGAAGGCTTACCGGGGGTAGGCAGGTTGGGGATCTGGGGCGTGGTATTCACCTAAACCCCGTAAAAGTAGGTTAAAGAATGGCCCAAAACTCTATGAGGGCTATTATTCTACATACTTTTGGGGTCCAGGCAGGGTGTGTGATTTCAAGCGTGTACGGGTTTGTTTCAGATTCCTCGTAGCACTCTTGCGCCCACTAAGCCCTTCATGTCTTCACGTGTTCCCTAATGAGCCCTAGAAGTTACTGAAGCCCTGCCCAAACCCCTACCCTCTGAAGCCCTGAAGCCCTAATTCCCATCAGGTCGGCACATCCTTAAGCCCTTGTATCACCCGCCTCGAGATGTTTGCTCGAACCTCTTTCGTCCTGCACATTCGTCATAGTCTGGATTGTGGTTCTGTGTAGAGCCCTTGCGCCCGCTGAGATCTTCATGTGTTCCCTGCACCCAACCCTAAACCCTAAACCCTAAACCGTTACATAAGCCCTATTACACCCCTGAAGCAATGACTCCCTAAGCCGTAAGAAGCAAGCTAAACTCCTAAGTCCCTTCAGGTCTTCCGCTATGGGATGTTATGTAATTGCAATCTTTAGGGCTTATAACCTTAGGGGTACTTAGAAATATTTTTTTAATTTTTGGTTACTATAATCCCTAAGAAACAGCTGAAATATAATTTGTGCTAGGGTTCTAAGTTCTAAGTTCAGTATAGTTACGGTATGTTGCGCCCGCTCAGGTCTTCATGTGTTTGAACATGATTACCTCGGGTAGCGGCCAGCTGAAGCCTCTCTTCAACTCGGACAGACCTGGGGGCCTCAGAGGGTTCTTGAAAGGGCTCCTCTATAAGGGCTACTATACTTGAAAGGGCTTCTGTCAAAGGATGAGGGTTCTTCAAAGGGCTCCTCTTAGGGTTTAGGGTTTAGGGTTACTGTGAAAGGTAGTGTAGGGTTGTATGATAGGGTCCCCCTCTACGGATACTTCAGAGTTCTAAAATTGGGTTCCTTTGAAGCGTTCATCCATGGGATACTGCATGGGTTTATCAGAGAGGCCGTAATAATTGGAATAGGGGGTCCTGACCTGTCTGCTTTGTTGAATTCCTGTCGGGGTACAAAAGGGGCCCAAATGATTGCCAATACTACTGTGGGGGTTCTTCATTTGGATTCTGGTATTATATGCCCCAACACCCTATTCTAATTATTCAGGCCCCTATAGTACTGCTGTTTGGGGTTTTTGGTTCAGGGGGGCCTCAGGTTGAGGGAATGCTTCCGGTGGGTCTTTCTAGCGTTCTTTGGGCATTTCGTGAAGGGCTTCTTTCAGCATAGACCGTCCGAGCTCTTGGAGATCCCTTTTGGATATCTTTTTTCACGTTTCCGTGGTGGGATGTTGTTGCTTAACGATACCTACAAAACCCCCAAAGTAGGTAAAAGAATGACCCAAAAGCTAGAAAAGGCTATTATTCTACATCCTTTTGGGGGCCAGGTCTTGATCATGAGATGTTCGTAGTGCCCGACCAGGACATCACTGCAGAGAACTCGCCGACGCTGGCGGCGGAGACGCAGGGCTGTTGGTATCGATTGGGGCTTCAACGAATAGACGGGTCTGAATCAGGACTACGATGCCTCAGGGCCGTTGCATAGGATCCTAGACCCCCCAAAGTAGGTAAAAGAATGGCTCAAAAACCTAGAAAAGGCTATTATTCTACATCCTTTTGGGGGTCCAGGGCTGTATTCTAAAGACCTCCAATCGGGCTTCGACGGTCGTAATCACTAGACTCGCACTAGACATAGAGGCCTTAACAATTGGAATACCCATTACACTATAATTCTAACAAGGGACCCCCAAAATTCTAAAGGTAATTATAGAACACCGACGAACATGTGAGAAGGAGATTCGCATTGGTCGCACTAGTCGAGACATCGAAAGATCACAGTTGCTAGGACCTAGAGTAGGCCCTTATTCCCTTTGTAAGGGTTCAGGTTCCTTTATAAGCCCCTTTAAACCAAAAAGGGCACCCTTTTTATTCCTAGGGTACTCTTGGGTCTAGTTTGCAGACAAGGGTTCAACGGTTCCATAGATGTTAAGCCCAGTTCTTCTAATTGCGCAGCGCAAGGAGGCTGTTTAATGTGCAGTCATGTAGAGCTCTGAATACTGAATATCAAAGCTCAGCGCAGTCCCTAAATGCCGAAGGTCGTTTGAATGTCAACGCCGCCCCTATAATAGTACATCCGGGGCTATATAAGTTCACCGTTCCATGCTCTTTGACGGCTTGGATTCGTTTGTCGTGCATGTTCGTGCTGCATTCTGCAGAAGGGTTAATATATGGCTCGAAATACTGAAGTAATACCATGTAACTATTCCTTCGGGTTCCTGTTTTTTCGTATACTATGCAAGCCAACATCAGAAGCCTCATGTTCTGGTGACTTTCAGTATCAGTATCGTATCATTCGTAATATTATCCGCCGTCTTCTTGCTATCATTACGGCCCCCATGAGCTTGGTTGGATCTGGATGTTGGGATTGGGAGCTGATGTTTGCCGAAGAAGTTGAGCAAGGTCCCGAGTCAATGTTCGTTCAGCTCATGTGAAGCGATTTTTCTGGGACCGCAGCCCCTGCTTACCCGAGGATTGTGTTTATCATACTGTGTCTCTTCACTGGCGCCCTTTCTGGGGCTTTGGCAAGCAGCTTCGTTCTCTGTCACAGGCCGGTTGGTATTGTCAGAGATATCGACATTCTGAAGAGAACATTGCTAACAGAGCTCTTTCCGACATATTCTGCAGATTAAGGCTTACAGCCCGAACTCCACATTGATCAGCGCATAGGACTTCGGAACCTAGGCCAGTCATGTGTATAGTTGGTTACTCTTTCGTACACCTCAGACTTCAGATAAACTTTATATATGGGAACCCATACTCCCAGAGGGTGACCGTGCGCAGACACTGTCAGAGTGGTTTCCAAGCCCGAAGTCCATAGAAGTAGCGCCATCCATGCGCAGTATCGAAGTCTGGCCTTTACCCCAACCTACAGATACCACAACCCCCCCCAAAATAGCTGCACCGGACCTAAGCCCTAAACCCTAAACCCTAAACTGCTCATTGCTTGAAGCAGTACTGTAGTCGACCTTAGCCGCATAGCTTACCTATAGTCTCCATTGTAGTTCCTTTTAGGGGTTACCTTATAGGATCCTAATCATATATTTGGTCGGTTAAACCAACAAAAGGAACTACAATGGAGACTATAGGTACAACCTGAGCCCCGGATCTGACTCTGAGAATCATAGGAGGTGAAAAGGAGTTTTATGGGGGATCCCTAGGGTTCCTTCAAAGGGTTCTATAGGGCTTCCTTTAAAGGGATCTATAAGGGTATCATAGGAAGTGAAAATGGGTTTTAGCCTATGGGGGTTTAGTAGGTATTAGGGTTCCCATAGTAGGGTTCATATTCAGGAATCCCTACCCCAAGAATCATAAACCCACCTTTTGGCCTCCCATCAGAGAAGCCTCCACCACGAAAGGAAAGAGAGTTGAGCCCCAGATCAGGGTTTAGGGTTGCAGGGTGCAGGGTTTGGGGGGTACCTTTACCAAGAGAACCGTACCATTTTAGGGCTCCCCATTATGATTTCCTTTTATAAGTCCCTAAAAAAGTAGGCTACTTGGCATTGAGGTAGGGACTTCCTTTAATCATTCGAGAGGCTTTTGCGGCTTTGTGAGGGTTCCGCACGGTTCCGGCATGTTGCTATGCTAGGTCCCCAATACTACCAACACTGAATACAAAGAAGCAATGGTACCCTTGATTGTAGTGGGAACCAGGTTCCTGCATTACCGTAGACCCTAAACCCCTATAGATCCCTTATAGATCCCCTTAAGGATCCCTTATAGAGCCCTGTAGTGGATGAGCATGGAGCCCGAAAAAGCATCGGAGCGTGTAAATCTCATCCCTTAAATGCCAAGCATAAATGGGAGTTTCCGAAAACATGGAACCCTAATATAGTGCGTTAAATAGTAGGATCCTTACTATAAGGACCCCAAAACAAGGTACCCCCAATTTTCGGAAAGGAGGTTCCTTTGATTGCAACTGCTTTCCTTGAAGACTGCTGAAAAGCCGGGTGAAAAGTCAGCCTGAAGCCCATAAAGTTGAAAGCGAGACGCACGAGCCTACAGACCCAAGCTTCCGCCCTGAATCCGAAACTGTGTAACCCTGAACCCGAAAAACTGCCCTGAACCCTCATAGCCCCTAAACCTTCGGAGGAAAGCGGTTGGATACATGAACGCCCTGCGGGGCTTGGCACCACTCTGCGGCGAGCAGCAACTTCGCGGCGATCCTGTCCGGTTTAGGATTTAGGGCTCATGCACAGCTTCGGGTTTAAGGTTTAGAGTTCAGATTCTCGCGTCTGCAATCGCATTTGGATGTTGACATCTTCCAAGCGAGGGTCAACCGGCACAAGGGTGGGGCCGGAGCGTTTTCAGGTCACGGTCACGGGGAAAGTTGTCGCACTGGTTTGATCCACACAGTCGGGCCTGTCGACCCCGGCTTGGTGACAGTTGTCGCCGTGTTCCTGGCGGGGCGGGATGCTGATACCCCGCAGATTGCGAGTGGGTCGGGGGTTGGGCTGCATAGTATAGGGGCCGTAATCATTATCCATACTATTTCGGGGGTTCCGTATTACAGTTAATTATCGTATATGTATAATGGCCCCAAACCCTGATGCTTTCTTTCTCAAGAAATATCTTCGGGCTTCAGGACCCAAACCCCTAAGCCCGAAGCCATCCTAGGCCCACACAGCCCTAGACCCCAGGGCATGTCATTGCCATCGCATCTGAGGTGTGCATTAACCCGTCGCTTGTACGCTTGTACTGAGCATTACGCTTGGGCCCCGATGCTGTCTCTACGGCCCTTACCCAAAGGCCCCAAAGTAGTTCCTTTTTGGGTTCATATATAGAATCCTATAAGGTAATCCCAAAAAGGAACTACTATGGGGCCTCTGGGTAAAGACAGGGCCGGACATTAATCATTTACGCAAACACCCAGGCCCGGTAACCCAGGCCCATGCAGCCGAAGGGCTTTAACACTGAAAGCCGTAACTCGACTCTTATCTCTTACCTAGACCCCCCAAAGTAGGTAAAATAATGGCCCAAAGTCTCCAAAAGGCTATTTTTCTACATACTTTTGGGGTCCAGGTACCTATAGTCTCCCATGTAGTTCCTTTTCGGGGTTACCTTAATTGTAGGATCCTAATCATATTTTTTGGTAAAACCAGCAAAAGGAACTACAATGGAGACTATAGGTGAAGCTTGTGACCCTAAACCACTACACCCCCCAACTCCTAAATCCTATGACCCGAAGCCCCAATCGCCTGAACCCCAAAACACCAAGCGAATTAAACCGACAAATCCTACAGAACCATCCTAGACCTTCCATCTACCCTCCATTAGACCCGAATAATTTGGGACCAGGCTTGGCCAAAGGACCCCTTAAAGGAGCCCTTCGAGGACCTCAGAGTCAAGCCTGAAAAGCACCGAGGAAGGCTGGTCAGTCCGTCCGCCGGGACATGCAACCCGGTGAGTTTAGGGCTTACCTTAGCCCCTAAGAAACCACATTTTTAAGGACTTATATAAGGAAATCATAATAAGGAACCCTAAAAAGGTAGGTTATTCAGGGTTAAGGTAGGACTTGGCCTTTAGGGATTAGGGTTTTGGGTCTTGGAAGTTTAGAAGTTCACTATAAGCCCCTAAGTAAAGATCCAAGTGCCCGTATAGTACTGTACTTAAAGGCTCATGGGACTTAGTAAGTAAGGTTATAAGTAGGTTATAATTAGGATAACCCCACTTAGGGGACTTATAACCCCAATTATAACCTACTTACTAAGTCCCATGATCCTCTAAGTAGGGTTTTCGGTTTCAGAAACCACTCAGAGGATGGAGTTGGGGACCTAAAGCTCCACAATTTGCGCACTTGGAACCTCTCTTTGGGCAATATCCCATGTCTTGGGCTTCCGCACTGTAGATTTGGATTATGCAAGTCCGTAAGCTAGGCTGTTGATGGTTTACTGCCAAAAAAAAGCTTACATACAAACCACTATAGTGTTCCTTCCGGTTCCTCTTGTTATGCGTCTGGCAACTGGAATGTGCCCCCCCCTGTTCCCAAACCTTCCAAAATCCCTTCATTAAGGAATATACCTTAAATCATATTAGGGATCCTATTATAGTTTAAGGTATATTCCTTAATTAAGGGATTTTGGAAGGTCTGGGTTGAAACTGTGGAGGCCCTGATACTTAGTGGGCTTTAGCGCTTTGGTTGAGGGTTTGGTCACGGAACATCAGGGCTAATGCGGTCTTCTACCATTGGTGGGCTTTTTAAGAATTCATGAACAGTTTGGGGGCCTGAAAACTGCAACCCACCTTCTTTGCCCAGACCTTCCAAAATCCCTTGATTAAGGAATATACCTTAAATCATATTAGGGATCCTATATTTTAAGGTATATTCCTTCATTAAGGGATTTTGGAAGGTCTGGGTGGAGAATAGGAGCTAGGTGAACTTACGTTGAAGGTGAGAGTGCGATGCACTTGCGCAGTCCTCACAACCAAACTGAAAGCCTAAGCTTGCAAGCTGTCTCGAATGACCAATCCTGCGCAAACCTCCAACTCCTTCAATAGAGCCCGTGTAGATCGTAGAGATCCTCTCACATGTCCCCCTAGAAGCATCAGAATTAAAAGATGACTGCCACAGAACCAAGAATCTAAACCCCTAAAACCCTGTAAAGCCCTAAACACGAGAAAGCCTTTGCAGCTAAAGCCTAAACCCTAAGCCCGAAACCCTAAGCCCGTAACCCTGGGCCCCACACATCCCACAAACCCTAAGACGCCCGAAACCCAACAACAAAGAACAACAAAACCCTAAACCTAGGTAGGGCTTTGGGACATTTCATATTCCCCCTTATTGGGCTTAAGAGGATCTTATTCACCAATATTTTTCAAAGGTTTTAAAAACCCCACCTAGTAAACTCTTTGAAAAAGAGCCGAGCCCAAGGCTCGTCTTCCTGGGCGCTGCGGCCGTCGGCGCGCTCCTGCGAGTGGGAACTGGCCCCTGGGTGCAAGATTTTCTGCGGGATTCTTGGGTGTTCCTTAGGTACTGCCCGCCTCACAGCAAGAGTCGATAATAGGGCGACTATTGAGGTCCTAGTAGATCTATATTATGAATACCAATCAACTATTACTGAGTGGGGGCCGTACCCAAGGTGTTCCTGATTATTACCCCAAGGGTCCAAGTACTTAATATTCATATACTCTCCAAAATCCTAAGCTGCGTAACTACTATTCCAAAACCGAGTACCTACTTATTGGGTCGTTTTCACGAGGGCTGAGGGATGAGGGATGTTTAGGGATTAGGGATTAGGTGTACTATAATTGGCTTACAGCCCGTTGCAAAATAGCTCTAGAAGGGTTCTACAAAGGGTTTGTCTCGTACCAGGGTTCGATAATGAAAGAAAAAGGGCTGTGTACGATCTTGACGGTTTAGGTGTTCAAACTTTGGGTGCTGTGGGTCTGCTTGCCGAGTGGACTTGGGGCTTGTAGGGTTGAGGGCTTCGGGTTCGGAGGTCTAACTTTCATGAGAGTTTCCGAGAGTACCTTAAATAGTAGGATCCTCATTATAAGGATCCCCCAAAGAAGGAAACTGCCTCATGGAATTTAGCACTATGGAGGGTAAGTGGGGAGTCGAGGCAGTGTTAAGGGTGGGACTTCTAAACTGAGCACTCACCTTGCAGCTTTTGCTGGTCTTGAACACCGCCATTCCTGCACCATAGACATCTTCTCATGCTTCCTAAAACCTAGACTGTAAACCGTAAGCCCTAAACTCCTGAACCGTAAACATCTAGTGAACTTTTGCATCACGGCACAGGCATCAAGCTTCTGACCTTGGGAACGGGTCCGCGGCGACCTCAGTGCCAGCCAGGTGTTGTAGGACCGAAGTAGGTTTGGGGGTATATTACACTAAAACTGCTTTTTGCAGTAAAGACTGCGAGGGGATAGTACGATTAACTACTACCAACCCCTACATAGTGCGGTTTAGTACAGAGGTTGGATAGCTAGACTGTAATGTACCTCCGTGGGACACTTTACCTCAAAACCCATATCTCAGTGTAAAGGCCCCTGGTGAAGGCCCTCGCAAAATTTCGGCTTGCTCCGCCATCGTACGCAAACACCAATCAATCCGCATATGGCTCTGAAGGTGCGGGGTGCTGCGCCCATAAACCTTCAGCCTTATAAACACCCTAAGCACTAAACCCCGATTGGGGTTCGGGTATCCGGCCCCCTTGTTCGGTTTGACGCATTAAGGCTTCCAGTTCCCACATGGAGCTCTTCGGGGCTCCTTATGGGCAATACCAAAACGGGCATGGAGGTTCGGTATAGGGTGTGGGTTCTTTAAGGGCAATACTGAAGACTGATAGCGCAGAGTTCATCCTTGATGTGGGGGTTTCCGAAAATTAGGGGTACTTTATTTTGGGGTCGTTTCTAACAAGGGTCCTACAAGTTGGCGTACTATATTAGGGTCCCCTATTGTCGGAAACTCCCATGTCTTGGAGTCTTGGGCATGTCTCAGTTAATCCAGACAGGCCTCGGCGACAATCCCTACTTCTCGTGTCCGCAAGGTACCAATGCATTTGTGAGGCGTACCTACCGCGTTCTGCCCCCTTAGCTCTACCTGGACCCCACAATTGTATTCCCTAAAAGCTGCTATATTGTAAATATACATATTGGCTTTAGATACAGACATAGATATAGATATGGATATACTAGAATACACACCAAACCCTCGTCCAACAAGTAAGACCCCAAGAAGGAACCCGTCAAAAGAGCCGTGTTCTGATTGAACACGCAGGTTCCTCACGGAGATCTTCCGTCGGGAGGCCGTGGCCCATTGCTCTAAGATCCCACCAACACATAGCGTCGAGGGTTTGAATTCGGGGTTGAGGGTTGAATCTAGGCTTTGAATCTAGGGTTAAGGGTTGAATTGAGGGTTTGAATTTAGGGTTAATGGTTGAGTGGAGGGTGTGAATTTGAGGTGTAGGGTTCAAGAGTTTTCGGGGTTTTAGGAGTCAGGTGTAGGGTCTAAGAGTGTTTTAGGGCCAGAGGGTTTAGACCAATTCCGACAGGGCAGACTCCGGTACAAGTACGTGAGTCCACCGCATTGACTTGTGCATGCAGCAATGGATCGCAACTTTGACAAAAATGGGGTTCAGATTCAGCGCGGCTTTGGGTTTAGGGTTTACCTGAGGGTGTAGGGATTAGACAGAGGAAGCTTTCGTTATCCCAGACATGCTCTCATCCGCTTGCAGGGCCTTAGTGAGCACCATGTGTTGTCAGGTTCCTCCATCGGCAGCTGAACCCTCAACACTACAAACCCGGACAAGCCACTATGCAAGTCGGTCAGGGGCTTGTTTACGAGGTTAAATCAGAAATCCCCGGTACAAACACATGAAGCCTCCTGCGTATGCTGGATACTATACCCAAAGCGTCCAAAGTACCGATATAAGTAGAATGAATTGGGTTTCTATATTTGGAATTACTATTATTATGATTTAGGGAAGTATCCCCCAGAACACTACCTAGGTCCTAGGTACTGCTATGGGGGATACTTCCCTAAATCATAATAGGACCCTTTGGGATACCAACCCGGAGCCTAGCCGGACCCAGTCCTGGCTATATAATAGGGTTCTAGAATGAGGTCGCCTTCAAGGGTACTATATCCCGACCCCCTCAGCGAGTTGGGAAGTATGTTCACGAAAAGCAAAACCCCACCCCCCTAAACCCTCTAAACCCCCAAATTACGCTAAACCCCAAACCCTCTAAACCCCCATAAACCCCAAACCCCCCAAACACCCCAATACCCTAAACCCCCCAAACCCCTAAACCCCTAGGCCCCAAACCGTCCACCGACAGAGGCTCCTAGGATGCCCAGTAGTACCCTTATTCCCTTTTTGTAGTCCTAGGTTCCATATAAAGTTACCCAACACCAAAAAGAGAGGCCTTTTTATTCTTCGGTCACTGGGTATCCTAGATTGGTATTATTGGTATTGTGGCTACTGGCTAGCACCGACTCCACATCTAGGGCTTGGTCTAAGAAGTGAGGCTTCGAAGCTTCGGTTACTGGGTATCCTAGAGGCGCACCTGCAACATCCTGAGCTGGCGAAAGCCTCCGGGCTCCTCTTCCTGGCCGTTGCGACGCTTGCACAGAGGGTTTAGGGTTTAGGATTTAGGGTTTAGGATTTAGGGTTTAGGGATTAGGATTTAAAGTTTAGGGTTTAGGATTTAGGGTTTAGGGTTTAGGATTTAGGGCTTAGTGTTTAGGGTTTAGGGTTCAGAGTCCAGCATGCCGGGCTTTATGAATGAGGCGGGTGTATGTAGCGTTGCGCCTGCTTGAGGTAGAAGATTGCAGCTAATACCCTAGGGCTCTAAAGCAGTTCCTTTTCGGGTTTCATATTTAGAATCCTATAATTAAGGTAATCCCAAAAGGAACTACTAAGGAGCCTATGGGTAGATGTAAATATAGCAACACGAGCTACCTTTGCGGTGATGTCTCGCGAAGCCGCCATATTGCCGAGAACCCTGAACCCTGAACCTAACCCCCCAACACGCTCTATAATACCCCACTATCAGGGACCATGAGGCTCTATGAGAGGGCAGTTGGGGGGCCTGGTAAACCTTAAACTAGCCTTAAACCTTGCGCCATACCCCCGAAACTCAGCACCTCAGACCTGATCCCTGATTCGGATAGCTCTCGTCCCAGGAAGACATCCTACACAATCATGGCGCTGTCCATGCCGGTCCCTGCAGGTCTCCTGCAGCTTTGTGTAAAGGAGCCTACGGGCTTAGGGCACTCCGGAGCTATGTTGTTGTAGTGGTGCATCCGTGAAGACTTCCAGTCAAGTTTCCAGGAAACGGATGCCCCATATTTCTCGGGTAGTTTGATAACCTTCAATCTGGATAGAGGTGCACAAGTTTGGAAGAGGCTTGAGCCGTTTGTGGTGATGATCCAGCGCAGCTTTTTAGGGACACTGCAGACGCATCATTCATGGGGAATTGGGGAGGCAGCAACAACTGCTTCTTCTGGCTTTGAGTTTAAGGTTTAGAGTAGCTTCGCTCCGGATGAGATGGAAGTTCCAGTTTCATGGTTTGAACTCGTTTAGAGCTTCTGTAGACGAGTTACTGTAGAGGTTCAATTTTAGTGTTGCATGGTTTGTGGTCTCCATTGGTGATTGTCAGACACAAACATGCCATGCTGCACAGCTAGTTGATCTTTTGTCGCATTAGTCTACCCAGAGACTCCAAGACCCCTTAATCAAGGATTATACCTTAAATTATAGTACGATTCCTAATATGGTTTAGGGTATATTCCTTAATTAAGGGGTTTTGGAGTCTGTGGGTAGTCTTCTGTCGCGAGTAGCAGGGTGGCGCCGCTGTAGACGGCGACACGTAGTGCAACGATCATCTGGGTTCTGGTGAAGGGTTTTAATACTTAAGCTACTATAAGCAGGAAACCATATTATTACCTATAGATCCCCATTATGGTAGCTTAGATAAGGTTCCTTAGCAAGAACCCCGTCATGACCAGCATAGCCCTGGACTCGACACCACCACCTCATGTCCCAGCTCCCTTCCCCACCGTCTCTGTGATAAACCAAGGATACCATATCACCCCGAAAAAAACGCCCAAACTGCGGTGCCCCGATCGCAGACGGAGAGAATGACATGAGATACCGGAATCTCGACCCTGAAGCCCTCAAGCTCTAAATTCTACGCCCCGAGCCAAAACCCTACCTCAACCCCAAGTAACCGTCTTTTTGTAAGGATTTGTATAAGGAAATCATACATAATGAGGAGCCCTAAAACGGCAGGTTTCCCAGGGTCCAGGTAGCACCCGAATCCTGAGTCCAAAGCCTCCAATCCCGAAGTTTCAACTACCTATGCTCTCCATTGTAGTTACCTTTTTTGGTAAACCACTTTTATGGCTAGGATCCTATGAATTATATCTGGTTATCCGAAAAAAGGAAGTACAACGAAGACTATAGATAACCTCTAACCTCCAGACTCAAGATTTCAAAGGTCATGCCCGCAAAAAATGCGCAGGCGTTGTGGCTCCCTCCCTGATGCTGGGGGGAATCTTTGGCAGATGCGTGGCAGCTGCCATCCCGCCAAGCTTCCCGATGGCATCTCTTGGCTCACACAGGGGCCTAAATTTAATTACCAAGACTATCGTGGGGATTCCCTAAAAATATACGGTATAATTTACCAATACTACGGTGGGGATTCCCTAAAATAATTTTGGTATTATGTGCCAGTACTATTGTGGCGATTCCCTATTACAATTATGGTTTAACTTACCAATACTATTGTGATGGGATTCCGTGATATAATTATGGTATGGTTTACCAATACTATTGCGGGGATGCCGTATTATAATTATGGTATAGTTTACCAGTACTATAGTGGGGAATCCTGATTACAATTATGGTCTAATTTACCAATACTATAGTGGGGGTCCCTTCTATTGTTATGATTATAGCATAATTTTTACCGGAACCCCTATTCTAATTGTTACGGCCCCTACATTTATGGGCTAATGGACTCTGCTTTCGGAATGCAGGGGTTGCTTGTTTGGGCGTTTGAGGTGCAGGTTTGAGGCTTAGGGCGGGAGGTCTACTAGGACCCCCCAAGCAAGGGCCCTTTAATGGAGCCCTTGTGGTCCGTAATAGTGGGCATTTTGGGTAGATCAGAGGGTAGTTGGAGAGTCTAAGTAGGTTTTAGGGTTTGTGATTTAGGGTTCTGCAGCCCAGCTCTGGGTTAGTGGGCTCAGCGGTTAGGTTGGGGGAGTTTGCGGAGTTTGAACCGTGGGTTTTGCGGTTTACGGTTGTGGGGGGTCTTGTCTAAGAGTCTATAGGGTTTCGGGAGACCCCGACCGCACACAGCCGCCATTCCTGAACCCCAATTCCTGAAGGTCGAGGATGCGACCCTCTGTTAGACAAGCGTCTTGCGGACTCATCGAAGGAACCCCCCCAAAGAGAACCTCCTTATGAACCCTATAGTACTCCTTATAGAACCCTTTAGTACCCTTACAGGGGACCTTATTCTAGAACCCTATAGTACCCGTAAAGGGGACCTTAGAACCCTATAGTACCCGTAAAGGGGACCCCATTGTGTCGCCATTGTAGTAACCCTTAGAAGGAGCTGTTGCAGGTCTGGGTCTCAACACTTGGAGCCTCAACCCGAAACCCTAAACCCCCCCGCTGTTTTCGTTTTCCCTCTAAGATCCCAGACTAAGGTATGCAGGAGTTTCTCGCGCCTGACGGCGACTTTGGCCAGTACATTGCGAGGCCAGTTTGGTGTTTAGGGCCGAGAGCAAGTTTAGGCTACTCAGGTCCATGATGAATGTGTCGGGGTAGGGGCCTAGGGGTGGGCGTAGGTTACGGGTTTCGATTGTGAAGCGCTCTGCATGATTTTTACAAGGTTGCATTTGGGAATACGGGTTCTAGGGTTCCTCATAGTACTGTATACCCAAAGCGTTTGTACATCTTGGTTTCGGGGCTGAACGCAGAGAATCTTAGGGTTCGCATGTAGGATTTATAGGGCTCAAAGCCTGCAACGTTGAAGTATCAAGGTTTTTTGCTGCACTATCTTTTTGTTCATGAGTTGAGCTTTAGACAAATGAAGAGTATCAGTGGGCAAATCCTGTCCGTCACATCATCATGTGCCCCGGTTCGAGGTTTAGGGTTTAGGGCAGTGTTTTCCAAACCTAATGCCATACCCAGCGTAAAGGGTGCAAAGGTCGTGGACACCCCAGAAGGCTTAAAACAGTCTAAGAGCATCAGCGGCTGCCATAGGCTCTGGGAAGCTTTCCACCACAAGCCTGGTATAAGCCTGAACCCAGGGAAGCCCAAGCCCTGCAGCCTCCGCCCGTTCGAGCTGAAGCAAAACTTGTAAATCCAACATGCCTTTCCGAAACACCAGCAACCCTCATCATCACCCCAAGCCCCAAGCCGCGGGTCATGCAACAAGACACCTTTACTTGGTCAGGTTTGCGATCGTGGGCGCAACATGTTTTTGCGGCGCGGTTTGCCGGGTGTGGCCCTCAGTACAGTAACTCGCTCCTTTCACACCTAGCCTAACCCCCTACATAAGCCCTATAAGCCTATAAGCATACGTGCCACACGTGCAGTTTTTTTTTTTTTTTTTTTTTTGGGGGGGGGGGGTTCTGGCTTAACGTGCTTGCAGGGTTTGGGTAATTATACGTTTGAGAATGTGGATTGGCACCCACTAATAAATTCAACAACGAATTTGGATTGATAAAAGTTCTGATTAACCAGCTGACGGGCTGACTGCCTGCAACCTCTGAGCTGTCAAACTGTACTACGTCGAAGCATGAATAACTTCGCGGTGATGTTATGCGGGTTCTATGTTCTAGATGTGAGGCATATATCACTACTAGGTATGCAACCGCCTGTATTAAGCAAGCCCTGGAAACCCTAAATCCCCAAACCCTACACCCGGGCCGGCACTTTCGAACAGGTCAACTCGGTCGTCGTGACTGTCTTTGAGCTCATTGCTGTGCCGCGCTCCTCGGGTCTGTTTAGAGGCCTTACCTAGAGGGTCATACCCTGCCCCTTTTTTAGGGTACCTAACTTTATGGTTAGGATCTCCTATATAGAAAAGTAGGTACCTTGAAAAAGGGGTAGGGTATGTTCCTATAGGTACTCATTAGGCTATGATTTCTGCACGGTTATATGCGGCATCTAGAACAGTTGACAGGGAGCTGAGGGGTATACAAGAGGGCCTTGAGAATTAGCAACAGGGCTTTGGAGTATCTTCTAATGGAAAAAGATTGAGGACCCCTGAGGATTGGCAATTTTTCCAGCTTTGAATTCCGTGCCTCGGGTGGGGGATTCAGGTGCAGGGTGCATCTCCTCTCGTCATAGCATTGGGTCTTCAAAAAGGAACACATGTGGACGGGAAGGATTCCTTGGGAACGTCCGGTGTTTTCATGTTTTTGAGGTGTCGTTCTTGCAGTCCCTTCCGGCTGCTGCCAGTTGTTTCTGTTTCTTGAGTTTTTCAGTTGAGGCCTTGATTCCTCCCGAGATGAAACAGAGCTACAGCAGAGCAACACTCCCACGCCAGCCGTCTTCAAGCAAGCAACAGCTGCATGTATCAAGAGTACTCAAGACTTTCAAGTTTTAGTTTTGGAATGCCTGTAGATGGCTAGTTCTCGAATTTAGGGTCTTGCCCTGGCTGGGGAGCATCCCTGAAGGCTTGGAAAAGGGGTGGGGCTGTTTGAGCGGCTTGATCCTGGCTTGATGCCCGAAAGAGTATGTCACTCTTATCACACTATGACAGAAGCAAAGACTCAGACCTTCAGAACACTTCCGAAGAGAGATGTGAGATGCAACCGAAATGTCGAGTTAGTCTACTATAGGGGCCTTAATACTTAGATCATAGAGGAGTATCATATTATACTTATGATTATGATAAAGAGCCCCAAAAACAGTTTTGGTGGTTATTTAGGCCCTATACTAAGTACGCAGAGCAGAAGCTGCTTCCACTGGCGAGGTTTGATCCTGCCGCTGACCCATGGCGGCATCAATGCCACACTGTGCTGTGGTGCTTGTCTAGCTTCAATGATGACCCAAAGCAGACCCTAAGCCCCAAAGAGCTTGAAGTGTCCAAGCCCAAAATCCCCAAGCCCTCAACCCCTTAACCCCCAAACCCCTAAACCCTAATCCCATAAGCCCTTCGAAACCCTGAGCCGTAATTAAGACCCTAGGATGCCCAGTAGTACCCTTATTCCCTTTTTGTAGTCCTAGGTTCCTTATAAAGTTACCCAATACCAAAAAGAGAGGCCTTTTTATTCTTAGGTTACTGGGTATCCTAGCCCGGAACCCTCGGCCGGCAGAAGCCCGAGACAAAGTCGAAGTCCCAAAGTTTGAAGAGACCAGACGGCAGCAATCACGTCCTAAATCCTCAAGTGCTTTAAAGTTCTAGGAAGTAGAGCTGCGTATGTCAGGGTTTTCGTATTCGTACTTGTGGCTGACTATTACTGGGGTATGCATGGATTTCCACCTTTGTGGTTTATATGGGTGGTTGTCAAAATTAGGGTCCCTTTTGGGGTCGTTATTATAGTACGGCACTAATATTTAGGGTTCCCCAAAACGGACCATAATTTTGACAACTACCCATATACTCCTTGCTGTTCTGAGGTCAGAGCTGACCCGCATCCTAAGGGAGCTTAGACAAGACGCCTTGGGCCGCACCTTCACCCCAAAAAGGCCTACTTGGCTTTACAGACCTATAATGCAAGGAAGTCATAGTAACGGGCCCTAACAAGGTAGGATATTGAGGGTTCGGGTTGACCCGCATATTCAACCCCTATCTCGGCTTGTTTTTTGAAGTGTGCCACAACCCCTTGGCGAATTTAGCTTTTCGTGGCGCAAACGAAGTGTGCCTAAGCCCGTCCCTAACTACTATACAGCGACTGCGCACCCTAAATCCCTAACAGAGCCGAGGTTTTTAGCACGTCCTCTTGCTGGTAGTGGTCGTGGTGTTTCACATTGCCGTCACTACTTCTACTACCCCCGCCACCAGCACCGCTACTTCTACGAGTACTTCTACTACTTGAAAGAGTACCAGTACTAGTAGCGGTTAATGAGTGCAACCATAGCCGAGAGACATCCTAGGACACTTGCGACCATCGTGTCCAATGTGTGTGCCAATCGCCGCCCGTCTCAGCCGTTTGGTATTCGTTTCGTTTCGGACATAGAGAGTAGGCTTGGGATCGTTTAAGAGCTTAGAGTTTAGGTCCAGGTTTCAGGATGTAAGGCTCGTGGAATTGGGTTTGAGTGTTGGTGGGGGTTTGAGGAGTGTAGTTTAGCATTATAAAGTTTATTGTTGATATAATGTAGTATAGTAGTTTGTTGGCCCAAGTTCTGTTCGAGACGTGGCGCCCAAGAATCAGGGCCAAGTTTAGGGTTGTTGTGTGTGTGGGGGTGTTGAAAGAGCCTGAATGCTCTATGCTGGTGTAGGAACCTGATTAGCAAAATCCTTCCTCTCCATAGGGTTCTGAACTGAACATGAATCCTTTCTGGGAGATGGACGAGAGCCAGTTCTTTCCTGCCTACACAGGTCTCCGACGCAGTCATAGGCCCCAAACCCGAGGCCCAGCAGTCTTGTGGCATATAGGGTGTAGTAATCGCTGTCCAAGTTTACCCCACAAACCGAAATACGAAACCTACTGCGGCGACCCTGAATCTCCAAATCCTACACCCCTGAAACGCTCAAGCGCGAAGGGTCCTGAGTAGCTAAATGGGGTATACTTGCCCAAACCAGTTTGCCACTATCGAAACCCTACTTTCTACTACACAGGTACTTATAGGATCCCCCAAACCCTAAACCCCTACAACCCTAGCGGTTTTAAAGAAACCCCCTCAAGAAAAGCGCAAGCCCCAGCAACAAAGCTCTGCCGAGGGATCGGGCCTTCTATCTTCGATTCTATTCTCCTCATGAAGAAGATCCCGGCAGCGCTTCGGGGGTGTGGCGTTTCGGGTTTCGGGTCTGCCTATAGTCTGCATTGTAGCTCCCCTCTTTTGGGTAACCACAGGATCCCAACCATAACATGGGTTAACGGTTAACCCCAAAACGGAACTAGAATGGAGAGTATAGGAAATTTGGGCTTGGTGGGAGGTAGGCTTTGGGGTTACAGTAGAAGCCAGAAAGTTGGAACGTCATTATCCTCATGCCCTTGAGGTAAAGGATAAGGGGATCCTAGCAACAATCCTCCTCAAGCCATGTTCCAACTTTCTGGCTTCTACTGCAAGGGTTTACCCAAAGGTCCCAAAGTAGTTCCTTTTTGGGGATCATCTATAGAATCCCAGAAGGGAATCCCCAAAAAGGAACTACTTTGGGACCTCTGGGTAGACTTCCGTTGGTGGCGGGGGGGCAGTTCAGGATCATCGATTTCGGGCTCTGGGGCTTTGCGCTCAAGGTTTGGGGTTGAGGCGGCAAGGAAGGGGCCTTAGTAACTAGAAGTGGGTTTCTTTAGGCATTCCATGTTTTTGAAAGGGACCCCAGCTGTTGAGGGCTCTACCAGTATTTTGAGGATCAGGGGGTTTTGGTATGTAGGGTTGCACGTATAAGCTAAGCGTATTCATATGTACTCATGGCCCCCGGTTGCTTTCGATAGTGCTCTGCAGTATCCCCATAATGAACCTATAATCGAAGGGGTGGAAGCCTTTTTCGACTCTACATGCCAAACCTGGATCATCGGTCCTGGTGTGCTACTGTTAGCATATAGGGGTTACGTAGGGTTTATAGGATCTACATTGGGGCTTAGGGTTTGATCGTGTGTACCTTTAGCCCAAAACGATGGTTCTAGGATGTTCTACGGCCCACTCTAGGGTTTTATCAGAGTTTTGCGGGCTTTAGGCGTCGGCTTTGTATAGGTCTTCAAGCTTAGGCTTCGGGAAGGCCTTTGGGATATGTCACATCTTCCTTGATTCTTGTTTACGAATATTTTTCTGCGGCCTTGAAGGGGCAACCTAGTTCTGGCTTCTTCAGAACTTATGTGGGATTCAGGGTTTAGAGCTCTTCAAAGAGATAGATTGTGTGGTTCAGACCCAAGCACAAGAAAACGTCGGAAAGACCCGAACAGAACATTCCAAATGCTAAGCCCTTCTCCAAGGGATTCCAAAATCCAAGTTCTCTTGAACAGGCTATGCCGACATTGAGAGCGATTCAGAAGACCCTCCAGCCGGTGCGCAAGGCAACATGGGCATCGTTTAGGGTTGGGGGATAGTCTGTGAGCTGATCAACACTTCGTAGTCCTGCAGAAAGTCTGATTCTCCTAAGTTTGAGGTGTCTGCCAAATCTTGAATTGGCTCGGGCTGCCCATCGGCTCACCATAAAGTAGAGGCCGGTGGCGGGCCCACAGATTACTTTTAACGTGCTACAGGCCTCTGTGCATCCACTCCCTGCCTCCACGGGCCATCATCTCGTCAGGGGAAGGGGGTTCCAGAATCAGGCCCCTCTCCCCTGAAAAGTATGTTCCTGGAGATCCGAATGTTAAGGCTTTTCCAAGATAGGGGATCCTGGTATTACGGCCTTCAGACGCTAAACCTCAAACTCCAAAAGCAAGCCACTAACCCCCTGAACTCGAGACCCAACCAGACCCAACCGCCTTTAAGGTGATATCCGAGCATGAACTACAAGGATACCATGGGGGGTCCAGTAGGAGTACTGTCGTGGGTCTATCAGGGTACTGAATGCCTTTAAGCGTTTAGGTCTACTACAACCCTTATCTAGTTGCAAAGGTTAACTGTTACTAGTAGTTCCCCAGGAATTTGGACAAGTGTGTTCAGGCTGTCCTCTCTTTCCACGTTGTCTTGAAACAATAAGTTAGACACTGGGGTACATGCTTTTATCTGCTGTTTCTAGGTCGTGCTGCTTGCGCTGCTTTGATGAAGCTATGCAATGATTCAGCAGCATTATTGTTACGTTGCTGCTGGAGCATCTCAAGCACTGAAACCGACATCGTACATATCCTAGAGTTTAACCCAATTCCTAGACCGAAGTCCTAAGTCCCAACTCCCGAAAGGCCCCCAGGCCCCTTTTCCCCGCACCCTACAGTAGCCCTCAACTCCATATCTGAACCCTAAGCCAAAACCTAGTAGTCGAGTTGATAACCTTTAACCTTTTTGGGGCCTTTAGTTCCCCATGATACGCGACAAGTAGGAAAACCCCGAGACCCAGAGTCTCAAACCCTACACCGACCAACCAACCCTGAACCTCACCAGCAGGTCTTGGACAAGAGCCTTTTGGGATGCTGCTTACCGAGACACGCAGTGGCCCACGACTTCTCTCACCTCAAGTTTGCGACTGGGATTTCGGATTTGGGGCTTAGGTTTGAGGGATTCGCCGTTGTTCTTCTGGGATTTCAGGGTTAACGGGATTGGAATATATGTATATGTGGCATGGACCTTTAGGGTCTATTTGGCAATCCTGCTGGGCTTTGTATTTAAACTGCAACAACACCACGGCGACAAGGACGACGACGACTCGGTTTAGCACGACGACGACTGGGTTCAACACGGCGACGACAAGGTCTGGCACGACGGTTACATCGGGAGGCCGAAGCGTGTACAGTGCAAAGGTCTCGACAGGAGTTTAAGGGTCTAGGGTCTTAGCTCCTAACTATGGTTTACCGGGGTCAGTATACTATGGAAGATCTAAGGTTTGGAGTTTATGAGGATTTAGATGGTTTTACGCTCTTACAAGTTCTCCGTGCTGGTTTTAGGGTCTATCACAGTCTATCACAATGTCCTCCCGTCCCTCTCGCGCCGGGAACCATCAAGAATCTGTCTTGTGTATTTCTCGTCCTGTGTCTTTCTCTCATTCCCGTTCCTCTTCCTGCCTATCCACTCTGCCGTTTGTCAAGAAGACACAGAATTTGAAGTCATGACAAAGGAATCGGCATGAAGATGGACGAAGTGAACTCTTCATTCTCTATTCACAAGAAAGAAGCGCAAGCCAAAGCTACGTAATGAAAGGGCGGAAGCCCCTGTCTCCTCTGTTCTTCCTCTTTTCTCTCTTATTTTTCTCTTAGCAAAGGGCACGCATGGAGCTAGGAAAGGGAAGGGGTCAAAGCGGATGAGAGAAAGTAGCGGAGAGAGCTGTTCTTCGTCCCTCTCACCTCCTCCTCTCATTCTCCTGATGCTTGCTCATGTCAGAAGGGGTTGGAAAGGAGTGAAGGCTAGGGCATGGACTGAAGCGAGGCAATAGGTGAAAGTGGATAAGAGAAAGTCATAGACAGAGAGGGTCAAAGCGGATGAGAGAAAGTAACGGAGAGAGCTGTTCTTCGTCCCTCTCACCTCCTCCTCTCATTCTCCTGATGCTTACTCATGTCAGAAGGGTCTGGAAAGGAGTGAAGGCTAGGGCATGGACTGAAGCGAGGCAATAGGTGAAAGTGGATAAGAGAAAGTCGGGGGAAGTCGAGTGCGAAAGAAAGAGAAACGAGGAAGACTAGGAAGAAGGACACAGAAGAGGAAGCGAGAGAGTACCAGTGTTGCCGTATCTCAAAGGACTCCGGGCCTCGCGAGGGCTTTGAGGAGGCTTGTAGGCGCCTTCAGGCACTTCCACAACTTTCTGGAGGCCACCAACTTCCTCCCTAAGGGAGCCTCCCGAGGACTTGAACACCAAACCGAGTATAAAGAAAGCAGGGGGATGTAGAGAAGCAGAGTGTGGTAAGAAGGAGCAAGGAGAATCAGTTCGCGTCTCCTCATCGTTTCCTCTTTGAATGACCAGAGGAAAGAAAAGGATAAGAAGGAGGAAAGGCTCTGCGAAGACATCAGGAAAGAAGAGCAGACAACAGAAAGGAAGCGGTGAGATGCGGGAAGACGGTTCGGAGAAGAAAGGAGAATTCCTCCTTCGCTCGCCTCTCTTACTTCCTTGCCCTTCGCCTTCTTCCTCTTCTCTTACCCTATTCATCTTCATAAGGAAGGAGAAATGAAAGGAACGGAGAGTTCAGGGCATGCAAAGGGCACTCTTTCTCATCACCTCATCCATCCTCCTTTTCATTGTTCTCTCCAGATCCCTCTTTCTCTCTCCCTCCCTTCCCGTCTACTTCTACACATTCCCTTTTCCGCTTCTCTCCGCCTATTATGTTCGCTTTGATAAAATCGCTTGCCCTATTCCTTCTCCTCCTGGCTTTCCTGCCTCCCGTCCTTCTCCCTCTATCACTCAGAAGGAAGAAGGACGATTCACAAGAAAGAAGCGTAAGCCAAAGCTACGTAATGAAAGGGCGGAAGCCCCTGTCTCCTCTGTTCTTCCTCTTTTCTCTCTTATTTTTCTCTTAGCAAAGGGCACGCATGGAGCTAGGAAAGGGAAGGGGTCAAAGCGGATGAGAGAAAGTAGCGGAGAGAGCTGTTCTTCGTCCCTCTCACCTCCTCCTCTCATTCTCCTGATGCTCGCTCATGTCAGAAGGGGTTGGAAAGGAGTGAAGGCTAGGGCATGGACTGAAGCGAGGCAATAGGTGAAAGTGGATAAGAGAAAGTCATAGACAGAGAGTGGGGGAAGTCGAGTGCGAAAGAAAGGGAAACGAGGAAGACTAGGAAGAAGGACACAGAAGAGGAAGCGAGAGAGTACCAGTGTTGCCGTATCTCAAAGGACTCCGGGCCTCGCGAGGGCTTCGAGGAGGCTTGTAGGCGCCTTCAGACACTTCCACAACTTTCTGGAGGCCACCAACTTCCTCCCTAAGGGGGCCTCTTGAGGACATGAACACCAAACCGAGTATAAAGAAAGCAGGGGGATGTAGAGAAGCAGAGTGTGGTAAGAAGGAGCAAGGAGAATCAGTTCGCGTCTCCTCATCGTTTCCTCTTTGAATGACCAGAGGAAAGAAAAGGATAAGGAGGAAGGGCTCTGCGAAGACATAAGGAAAGAAGAGCAAACAACAGAAAGGAAGCGGTAAGATGCGGGAAGACGGTTCGGAGAAGAAAGGAGAATTCCTCCTTCGCTCGCCTCTCTTACTTCCTTGCCCTTCGCCTTCTTCCTCTTCTCTTACCCTATTCATCTTCATAAGGAAGAAGAAATGAAAGGAACGGAGAGTTCAGGGCATGCAAAGGGCACTCTTCTCATCACCTCACCATCCTCCTTTTCATTGTTCTCTCCAGATCCCTCTTTCTCCCTCCCTCCCTTCCCGTCTACTTCTACACATTCCTTTTTCCGCTTCTCTCCGCCTATTATGTTCGCTTGGAAAGAATCGCTTGCCCCCTATTCCTTCTCCTCCTGCCTTTCCTGCCTCCCGTCCTTCTCCCTCTATCACTCAGAAGGAAGAAGGACAATTCCCAAGGAAGAAGACAAGGGAGTAAGAGAAAGACAACAGAAGCGGAGAGACAATCCGAGAAGGGCAGAAGAAGAACGAGAGCCACAAGGAAACAAACACAGAAACAAATAGAGAAAGTAAGAGAGAAGAGAGAAAGACCAGCAAAAACAGAGGCAGAGAGTGAGAGAAAGGAGGGGAGGGGAAGCGATGCAGAAAGCAGTCGAAAGTGCCTTGCTTGTCCTATCTCACCGTCTCATTGGTAAAAAACCAGGAAGAGGTTGTGGAGGAAGACAAGGAAGAAGTGTGCTCGTCTTCACTCACCTTGTGCCCTTCCTCTCCCACCGCTCGTCCGCTCGACAGAAAGAAGAGAGTTGCGGAGAGGGCGAGAGAGAGCTTCAAGCCCAGCAGAGGAAGAAGAGAGAGGAAGATACGAGAAGTGTGGAGGAAGTGGCCAATAGAATGCTACGTAATGAAAGAGGGGAAACCAGTTTCTCCTCTGCTCTTCCTCTTTTCTCTCTTATTCTTCTCTTCTCGCAGGGCATGCATGGAGCCAGGAAAGGGAAGGGGTCAAAGCAGATGAGAAAGTAATGGAGAGAGCTGTTCTTCGTCCCGCTGACCTCCTCCTCTCATTTTACTCATATCAGAAGGGTCTGGAAAGGAGTGAAAGGTAGGGCATGGACTGAAGCGGGGGAATAGGTGAAAGTGGATAAGAAACAATGTTAGACAGCTTGCCGAAGGCGGCCAGCTCGCAGCTTGCCTGCGGCCTGGCCTGCTGAGCCTGGTGGGCTCTCGAGGGTGGGCAGGGGCCTGCTGAGATCCACGGCCAGCACGCCCGGCTTGCTTTGAGGCAGGGGCAGCTGGGGAGCCTGGCCGGGCTGAGTGGGTTGGGTGAGTGAGTGGGGAGAGGGTGGAGAGGAACAGGGAGAAGAGGGTGGGTGGAGAGAGGAGGTAGAGGGAGCGCAAGGAAAAGGTGGGGAGAGGGGAGGGCGGGTGGACAAAGGGAGGGGAAGAGGAGGGAGTGGGGAGATGGGTGGAGAGGTAGAGGGAGTGGAGGGTGGGTGCGTTCTTTGGATAGGGTTTTCTACAAAGGGTTCCATATCAGGGATTTGTACAAAGGATCTATAGATTTCTATAAGGAGTATATAAAGACTGTGTATGAGGGCTCCATATAGTCGATCTTTCAATTTTTTATAAAGTACTCCATTTGTGGGAAACATAAGCGGTTCCTACAAGTTCTGTATCTCGAGGATCTGTAAGGTTTATATATCTATGAAGCTTTCTATATGGGCTCTATAGACCCCATAAGACAAATTAAAAAGTGATGAAGGTGATAAGAAGATGATAAGAAGATGAGTGGATGGGAGAAAAAGTGATGGGAGGTGAGGAGACATGAGATAGGAAGGGAAGGAATGAGTTAGGAGTGCGGGAGGTAGGAGGCAAGTGAGAGGGACAGGGTGGATCATTTACAAACGCCTTTAGGGGGACGCTCCTTGCGATGTGTGATTTTTGGATCTGAGTTCTTACAAAGCCTGAGAGGGGCACACCCCGTGCGATCTGTGATTTTTGGATCTGAGTTCTTACAAAATATTAGGGCGACACCCCTTGCGATTTGTGATTTTTGAACTTACTTGTCATGAAAACCTTTAGGGGACACCCCTTAAGATCTGTGGTTTTGGGATTTGAATCTTCACAAAACCTTAAGGGGGACACCCCTTGCGATTTACTTGTCATGAAAACCTTTAGGGGGACACCCCTTAAGATCTGTGGTTTTGGGATCTGAGTTTTCACAAAACCTTAGGGGGATATTTAAGAAGGAGAGAAGGGAGGGTGGGGGAGGGTGGGGGAGGGTGGAGATTCCAGGATAGTGGAGGTGGGGGAGAGTGAGGAAGGTGAGGGGAGGGGGTAGTGGGAGGGATAGGGAGAGGGAGGGAGGGGTATGGGAGGAGGACGAGGGATGAGGAGGAGGCTGCGGGCAAAATCTGGCGGAAGTGATCCGCCACCGAGCAAAAAGCCTGTAAATACCGCATTAAACAAAGGGCCAGGGATTTCACATATCTGGTGGCAAAATCTGGCGGAAGTGAGCAATCGGTACTTCTGTCAGATTTTGCCAACAGATATGTGAAATCCTTGGCCCTTTGTTTAATGCGGTATTTACAGGCTTTTTGCTTGGTGGCGGATCACTTCCGCCAGATTTTGCCCGCAGATGTGTGGGATCCCTGGCCGTTTTTTGAACGCGGATGGGAAGAGACAGCAGGCTCCAAACCGCCGTGTCTCACCCACCACTTCAAGGGCTAGGGATCCCACACATCTGCGGGCAAAATCTGGCGGAAGTGATCCGCCACCGAGCAAAAAGCCTGTAAATACCGCATTAAACAAAAGGCCAGGGATTTCACATATCTGGTGGCAAAATCTGGCGGAAGTGAGCAATCGGTACTTCTGTCAGATTTTGCCAACAGATATGTGAAATCCCTGGCCCTTTGTTTAATGCGGTATTTACAGGCTTTTTGCTTGGTGGCGGATCACTTCCGCCAGATTTTGCCCGCAGATGTGTGGGATCCCTGGCCGTTTTTTGAACGCGGATGGGAAGAGACAGCAGGCTCCAAACCGCCGTGTCTCACCCACCACTTCAAGGGCTAGGGATCCCACACATCTGCAGGCAAAATCTGGCGGAAGCGATCCGCCACCGAGCAAAAAGCCTGTAAATACCGCATTAAACAAAGGGCCAGGGATTTCACATATCTGGTGGCAAAATCTGGCGGAAGTGAGCAATCGGTAATTCTGTCAGATTTTGCCAACAGATATGTGAAATCCCTGTCCCTTTGTTTAATGCGGTATTTACAGGCTTTTTGCTTGGTGGCGGATCACTTCCGCCAGATTTTGCCCGCAGATGTGTGGGATCCCTGGCCGTTTTTACAGGCTTTCTGCTCGGTCGCGGCTCGCAGGGATTATACACCCTTGCCCCCACTCCACCCTCCCGCCCCCTTCATACCTCACTACCCACCCCCCTATCTCAGCCCCTTGCCTTGTACCCCATCACCACCCACCACCCACCACCTATTATCCACCACCCGGCACCCCTCACCCGCCACGCCCACCACCCACACCCTCCCCACCAACACCACCCACCACACACCACCCACCACACCACCCATCACCCACCACCCACCACCCACCACTACCCAGCACCCGCCAGCCACCACTACCCACCACCCACCACCCACCACCTACTCCTCCCCATCCCACCCCCAGCCCGCCCCAGCTCCTGGCCCCTGGCCCTACGGCCCCACCCAAGGGCCCGCCAGCCCAGCTACGTTCGCCCCCCCAGCCTCAGCCCCAGCCCCTAGGCCCCCTTGGGGGGGCTGGGGGCTGGGGCTAGGACTGGGTGGGGGCGGGGCCTGAGGCTGGGGCTGGGGCTGGGGCTGGGGTCGGAGGCTGGGGGCTGGGGCTGGTCGGAGGCTGGGGGGCTGGGGCTGGGGCTGGAGCTGAAGATTTAAATTTTCAAAATTCTTTAAATTCTTTAAATTCTTTAAATTTTGAAATCCGGACGATTTCAGAATTTAAAGAATTTAAAGGATTTACCTCCTTTAAATTTTTAAATTCTTTAAATGTTTAATTCCGGACGATTTCAGAATTTAAAGGATTTACCTCCTTTAAATTTTTTAAATTCTTTAAATTTTTAATTCCGGACGATTTCAGAATTTAAAGAATTTAAGGAATTTAAAAAATTTAATCCCGTGGGCTGGGGTCGAAGGCTGGGGGGCTGGAGCTGGAGCTGGACATTTAAATTTTTAAAATTCTTTAAATTCTTTAAATTCTTTAAATTTTTAATTCCGGACGATTTCAGAATTTAAAGAATTTAAAGGATTTACCTCCTTTAATTTTTTTAAAGTCTTTAAATTTTTAATTCCGGACGATTTCAGAATTTAAAGGATTTACCTCCTTTAAATTTTTTAAATTCTTTAAATTTTTAATTCCGGACGATTTCAGAATTTAAAGAATTTAAAGAATTTTAAAAATTTAATTCCGTGGGCTGGGGTCGAAGGCTGGGGGGCTGGGGCTGGAGCTGGAGCTGGACATTTAAATTTTTAAAATTCTTTAAATTCTTTAAATTCTTTAAATCTTTAATTCCGGACGATTTCAGAATTTAAAGAATTTAAAGGATTTACCTCCTTTAAATTTTTTAAATTCTTTAAACTTTTAATTCCGGACGATTTCAGAATTTAAAGGATTTACCTCCTTTAAATTTTTTAAATTCTTTAAATTTTTAATTCCGGACGATTTCAGAATTTAAAGAATTTAAAGAATTTTAAAAATTTAATTCCGTGGGCTGGGGTCGAAGGCTGGGGGGCTGGGGCTGGAGCTGGAGCTGGACATTTAAATTTTTAAAATTCTTTAAATTCCTTAAATTTATAATTCCGGACGATTTCAGAATTTAAAGAATTTAAAGGATTTACCTCCTTTAAATTTTTTAAATTCTTTAAATTTTTAATTCCGGACGATTTCAGAATTTAAAGGATTTCCCTCCTTTAATTTTTTTAAATTCTTTAAATTTTTAATTCCGGACGATTTCAGAATTTAAAGAATTTAAAGAATTTTAAAAATTTAATTCCGTGGGCTGGGGTCGAAGGCTGGGGGGCTGGGGCTGGAGCTGGAGCTGGACATTTAAATTTTTAAAATTCTTTAAATTCTTTAAATTTTTAATTCCGGACGATTTCAGAATTTAAAGAATTTAAAGGATTTACCTCCTTTAAATTTTTTAAATTCTTTAAATTTTTAATTCCGGACGATTTCAGAATTTAAAGGATTTCCCTCCTTTAATTTTTTTAAATTCTTTAAATTTTTAATTCCGGACGATTTCAGAATTTAAAGGATTTACTCCCTTTAAATTTTTTAAATTCTTTAAATTTTTAATTGCGTATATACACAGTATATATTAAGACACAGAGCAAGCCCTACGCCAAATAGGACCTAAAGGTCCTACGTACATATGTATATATGTATATATATATATATGTATGTATATATGTATACATGTATATATACATATATGTCCAAGCTTAGGGCATACGATGCATGACATGTACAGCTCGATCAAAGAAGCTATTGCGCAGAGCTTCGCGTTCAGGGCTTAGCGTGTTGCAGTGTGCCGTTCAAGGTGTATCATGGGTTTGCATGATTGCTGAAACCGAGAACCCGCTTTGAGCCTAGTGAAGGGTTTGCAGGACATGAGAAGTTGCATGTTTTGTTGAACGTATGACATGGACAGCTTGGGTAGTAAGCAAATCTCGTGATTGTTGTAGGCGCTTGCAACAATGTATTCATTGAAGTTCTGAAGCCAAGCCTTTGTAAGAATAGACGAAAGGTATCTTTGTGCGTTTGGGTTCTTGCAGGCAGTTTCCTTAAGCCTTATACAGTAGAGGCCCAATAGTTGGAAACCCCATAGCCTCAATCCTTATGAGTAATGTATCGGGAATCCCAGCACTATTTGGCATTAATCCGGTTTCCAACTTTATGGGGTTTGCTGCACTGTAAACCGGAGCTGCGCCGGAGCAAGGTTTTGATTTATGAGGCTGTGGCGGTCTTCGAAGAGTTCAGATACCCATATCATACTTCAGTGCATTACGGTCACCGTAGTGAGTGTTTATATGTGGGGTCTAGCAGGGCTTCTATGTATCTGATACACCCTAAACAGCCCTCAAAAAGATCAGAGTTGAAAGGATCCCTTAAAGGGGTGACTACATGGACCCCTGCAGTCTGGGTGGACACCAACCTTTCTTGTCAGGTTAGCGGTAGAGCCTGAGGATTTCCATGTAGACTCCCCATTAGACTCTAAACATCTTCATAAACTCTTATATTCTTAAGTTTAGGGCTTCGGCCATTGAAGTACAAAACCCCAAACCCTAAACCCAAAGCCCCTGAAATTCTAGAGGTTTCTGTCGGACTACCATCTCTCTGGAGTTCTGCAAGTGCATATTCATCTAAGACCCTGCCTGGAAGCCTGAACCCCAAACCCTAAACCTTAGGGGTACTTAGAAATAGTTTTTTTGGTTATTATAATCCCTAAGAAACAGCTAAAATTACAATTGTTGCTAGGCTTCTAAGTTCAGTATAGAAACCCCAACAAGCCCTAAAAGGGAGGTGCGCTTTACGCCTAGTAGTAGAGCAGGTAACCTTTATCCTTTTTGGGGTAGTATAGTGCCTATATAATCCCGACCAAAAAGGTTAACCTTGAGTTCCCCATGATACCCGACAAGTAGGTACGGAATGGTGTAATCTGAGGTCCGATCTGGCATGGAAGCCCAAGGACAGGCCTTGTTCCACCTTGGCTTTTGGTGTCGAGTTTCGGAGCTTAGGGTTTAGAGTTTAGGGTGTCGTTAGGGGTTTAGGGTTCAGGGTGTTTGGTCACTAAAATCCGGAACTCGGAACTTCCCAAAGTGCGGAAATACACATCTATAGGCCTATCGGTATGTACAAATAATATATACATATATATATATATATATATACATACATATATATATATATATATATATGCTTATATATATATATATATATATATATATATATCATATACCATATATCATATATATATATATATATATATATATATATCATATCATATATCATATATCATATATATATATATACATATATACATATATACATATATACATATATACATATATACATATATATATATATATATATCATATACCATATATCATATATCATATATCATATATATATATATATATACATACATATATACATATATACATATATATATATACATATATATATATACATACTTATATATATATATATATATATGCATATCTATATTTAAAACTCATACACACAATTGTACACGTACTTACTTGTATACATGATCTGTGTTGCATGTGCTGCCCAGTAGAGACAGCAGACAGCCCCACATGAGATCTTACGGCCCCTACAACACTACTATTTGCTTAAGAAACCCCCAAAAAATAAGAATAATAATCCCTATATTACCACCATAAGGACTATATTTTTTATTTTTTGGGGGTTCTTAAGCAAATAGTAGAACACTAGAAGTTCCGGGGGGGTATCCTACGGCCCCTGTGCGCAAGAGGCCTCATAGTCTGCCTAGAGGCCTCATAGTCTGCCCCCTTTTTAGGGGTACCTAACTTTATGGTTAGGATCTCCTATATGGGGGTTTCCGAGAATTAGGGGTACCTTACTTGGGGGTCCTTATAATAGGGATCCTACTATTTAGGGTACTATATTAGGGTCCCCTATTTTCGGAAATCCCCATATAGAAAAGTAGGTACTTTAAAAAAGGGGTAGGGTATGATCCTATAGGTGTGTGCCGTTCATCCTTCTCGCTGCTTCAGGGTCTGGTGATCCGAATTGCCCCTGCCGCTCATAGCCGGCTGCAGGACGGAACTTGCCTCTGTACATTCCCATCGTTGAAGAGGTGGGTTCTACGGTTGATGATATAAATCCTGCATTACCCATAATAAGGAATATATGGTAATTATGGTATATTCCTTATTATGGGTCATGCAGGGTTTATACCATCAACCGTATAGCTTAAGGTCCAGGTTTCGACTTGAGATTGTGTCGGTGCTCTTGGGCAGGGCAGAACCCCAGGAGTCCAAAGTATTTCTAATAAGTAGGCCATAGGCAAGTATCTGGTGTGTAGAAGCTTCGTTTGTGATGTTTAGGCGTTTGGACCCTAGGCATACTTCGCGGCGGGATCCAAGAAGTGCTGCGAAGCGTAAACGTCTCAGTTAATGGGCGTTGGAAGTTGGAAGCGATTAGCTGCAGTCTGCGGCCTGCGGCCCCATAGGAGTAGAGATGGAACTTGGATCGACACCCACGGTCGAGGTCCAGCTGTTGCACCAAAGATACGTCTATAGGGACCACCACTGGAGCTCATGGGACCAGCGATCAACATGGAACGTCTCTCGAGACTGTTTCCAAACAGTATTCACACAACGGACCTGAAGCACATCGTGGAAAACCTTCTCCACGAATGTTTGAACTCAATGAGGTTGTGGCCTAAGGCCTAAGATGTTAGAGGGCATAAGGCATTGGAGAAACTCCTTCACAGACCGATGATGCGCGAACGATTTCAAGCAACGTGCTTCCAGGGGCAGGACCCGGATAGGAAGCTTTTTGACACATGGTCCGTGTCGTTGAAGAGCCTTCGTTGGCAGTGTGTCACGGAGTTCACGCTGGGGTTGCTAAAGCTTGAATATCAGTTGCGAAGCAAGTGGAGCAAGAGGGTGTATCTCAATGGCTAGGCTCGTTCAATTGCAAGAGGTGGTCGAGTTGGACCCAAATACAGCAGAAATCGCAAGTGTTCTTAAGCATGTCGACTACATAAGTCTTGGGTTTGTTCAGTCCAGACCCTTTCATCGAAAGGCATCGGTTCGGTTTAGGGCCCACTGAACTCCAAACCCTGAACCCGAAGTCCTAAACTCTGAATCCTAAACCCTAAACCTAAACCCTAAGTCCTAATCCCTGAAACTTAAGCCCAAACCCTAAACCCCTACAATCCCTAAATCCTAAACCCTGAGCCCTGGACCTTCAGCCACACACCAAAGAAACAGCGACACTCCTCGAGCTGGCAACGGCAGTTGAGATGTAGGGGTTTAGGGTTTCGCGGTTTACGGTTTAAGGGGGATTACCCTGCACTTTGGTGCGGGCTGCATGAGTGGCATCACGGTTTTGCCCTCCTAGAAAAACCAAGCCCTATGAGCCTGATTTCGTGTTAGAGAGGTCTGAAGAATGCTATTCCTTGGGGTTCCTTTTGAGAATTATACGTATACTATAGATCTTCGCCCAAACCCTATTCTAATTGTTAAGGCCTTATATTGCAGCAACCCACGGCACCGTCAACCTCGACAACTTGTCGACTTGCCGCGCCGACAGATTCCCCACAACCGCGAGAAGAAGCTTGTTCTTCTCGGCGCTGTTTCCTGGGAGGACTCGCGAAATGTGTGTTTCGTGTCGGGATTCAGGGTTAACGGTCGTTGCTTCATGTTCATGTAGCAGGAGTGTTCTTGACGGCCGTCACGAGTGACCAAAGTAACGACATCGCTATTGCTACCATGATACAACAGCAGCAGCAACAAAACCACCACCGTCACGACCAACAGCGGCAACAGCAACATTGCTGGCAACGGCAACTGCAACAACACTCGAAATGCTTGCAACATTTCCCTTGTTTGCCGCCTTGAACCCTGGGACTGGACCTAAACCCTGAACTGGACACTCCGCATGTCCCACTCCCGAAGCTCCAGCATGTACGATTGCGCTAGCACAGCAGAGATCGGAGAGCAGCACTTGGCATACCAAGTGCAGAATGCAGGACCTGGAACTGCTGCAGAAGTACGAAGGCACGTCGATCAGGGGCTTTCTCTCGAAAGCTCAGAGGTCTAAAGATTTCGTAGGCTTTAGTGACTTAGTCTAGGATGCCCAGTAGTACCCTTATTCCCTTTTTGTAGTCCTAGGTTCCTTATAAAGTTACCCAATACCAAAAAGAGAGGCCTTTTTATTCTTAGGTTACTGGGTATCTTAGTTTTCAGGTTTGAAACCAGGTCATTTTACCGGATCGTGAACCTTCGGCTCTCCCGGGTCTCCCAAGGAGAGCTGCAGGGCTTTACAGGGAACTAAACCTTTTGAAACCCTATAGCCTAATAGGGCCTAGTAAGAGATGTCGGGATTTATGCATGAAGCACTACGTTCGGACACCACCATGATGATAGTGATGATGGTGACAATCTTGATGAACACGTCTAAGGAGCTGACCCGGTTAAGCCTATGCTGGTTTCGGCCGGGGAACTGAGCAACTGTGCCATAAGTTGCGTTCCCATGCTTGAAGCCAGTAAATGCCACGCCCACCGCTATCCTCTATCATTCCGCTTCAGGCAATTCTTGCAGGTGCTTTTGGCACGACGCTGCTTTCAACTTGCAGTCTTGCTAGAATGGGCCGCCTTGCAAGAATCTCTGCGACCGCTACTCGTGCGTCTTTGGAACGAGGACGTGGATCCTCGGCGAGCCTACCTTGCTAACAGCCAGACCGCTCTTCAGGAATCGCGCTCCAGTGTGGCACACTATGCCGCTATGCGAGAACTCCTGCGTACCTCTGGAATTGCGGCCGTGGAGAACTCTGTGCATGCCACTGGTGCTCTTTCATTTGTGCATCAGCTTTCCCTGGGAGACTGCGCAAGACAGAAGGGCGCGATATCTTCTAATACCGATATACATCCTAAACCCAATAACCTAATCGAGCTTCTCAAGATGTGTCCCGAAGGAAACACCACAAACAAGAAAACCCGGAAAACCCTTTCTGCTACTTTTAGGGTCTAGGGTTTCTGACGCTTTTGGGGTTCAGGGTTCCTGGATTCAATCCGAAAGTCCTGACACCGTAGAGCGGCGCCTGGACAGGGACGCCAAAGTCTTGAGGACAAGGCGACGCGTTTTGGCTTTAGGGTTAAGGTTAGACTAGAGAGGGCCCTAAAGCCGAAACTAAACCCCAAACCCTGAATCCTAAACCCTGAACTTTAAAGCCGAAAGGCACAGACATGCTTCAAGCTGCTGCCAAGCTGGGGGGCATCCTGCAGCATGGCTTTATGGGGTTTTGGGCTTTTGGATTCAGGCTTTATGAGGTTTCGGGCTTTTGGGTTTCATTTTCCGGGGTTTCGTGCCTGGCGCTTCGGACTAAACCCAAGTCTTTTATCCTCCGTTTGTCTCCCTGATCCCTGAAACCCACAGAGGTAGCCCCGAAACCAGATTGAAACAAGAAGCAGAATCCCAACGCCCCAAACCCTCTGTGATTTCGGGAGTAAATCTACCCTGAACTCTAAACCCTAACTCCCTGAACTCTAAACCCAAAACCCTGAACTCTAAACCCTGATTCCCTGAACCTTTGTAGTGTCCAAAAACAAAACAACCATTGGGCTCTTTGGGAGGGAGGGCCGTCGGAAGCCCGCCAACTGTGGAGTAATTGCGTGAGTTTGGGGTTTAGGATATATATATATATATGTATATACATACATATATGTATATATGTATATATACATATATAGTGGCCACTATACATAGATAGATTTCTCTCTCTCTCTCTCTCTCTATATATATATATAGAGAGAGAGATAAATATATAATATGTATATATATACATATGATATAATGGGATTTAGAGTCTGTTGGAGGGACTTGGGGTTTAGGATTGACGGGCTAAGGATTTTGGGGTAGCCCTGAGGCTTTCGGGACCCTGAGCCCCGAAAATGGGCTGAGTGCTCCCCCCTTCCTGCGGAAAATTGGAGAGCTCGGTTCACGGTACAGGATTTAGGAGTTTTGTTTTGTTTTTTTTCAGGGCGTTTAGGGTTTAAAAGGATTTAGGAGTCTTTTAGGGTGTTTAGGGTTCAGGGTGGAGTCACCTCTAATTGCAGTACAGCTGCATGAACTGCCAAACACCGCATCTGATCGCGCGAAAGCCTTGTGGCCTTGTGATTACTTCAGAATCCTGTAATCTAAACTTTCCTAGTTAAGGTGTTTATGACTACTGTTATTGCAGGGTATTGTTTCGCTGATTCTCTGCGACCCTTTCTTCACGAATCGGAGTTCCCAGGAAGGATCCCCTCCGGATCAGCCCGAACACTTCGCTGAAGCAGGCCGGTTAAAGATCAAAGAGGTTTTCATGTTAGGTTCTTGAAGAGTCTGGGGCCGGAGATGCTTGTAAATTCTCAAGGGGTCTTAGGTGTAAAGATCAGAATCTCTGAAACAGTTGAGAAGGTGTTCGCAGGGTTCCGTCAGAAGATGATTTGGTTTCAGTTGCAAAGACAATGCAGGATTTTTTGTCAGGGTTCGGGCTTTAGGCTTGATCAGGGTTTAGGGTTTAAGCTTGATCATGGCTGCTTTTGGGATTTATAGGAGGGGCCCGGCCAGTCGTAGCAGCTTTGACATGGGCCTTGCAGAGGATACAGGGCTCCCCATCCGAGAGTTTGAAGTCTCTCGGATCAGAACCCAGAGAAAAAAACTAGTACCATTATGACATCAGGTCCCAAAAGACCATCCATGATATGGCTTTGGGGACCTATAATTCCATGATGGTACTACACATGGAGCCTCTATGGAATAGCTGTTGCTTCAGTGCTCCCAACGCCTAATGAAGAGGAGTTTAGCACTCAATTTCTACTGGGTTTCAGGCCCGCGAAAACGAAGCTCTGAATGGTCTCCTCGGGTTGGTAACCATAAGGGTGGCTGTCAAAATTATGGTCCATTTTTGGGTCCCTGACATAATACCGCGCCCAATATTTAGGGTACCCAAAAAGGGACCATAAGTTTGACGACCACCCATATGGGTAGTCCAATGGTAGTTCTTTGACTTAGGATCCCTTCAAACGCAAGGGTGCCGCACTATTTGGGGGACCCGAAGTTGAAGAACCATCTCTCCATCCCTCGCCGAAATCCGTAGACAAAAACTGGACGCCCAACAAGAAGCCTTAGCTTGCTTGCACCTTTAGGGCCATTGGCGCTCCGAAACTTTGATTTTGTCATGCCCTGGAAGATAAGGTATACCTTAAGCCGGAATAACCTACCTTTTTAGGGCTCCTTATTATGATTTCCTTATATAAGTCTTTAAAAAGGTAAGTAATTCCGGCTTAAGGTACGGATGCATAATGCATCCGAGCACGAATCAAGACCGAGACCCTGCACCCTCGCAGGCCTACTTGGAGTCCCAAGCCACCAGTCGACCCGGGCCCATGATGGTCGTTGAGGACCCCGGCGATACTCAAGGGGCTTTAAGAGTTTTTCGGGTTTAGGGGTTAGGGTTTAGGGTTCAGGGGTTTAGGGTGTAGGGGTTTAGGGCTTTAGGGTTTTTTGGGTTTAGGGGTTTCTAGTAGAAGCCCCAAGGTTGGAAACCTCATAGCCTCAATCCTTGAGAGTAATGTTTGGGGAATCCCAGCACTATTTGGCCTTAATCCGGTTTCTAGCTTTATGGGGTTTACTGTAGGGTTTTTTCGGGTTTAGGGTTCAGGGTTCAGGGGTTTAGAGCTTTGGGTTTAGGTGCTGAGGGCCGCAGGTTGCTTTGCGGTTTGGAGGGTTTGGGGGCTCCTAATACTCTGATTTCCTTAGGTAAGTCCTTAAAGGTAGGCCATTTGGGGTTTAAGGTAGGGCTATAAGACCGCCATCAAATATGAAAACTGACCCCTAATTATAAACCTCCAATCAAATCCTTGCACCCAGTCAGCAGAAGACCAATGGAGGAGGACGCAGTCCAGTGCCTCACCATTGCTTGTCGCAGCTCTTACAGGCGATTAGCATCGCGCACAGCGCGTGATCCCGAATGATGACAAAACCCTAAACGCTAAACCTCAAAAGCGGGATTACGGAAAGCTTTAAACTCCGAGAGAGCAGTTACTGTTGGCTGGTTGGTACATAGAGGGAGAAGTTACTAGGGGCTCGTGACACTTTGTGAGCAGGGTTCTCAGTAGTCTAGACTTATTACTATTATACAGGTTCGTGCGTATGACTAACCCTACTTGCACAGTTCCTTCTTCCCCTATCACAATGCATGGACTTGCTTGGTGACACGTGCACGGAGCTTGGCTGGCAAGTCGTATTGGGATGAGGTTGTCCGTTGCAGCTGAGCTGATGCATTTTGAGCTGGCATTTGAACGGGCGAACGAAGACGGCGACGTGAGATGAAGCATGTCATCAGAGGTGATTATCATGTCAGCCGATGATTAGTCGGCGTGACAGACGCGCATGCAGCACGACCCCAGCCCAGAACCCTAGATCCCCAATCTAAACCCTACACCATGCTATGGACCCTCAGCGGATTAGCAACAGGTGTTCCACTCGGCCTGAAGCATCAACATGGGCATATGAGCCGCCATGGTGCCTCGGATCCAGCCTTTAGTCTCAAACCCTTAACTTTATGTCCAAGCTCTGAGAATCTTAAGCTCCAAACCCAAAGACCCTATACCTTTATAGACCCTGAGCCACAAAGCTCATTAAAGTGCTGCACCCCAATGTCCTAAACCCAAGAGCCCTTCATATAAACCATCAAACCCTAAAGCCCTACACCCTAAACCCTAAACCCCAAGCACAGCGAGGACGGCTTTCTGGTTGGCATCTTGCCGCATTCGGAGCCTCGACTCAGTCCCGGTCCAGTGTCTCCCAGTACCTTATTATAGGGGCCTTAATACCCAGAGGCCCCAAAGTAGTTCCTTTTGGGGATTACCTTATAGGATTCTATATATGAACCCCCAAAAGGAGCTACTTTGGGGCCTTTGGGTAACTACTATAGGGTCCCTTTATTGGGGTCTATAAGGGTTACTATAAGGGATCTATAAGGGTACTATAGTGTAGGGGGCCTTGATAATTAGAATAGGGGTTGGGAGGCCCATTATACGTATATTACAATTATAATAAGGAGCCCGCCGTTTCTCGTACCTAATATTCGGGTTTCGAAGCTGTTCATGCTTTTTTTTACGGGGTTAAGGGTTCCACGAGGGGTTATAAGGGGGTTCGTAGTGTAGAGTATAGGCGCCTGAACATTTGGAATACTGAGGTTTGGGATGCAGTATGCAGTCATCATAAGAGGAGCCAAAGGTATACCAAAACTATGTATTCAATTCCGGTTTCTGTATTAGGTCCCTGGAACTTTTCAAAGACTGGCGTTATTGGGTTCAGGAGGTGCATGTTCAGGTGCCTTATGTGGCTCCTATTAAATGCTAGTGTAGAACCCCGACTGATAAATGCTTGTATCCGTCTTGCGTTACACGTTTACAGAGGGAAGTTGAGCAACTGGGGGTCCTTTTGCTGCTGCTTGAGGGATATGCTGCAAGTAAACCCCTAAACCTATGCAATAAAGATCATGGGTCATGGCCTAATACTCCGTAGAGTTTGGGGCTACAGAGTATTGACAGGATCAGGGAGGGTCCAAGTATGGTTATGGGCATACATTTATAGATCTAAGTATATACCATACTGATACTTGGACCCTTTGGGAGGTATGCATATCTCTACTTGTTAGATCCCCCAAGCCTCTAAGCAGGGTACCCAAACATCAAACCTAACCTGAACCCTGTAAAACCTTCGGGTTTAGGGCTGATAATGATTTGCGTACACAAATCCTGAAAAGGTTGGTCATTTGGGGTCGAATGTTTGAGAACGCTCGATGGGACGATCGAATTGAGTGTGAGCCCTTTCTGGCAGATGGGCTCTGCAGGCCGACATCAAGAACATAATTGTGGCAGAATATCTCAAAACCGTATTCGACTGATATAGAGGCCTCTATACCTGGCCCTTCTATATGAACTATGGTAAGAAAGCCTTACAACTGCACGATTTGAGAGTTATAGACGCTACAGTCCCTCTACAAAAGTTTCCAAGGCCTCCAGGAGCACCAGCTTCTCGGCCCGAAAACCCTCCCAAAAGCAAGGCCCTTCGTAAGGATCTAAGTGCCTATAAGGATTACCGTAGGCTCGCTTGGTTTAGAGTTAGGATATTAGGATTGTTTGGGTTTGGTGCCTGCTGATCAGGTCGTTAGGTTTATGTACCCTAATGGGTTTTTAGATTTTATGTAGGTTGTTGGGGTTTTGTGCCTAGTGATTAGGTCGAGCGCTACGTGGACCGTATACAACGTTCCGTTTTAGGGTTCCCCACTATGGTTTCCTCATATGGAAGTTTCCGAAAATAGGGACCCTAATCTAGTACCCGGTTTAGCAGGATCCTTAAATCAAGGACCCCAAAATAAGGTGCCCCGAATTTTCAGAAACTCCCATATAACACGTCCTAACAATCCAGGCTCTTCGTGGCCCAGGCAAACCCTGAAATTCCGAATTCCTTTTTAAAACCCTGCGCCCCGAATCCTCGACCCTAAGCCTTCATGAAACCCTGAACTTAGCACTTATGAGCCCTTAAACCCTAAACCCTTTAAGCCCGAAGCTTAACACGTAGAAGCCCTTAAACGTGACCTTAAACCCTTATAAGACCCCAAACTTAACACATATAAGCCCTTAAACCTGACCTTAGACCCTTAAAAAGGGTCTTCGTACTTATACTAAGCACGCCCCCAAACAGTAATGTGTAACCATTTTCGCCCCTGTATTAGAGTTCCCTTATAGGTATGTTATATTAACCCTTGCAGGCCCCTATTGTAATTACTAAAGGCGCCTATTATAAACCCTTAACAGGATCTTCTGGAGCGCGGTGCCGCCGAGCAGCCCCGGTAAGAGGCACCCTGCAGAGCTCAGATGGATCTGGAAGGGGTTTTACGGAGTTTAGGTTGGAAACCCTAAAACCTAAACCCTAAACTGTTTTTTAGTTTAAGACTTTAGCGGCTCTGGGGCTGTAGGGTTCAGCGTTGCAGGGTGTTCGTCGGGAATTTGTTTCAGGGTTTTGGGCGTTCTAGGTCTACGCTGTAGTAAATTTCAGGGTTTTGGAGTGTAGTCTAAGATTTGCAGGGCTAATGTTGTAGGGTTGTGGTGTAGGCTTTGGGGGTTGTCTGTTGTTTTAGGTCTTTTGGCGTTGAGAGTTTAGTGTCTCCAGGGTACTGGTTTAGCCTTTGGCTTGTAGCCACGGCCTTTCTGGTGCCAGTTGGGGTCGGGCAGGCTTCAACAAGGGGGTTTATTTTAGAAGGGGCCCCCACCCTGTAATAGTGGTATAATAGGAATATAGTAGGGCCCTAATAATCCCCAATATAATCCTTATGGTCACTATTACAGGGTGCGGGCAGCTCCTAAGGTTTATTGTTTGGGTGCATGGAGATTGCGGACTTTATTTGGTGCTGGTGTCTGCTCTCTTTTCCGCGATGGAGTCAGGAGACGTGTATATATATATATATGTGTGTGTGTGTGTGTGTTCTGAGTTCAGTGTTACAGGCGTACGGCTTGAGTCAACTATCCTTCACCGAGCTGCATGATTTGAGTTGTGAGTCGGCGAGATTTAGTTCAGGGTTGTGCTTTGATTGGTGCAGAAGGATCATATGGTCGTGCGCGGCTGGGATACCGTGTAGAGCCGCAAGCAAGGCTGCTAAACCGGAGCTTGGTCGGAAACAGGAATATGAGACCAGTTGCCCAGCGCCCATGACCCTAGCAGAACCGGAAGGTCAAACAGGGAGCCTTTTCCGCCGTCACACTCACAGTATCAGTAATACTGTGCATTGAGATAGAGCTACCATGGTCAAAGTTAGAGTAGAGTGATCATAGAAGCATTTCTATTGATCCTATCAATCAAATTTATGTCGTACCGACCGAATGTGCTCCCGTCGGATGTATGACCTGCACCCTGAACCCCTAAACCCCAAACCCTAAACCCTGCACGCCAAGCCAGAAGACGAACCAGAGCCTGAAACCTCTACGGCAAACCCCAGCTCATGAATCCAGGTCGGACTGTAAGCCCTCAGCATCGATGCTATCACCTCTGTTATACCCCGAAATACCCACGATTAAGGGCCATAAGAGCCGGGTTCTTGTTTGAATTTGAACTACTCAAATGAGGAAGCCACATTACTTACCTTTGATCCCTATATGGTATGGAAACTTAATTTAATTCCGTAGCACCCTAAACCCTAAACCCTAAACCCTAAACCCTAAGGTGCAGACAAGGTTTGCCAATGGAGTGCCACTGTGAGTCCCCCGAGACCCCCCGCGCGTAAGCGACCCCCATCCCAGGCCCTACTACCCTACACTTTAGTTTGGGGTTTAGGTAACTCCAACAGCAAAATACTTAATAACACTAAAAAGATTATCTTTTAAAGCTAGGGTCTTGTTTTAGCATTGAATATGGTTAGAGTTTCGGGGTTTAGGGGTTAGGGTTTAGGGTTTAGGGTACAATGCTGCTGTCTGATCTCCCAAAATATCCCTATGTATGTCAATCCCAAGTGAGATTGTCAGAATGATATGAATTATGAGTATCTAAACTCTGAACCTATTACCCTGATATGTTTGGTCCCAACCCTCGTAAGGGTTCTGTAAGGCGACGTTTAGAGCGTTCAACACGGAAACATTCGTAACCGTGGTCACTTAGTAGCCCATCTATGGGTACACTAATTATTCAATATGTATTATCTCAACACACTTAGTCTGACAACATTGGTTCCGACCGGGTCGGCAGGAAAAGAAAAGCGCTTGCTCGGGGGGGTGGGCACCATCCTAGAAGTGTCTTCAACCTCGCGATAATTCTGGACCCCGCCGCTCTATGTTCTCGGCCAATACGGGATTCCTGCTTGAGTGCCTAAGGCTGAGGCGAAGGGAACTTCGACCCTGGATCCTACCCAAAGGCCCCAAGGTAGTTCCTTTTTGGGGTTCATATATAGAATGCAAAAAGGTAATCCCAAAAAGGAACTACTTTGGGGCCTCTGGGTAAGCTCCAGATGTCGAGCCTGGAAGCCCTACGACACGCCCATGAAGATAAACACTCTAAGCCCTGGGCACCCTGAACCCTCTTGCTTAACGACACACGCTAGACCCGGATTTTCAATCGCCAAATCGTGCACTCTAAGCAACAAAAGCCTGCACCCCGACAGCCGCCGACGAAAGGAGTGAACGACAGACCCTACCCGGAGGCCCCAAAGTAGTTCCTTTTTGGGATTACCTTATAGGATTCTATATATGGACCCCCAAAAGGAACTACTTTGTGGCCTTTGGGTAATGTCTACAGAAGCCCCTTCATTCCTAAACTCCAAAGTCATGCCTTGAACAACGGGCAATGATGAACCCTACACCTTGACTCCAAAGAAACTCAAGATAGACCCTAGGCTTTAATTCTGAAAAAGCACTAACTCCTTCCTCTTAAGACAATTTGCTGCCAAACATCAGGAAGCTCGACCCTCCAATGCAAAACCCTGAACCCTAAAGCCCTAAACCCGAAACTTCCCTAAACCCCAGGCCTAAATCCTAAGCCGAGGGACATACCCAAACTCAACACCGAAGACGAAGAGAAGGAGCCAGACGGCCGCCCCAAAACCCTGAATTGTAGACTAAAGCTCGAGTCCCCCAACTCTCAACTCTAAACCCTAAAAAACCCTAGGGTAGGGTCCAAAACCTGGGGTTCAATCCTAATCCCCCCTGATCCCCAAACCCTAAACCCGAAGGAAAGGGTTTGAAAATCCCGGAGTTTAGAACCTAGGATGCCCAGTAGTACCCTTATTCCTTTTTTTTGTCCTAGGTTCCTTATAAAGTTACCCAATACCAAAAAGAGAGGCCTTTTTTTTCTTAGGTTACTGGGTATCCTAGGAACCCTGAGCCCTAAGTATTGTGAAGCAGAGGGATTAAAACACAAACAGATCCCTAAACCCTGATCCCGCAGTATAACTACTATTTGCTTAAGAACCCCCAAAAAATAAAAAAAAGAATATTCCTTATGGGTGTAATATAGGGATTATTGTTTTTATTTTTGGGGGTTTCTTAAGCAAATAGTAGATAAGGATTAAAACAACCCTGGGTTTTGTTTCGGGAGCGAAGAACCACTGAGGCCCTGCATCGCTCGTTGCCTTGGTCCCCTTCTCAGGAGTTGGCTCCCTTGGGGATAACTTCCTCTACAGTAAACCCCATAAAGTTGGAAACCGGGTTAAGGCCAAATAGAAATGGGATTCCCTACATATTACTCTTAAGGTTTGAGGCTACGGGGTTTGCAACTTTTGGGCTTCTACTCTAAGGGGTCCCTTTGAGGATGCCTATTAATTATTAAGGACTCCTTTAAGGGTTCCGTTAAGGGTGCCGTTAAGGGAGGGTTTAGGGTTTAGGGTTCAGAGGATAATGTACTTCAAGGATACCTTTCAATGGTTTGTTTTACCGGTTTCTTTACAGTTCCTTTAACAGTATCTTGAAGTTCTCCTTCATGGCTTCTTCAAAGGTCCATAGGGCTGCATCGTTTGGGGGCTCCTTGCCCTCGGCCTCCCATGTCGTAGGGCATGGGTACTGGGACTTGAGAGAAATCAGCCTGCATGCCCAAATTGCTCTTGATTTGTGAGCTGAAGGGCATGGGCAACTAACATAGAAGCCTCAATATTCACCAATGTTATTCTTTAATTGTTACAATTATTGCAATCTAAAGGGGCCCAGAATCCTATTCTAACTATTAAGGCCCCTACAACTACTAGCGCCCGATGGCCCAGGAAGTCTTTCCCTGCACAGCCTGCGCCAACAGCGATGGCTACTATAGGGGCCGTAATAATTAGTAACTAGAATAGGGTTCCTTTAAAGGGGTCTATAAGAGCTATTATAAGGATTGAATATGGAGGCCTAGAAATCTACCTAATTATACTATTTTGGGGGTTCCCTATAGTTACAGTATAATGGGCCCCAAAACCCTATTCTAATTATCAAGGCCCCCTATACTACCCTTATAGATCCCTTATAGTAAACCTTATAGACCCCTTTAAAGGAACCCTATTCTAATTATGAAGGCCCCAGGTCGCAAAAACACCGCTTCTGCCGCCTCCACCGAAAACAGTGGCGGCGACTCAGTGCAGGTGGCCGGCTTATTTGGGAGTTTCCAAAAATTCGGGGTACCTTATTTGGGGATCCTCATAATAAGGATCCTACCATTTAGGGTACTATATTGGGGTCCCCTATTTTCGGAAACTCCCATCTGGTTCGGTCACCCCCCAACACCGGTGAACCGACGCCTCCAGCTGTGCCGCTGCCTGCGCCATTGACACCCCACGCAACAGACTGTCTGGTGCTTAGTAGGGAATGGGGAATGGACCCGGCCTTATAGTAGTCCCATGTAGTCCCTATATAATCCCCAATGATAGTCTCCATAATCCATTCGCCCATTCCCTGCTAAGAACCCCACAGTAGAGATCCGTAGTACTCGGAGCCACCAAACTCGAGCAAGTAGCCTCATCGACTTGCTGCTCCGAACGATTCGAAAAACGTTTTTTTGGTACTTTCGTATATTATAGGGGTAGTATACATCATGGACCTTTGATTTCATATATATATATATATATATATATATGTATATATATATATGTGTGTGTATGTATATATATATATATATATATATTAATTATTTTATGTGTGATTTAATTTGGGGGATCTTGTTACTTTTAATGTTCGCCCCCGACAACGAACCTCTTGGAATTGTAGAGCCCATCAACAAATCCTGCACAACCATTAGGTCTCAAGCTTGACCCAACAAGTCCAAACCCCGAAACCCTGAACCCTCAAACTTAATCCCCACCAAAACACCAAAACAGTTGTAAATTACACAATGCCCGCAGCAGACACTTAAACCTTGCCTTAGTTGCTCTTCAGCATCGCCCTAGGTACGCCGCGAAACTTCAGATCGAGCAGGAGTTGGACCACCACGAAGGCTGTGCGACGCTTGGGCACCTCTGGATCTTCTTTTAGCCGTGGTTGCGTTAATGAGGCAGGGGCATTCTGTTTCGGGGGTTTTGATAAGTGTTTACCCTATAAGGCTGCAAAGTAGTTCCTTTTTGGGGTTCATATTTAGAATCCTATAAGGTAATCCCAAAAAGGAACTACTTTGGGGCCTCTGGGTAGAGTGCATTTCTGGGCAAAGAAGGTTTCTTCCAAGCAGAGGTGCACTCTCGGGAGATCCTTGAACCCGCGATCCCACTATGAGGGCTATTTTTGGTGCACCCCCCAACATCTTCAATCAAAGGGGAAGGAGGGACCCTTAATGGGGACCCCTACCCTATAATGGGCTATATAATGGCTATATATTATCTATATTAAGGGTATATACCTAGGGGTCCTTATCAAGGGTCCCTCCTTTTTCCCTTGGATTCAATCACAAGCTACAGGGTGCAAGTGCCCAAGGAAAAGGGCATAAGGCCCGAACGGTTTGGGGCGGGCAACTACGGCTGATGATATCAATCCTGCATGACCCATCATAAGGAATATACCATAATTCCTTTATATTCCTTATTATGGGTAATGCAGGATTTATATCATCAACCGTACCATTCAGAGTACCGGGTTTTCGGACCTATGGCCTTCCTAGCTGGGTACTGCGATGATTATTTGAAGCAGAAGTAGCAGCCCAACAGCCGATAGCGGCGATAGCGCTGGGCCTAAGGACAGTTTCTTGGGTTTGTGCAGAAGCTTTTCCACAGGGTCGTGCACCTGTTGTGGAGTTTAGATGTAGGGTTTTAGAGCGGGCATTATCTGATTCAAGCTTTTGTCCGTGATTAGCCCGACAGCCCTGAAGCGCATGATAAGCCGAAGCCCTGAACCGTGATCTTAGCCGTAGCAGTCGTGTGTATAGCCCCTGCAGAATCCTAAAGCCCAAAGGTTAACGTTTACTGGCCCTACTTAGGGTCTAGGATTCAGATGTAACTGGGCAAACTGAACGCCAATTTGAAGCCCTTGTCTTATAGTTGTAAGCAATCGATGCTCTACGAACCTACTAAGCACCTGACGTGCTGGGACGGATAGCCTGCACCTAGGCGTAAACTGCGTGGCCTGGAGTCACGATGGACGGCTTCTTGTGCGGAGCTCGGAGGTGTATCGGCTCGAGTTTCGTTTTTTGTGGATTGGTGGGTGCAGGATCGGAAGGCTCATTGCTTATGCCTCTGTTCACTTACATCCGATTACAGATAAACACGCACTTCAATACAATTAGAATGCACATGTTGCATATCAACAGTTATGTGTATATACTGTACATATGCGCGAGACGATGTGTACACCCATATAGATATGTACGCATACACAACATACATTGTGTACGCTCTTCGATCCGTGTACATGCGTCACCGTATATGCCTTGCTTTGCGAGATCAAGCTATCAAGTTGAAAGAAGCGAGATGTGAATACATTTACAGATGAACGAAGAGCACCTTTTCCACTTACCTATGCTTATACATATCCGACATATCCATATGAGCACATATACATATCTCTACAAACATGCATGCGCTAGCTCTCTCTCTCTCTCTCTCTATCTATCTCTCTCTCTCTCTCTCTCCTTTCTCGCTCTTCTCGCTCTCTCTCTCTCTCTCTCTCTCTCTCTCTCTCTCTCTCTCTCTCTCTCTCTCTCTCTCTCTCTCTCTCTCTCTCTCTCTCTCTCTCTCTCTCTCTCTCCCCCCTGCTATCCTCGTTGATGTCGCCACCCGGAAATTGCCTTGATGTGGTAAGCCTCAAGCGATCACTATAGCTACAGCTAACAGCCGTTAGAGCTGCTGGTGTTGCTGTATACCTTTGAAATGTGACTGCCCCCAGCCGAGGCCTTACAAGCACATGTCTCACGGTATTGCGCGGTCGATGTCTTCCTCATCGACTTACTAGGTTCTCCAGCAGTACCCGGGTTCCCTCATTAACACTGGTACGAGGGTAGGTACCCATGTAATCAAGGGGACACTGGCGAACCTAAACCTAGCTTATGTTGGTGTTGATGGAAGCAGCAACGGCCCCAAATCAACCAAGCCATCAGGCCTCAAGGCGGCACAGAACTTAAACCCCAAACCACTAAGTACTAAAGCCTATTCCTGAGGCCCTAACACTTTAAAGCCCATTGCGCCCCGAAGCCCTAAACCCTGAACCTGAAAGCCTAAACCGGTCGACATGTTGAGGCGTCTGGCTCCGACGATACCCGCGTGTGCATATGGTCCTATGGTTTGAGGCAGAGAATTGCTGTGGAGTAGGGTTTAGAGGGACAGGAATGAGGAAAATTATGGTTTTGGGGCTTGGGTTTAGGCTTATTAGTTCCAGTTCCAGATTTCTCTCTTAAGTTAGTATCTTGGGCATCTTTACTGAATATCTCCTGTTCCTGTCGTGTAGCTTGGTTCACTGAACAAGAACGAACGTACCTCAAGGAGACAGACGCGGTAAGGCTGAAACCTGCCTCTCCCTGTCTTCCCGTGTCTACCCTGCTGTCCATCTCCCTATTGCCTCCATCCATCCATCCATCCATCCCTCCATCCCTCCATCCCTCCATCCCTCCATCCCTCCCTCCCTCCCTCCCTCCCTCCCTCCATCCATCCATCCATCCATCCATCCTCCATCCATCCATCCATCCATCCATCCATCCATCCATCGATCCGTCGATTATCGTTGCTTCTATCTATCTTCCTGCCCAATAATCTCTCTCTATCTGTATATGTATGGCACTCTCCCTCTCTCGTGCCACCTGTCCACAGTACCTATCTACCTATCTGTATAATTATTTACCCATCTATCTATTTATCTAGCTATCTATTTATCTATCCATCTATCTCTTCCTCTCTCTGTCCAGCTACTCTCTCCCTCTCTCTCTCTCTCTCTCTCTCTGTCTCTCTGTCTCTCTCTGTCACTGTCTCTCTCTCTCTCTCTCTCGCTCTCTCTCGCTGTGCAGCTTACTAAACCCTACACCCTAAACCGTAACCCAAGGGATCTCGTATGATGTTGGCAGGACACGCCTGAGATGCTGTCTCACGACTGGCCACTTCGGCAACATCTTCGGCGCCTTTGGCCGCAACGCTGCGACCAAGAAGCCTTGAAGTGTACTTGGAACCTCCAGACCTTCCAAAATCCTTTAATTAAGGAATATACCTTACCTGTGGCCGAAAAGACCTACCTTTTTGGGGTTCCTTATTATGGTTTCTATATATAGTTCCTTAAAAAGGTAGGTCTTTTCGGCTACAGGTAAACTATAATAGGATCCCTAATATGATTTAAGGTATATTCCTTAATTAAGGGATTTTGGAAGGTCTGGGCCCAAAGAACCTACTTTGTTGAGGGCTCCTTATCGTGGTTCCCTTATATAAGCCCTTAAAAAAGGTGGGTTATTTGGGGGGTTAAGGAAAGGTCTAGGGATGTTTGGGGTGTAGGGCCTAGGGTTCCCAGGATTTCGTCATAGGAGGCCAAAAGGGGTTTTAGCATATGGGGGTTTAGTAGGGATTAGGGTTCCCATAATAGGGTTCATATGAAGGAATCCCTACCCCAAGAATCTTAAACCCCCCCTTTTCGCCTCTCATCATTTCGGGTCAAGAGGACCTGTGGGCTGCCTCAGGAACCCTAAACCCTAAACCCTAAACCCTCAGGGTCTAGGGTTTAGGGTTTAGGGTTTAGGTTTTAGGGTTTAGGGTTTAGGGTTCAGGGTCAGAGATTTCTAAGCCAGGAAATCCCATAAGGACTAAGCCCTGAACCCTAAAGCCTAAACTTGTTATAAAAAAAAAAGATCCCGAAACCCTGAACCCTAAACCAGAAGCCCTGAGCTGCATGAACCTTGAAGCCGAATCCCAAGGTTTAAGTCTTGGGCAAAACCTAGAAGCCCACAACTGGGATGCCCAGTAGTACCCTTATTCCCTTTTTGTAGTTCTAGGTTCCTTATAAAGTTACCCAATACCAAAAAGAGAGGCCTTTTTATTCTTAGGTTACTGGGTATCCTAGACAAGGGTCCGACAATTCCGGCGGTTCTCCTCATGCCCTTGCAGTCGTAGTATCGAAAATGTCAGGGGGGAAGGGTGGCAGGGCTTCAGGGTTTAGGCTTTAGGGGGGGGAGGGTGACAGGGCTTCAGGGTCTCGGGCAACTCTGGCGTTTAGACTTTACCCCACACATGCCGAAACCCTACGCCCAAAGTGAAGAACCCCTGACACCAAATCCCACATCCTGCCCTGCACGAAGCCGGCGTGCTACGGACCGCTACTTTTTTCCACATGAACCTCAGCATACTCATCGACCACAGTGCCTTCATCAAGGATACCTTAAAGCGGCCTAGATCGCCCCTGAACCCTCATCCTCAAACAGGGTCCGCTTGCAGAAATGGATATGCCAAAGAAGAGTCGGGTCTTCAAGCGTGGCGACACACTCCCTACCTGTTCAGAAAGAGTCACGCAAAAAGTAGTAACCCTTATAGTAAGCTGGCCAACCCTAATAAATTCCCTACAGAAGCCCTGTTGCAGTGGAAACCAGAAGTTCCCTACTTCCGATGATCCTCAAAACTCTACATACCTTCAACCCCCCTAAACCCCCAAACCCTAACCCCGAGGCCCTAAACCCCAAAGCCTAACCCCGAGGCCCTAAACCCCAAAACCCTAACCCCTAAACCCTAACTATAACCCCCCGCCATGTCTTAATTTCTTGAGGCCTAACCCCCAAACCCCATAACCTGGACCCCTAAACCCTAACTATAAACCCCCCATGCCTTAATTTCTTGAGTCAAAGGGTAAAAGGAGGGACCCCTAATAAGGACCCCTAGGTATATACCCATAATATAGCCACTATATACCCATTATATAGCCCATTATAGGGTAGGGGTCCCTATTAAGGGTCCCCCTAAACCCTCTAAACCCCCTAAACCTCCAAACCCCTAAACCCTAAACCCTATACCCTTATAGAATCCCTATAGATCCCTTTAAAGGGACCCATTAAGGGTCCCTCCTTTTCCCCTTTGATTGAGGAGTGGCCTTCCTCCCGAACGAGCCCTTGGTGCTGAGCTGCTCGATGGATGGCACCTCACTGGCAAAAAACAAGTCTTATTGGCTGCAAACTCAACTTTTCATCTTTTGGGGTTCTTATAAGGTAGTCGGCTCTGAAAGTTTCAACTTTTATTTCCGTGGGTTTTGGGCCAGTAAGAAGTACTTCAGGGTTTAAGGAAAAGAGTCTAGGGTGCAGGGTTTAGGGTTTAGGGTTTAGGGTGCAGGGTCAAGGGTTTAAGTTGTAGGTTTGGGGGTTTTTGGCTTAGGGTTTATGGTTTCACCGGGTACATAGAGCGTAGTGGAGGGCTTTCAGTGGCAATTTTGTGTGCCAGTACTCGGCCATTTGGAAGGGTTTAAGGCTCAGGCTTATAAGCTTGTTTCTCGTATTTCAAGAGGGCACCCTAAACCCTAAACCCCTAAACCCTAAACCCTCAGGTATCTTGATGGGGCTTTGGGTTCAGGCTCTCAGGATATCTTTGTGTGCTTCATACACAGATATAATCAGCTTAATCGGATATTCTAAGGGCTGTGTCGGCTTTAGGGTTGGAGTTGTCCTGGCTTCCGGGTAGGGCTTCTAGGCATTACGACTACTTTGCTATAAGCATATACTATCTACCTATTCATGTTCTTTCATTTTACCTGGGGTTAGATAGAAAGTGTGGTACAACCGAAACCATAGGGGTCCTTATCATCAGGACCCCGAAAAGGAAGGCCCTCGGGCAATACCATCGGGAAAGAAGGGCTGTGTAGTCGTACTCATACTTTGGCATACCCGCAGTCCTAATTGTTGCCGCCCCATGGGCTATTTCATTTCACAAGGATAAACTCTACCGGCTAAGGCCCCCTTGCATTAGACATCAGCACGAGCGAGGTTCCGTCCGCCTCATGGACATCGCAGCAGAGCGCTGCGCATCCGCACTGCACTGAGGGGAAGCAGATCAGATCCCTTTTGGCGTAATCCCATCGCTTCTATGTACAAATACTATATGGGTGGTTGTTCCTTATTAGGGTCCCTTTTTGGGTCCTTGTGAGAACACGGCACCTATGATTTAGGGTACCCAAGAAGAGGCCATAATTTTGACGACCACCCATATAATATGGGTGTTGCAGTTCTACAAGGTTTAGGAGGTCGTAATCAAACCGTGAAGAAGCTCGATAAGATCCTACTGTAGACCCTAAACCCTAAACCCTAAACCCTAAACCCTAAACCCTAAACCCTAAGCCCTAAACCCTAAACCCTAAACCCTAAACCCTAAACCTTACGGTCGATCGAGACACTCCTTTGGCTTGTGGGAGTTTGAGGGTTCGCGGATCAAGGCCTGGGGCTTCCGGGCTACCAGGGCTGATGCTATAAATCCTGCATTACCCATAAGAAGGAATATACCATAATTCCCATAGTTTAGGGTAATGCAGGATTTATATCATCACCCGCAGGGCTGAGGAGGCAGTTCGGGACTCGAATCATGGCCTCATCCACTGGCGAAGTTCAACTTGCAAGTGGCTTCTGCACTGAGGATGCCCAGTATGCTACACTTAACTCTGGTTCGTGTGGAATGGAAGAATGGTAGTAATAGTAGTTACAATTGTACCCCATTCCTTCATTCCCTACTAACCAGAGGCAAGTAGGAGGCAGAACAGGGAATGCCTGCGAGTCGTTGGCCATGCCGCCCTGCCGCCGTCGAGTTTACCCGGCACTTGATGCCACTCGGGCGTAAGCCCTTAGCCCTCTGTTTGGCACTTGGGCCAGGCGGGGCTTAGCTGGATCCCATCAACGTTGTGATTATGTGGAATATCAATCGAGCTGCTGTGATGCGGCCGAGTACGGACGCGGATGGCAGCCTTTGCAAAACCAAGCGATTGAAAACAATGCTAGGTCGTTTAGGGGATAAGGAACCGAATATGACTATAAGGAACCGAATATGACTAAGGAACCGAATATGACTTACCATAGCCGGGGTGTTGATGTTGATGAGAACTTACGAGGTAATTGCCCAGTCTATCCTTACTGTGGTAACTTGAATGATAGCGACTGCCGGCTTCCAACGGTTCTTGAATGCAAGGGGTCCTTTAATAAGTAAGGATCCTACTATTGAGTGTCTGTATTAGGGTCATTATTGGGGTCCCCTAGTTTTGGAAACTCCCATATGAATTGTGGTGTAGGGTGGGGTTTGATTGTAGGTCCCTGAGTAGTACGCTTTTGCCCTTTTGATGTTGGGGCCTCCCTCTTTAAACCGACTGGTAGGAAAAAGGGTACCTGTATTATCAATGGGCTACTCAGGAACCCAGACTGCCTAGGGGCTTAGATAGCCAATGGGGGAACTTTAAACTTTTTGGCCTTATATAGTTGGTCTATCTTAGAAAGTTTAAACTTTTTTGGGCCCGGTTATTGAAGGAGAGAGAGGGTATGTATGTGTGGGGGTTGCACCCCTCTAAACCTTTGATCCTCAATGCAAGGTTGCGTGAGCGACCTTGGATAGTCTACGGGAGAACTTCAAGCGTTCATACTCGGGTAGTCATATTACATCCCTTATTTTAAGTTCTGTGTTGTATAATTAGACCCTTTTTGAATGAGACACGTTCGTTCGAAGCGAGAATTCCCCGGTGCATAACTATGAAGGCTGTGTGGGGTGGATCCTTTCCTACTTTAAGTTTCTGATGGTTGACGACATACACCTGTATACCCCTCAAGCCCTGTACGGCATTTTTTCGGAAAGCCTTCAACCTACATATCTACATGCCCTAGACACACCCTCGTACACCCGTATAGTAAACCCAATAGAACCCGTATGGTAGCCACACTATAAACTTCATGCTTACTAACCCTTGTAGCATGTTCTGTGGAACTCCGACAGCAACCCGACTAGAAGTCTGGCAACCCTCTTAGAATCCTTAATTCTGGTAGCCCTTGTGGAGCCCTGTTAGAACCCCAAAGCCAGAAATCCATGATCTCCATTTCCAAGGTCTGGGGTGCACATGTCCGCGGAGTGAACAAAGTGGTCGGCTCCTCGTGTTTGTTTCCAGCCATAGACCACCAACTGCTACTATTATTATTACGATTACAACTATTGCTACGACTACTACTATTGCTTCTGTTGCTACTATTGCTAGAAACTGCTACTACTACTACTACTACTACTACTACTACTACTACTACTACTACTACTACGTTTACGGAAAGGAAGCGTGCAGGAATGCTCTGGACTGAGTCGTCAACGAGGCATCTCTGATTTCAGCATGATCCCAAGCTAAATCGTCTCCCATCGTGTAGTGACGCTTCCATAAGGGCGGGCTGTTCTGGACTTGCGATTGCTTTCAATGTCCCGATTGCCTACACTGGCTACAAGAACTTGTGCAAGGAGGTTTCCCTGAACCAAACTAAGGCTCCTCGCGGTGTGTTAGGGTTTAGGCTTTAGGGGTTTAGGGTTTAGGGCAGGTCATGACGACCATTGCTCAGGTAGTAAGCGATTGAGTTACTGGGGTTGCGGGCGGAATCTGTGCGGATTTTCGTAAACACTACAATCACTACAAAGCACGTGTGAAACCATGAAACCCTAAGGTTCAATAAACTGGTAAATTTCTATAAATTTGATCTTAAAACCTGGTTGTAGATCTTTCAGAAACTGGGATTCGTAATTAGGGTCTGGTTGACAGAGGTCACTGTGGCAGACGAGCCAAACGCTGTTACTTCGTGCGGTGCAGATGGCAAGGCTTCCGTGGAATGTCGGACCGACACCCCAAAAAAATCTGACATTCGGGACCTGTCAGAGAGTAACGATTTTTTGCATGCAAGAAGAATGCAAGCAGCATAACCATCCTTCCTGCCGTAAGCCCTGCATCGCAAAGCTGGTATTCGCTCACCCTAAATCAAGCATACATCATGAAATCCAACCTACATCCTGTGGTGCTGGTCCTGGTGCTGGTGCTACGATAACTGGCAGACATGCAGCATACTTGGACGAGTCATAGCTAGAATCTAGCAGAAATATCTCAAGTGTCCACCCAGGAAGCTAGACTGACCATCAGCATACAACTCCCATCCGTGTCCGTAATGAAAGCAGGGCTGGTACTTAGACACCTTACTACTCAGCGCCTACATACCTCTTTCCTATGAAGGAATTATCGCTTTGGGGTCGGAGTCGATATTAGAGTTCAGCGCACAAGCTTCCCAGAGACTCCAGTACCCCTCAATTAGGGAATATTCTTAAATCATATTAAGGATCCTACTATAACTTAAGGTATATTCCTTAATTAAGCGATATCGGAGTCTCTGGGTTATAAGGATTCAGAGTGAGCGCTTGGTCTACATACTTGTGGCAGCACGTGGAGTGGAGTGTAGGGCTCACGGCTTGCAGGGTTTAGGGGTTGAGGCTTGTTGTTGCCGCTTTCGGGGTTGAGGGGCTTCTAATATTTAGCTGACATAGATCCGCGGAACAGGCTGTACACGTCAGGGGCCACTGTACAGGAATGTCAGGCCCACAACCTTAGGGTTTAGCAACCCGGACCCTAGCCCCAAAAACTCCTCCGCTAAACTCTGCCGCCATCGAAAGAACAAGCTGTACATCTACATCCCTGACAACGAGCCAAGCGTTTTAATCAAGTCTTGCCAGCCAACCCTATCATGCCCGAAATGAACCCTTCAACAACCCTCTACAGGCCGCAACAAGTCTTTGACAATCCCTTCATGGACACCTTTTTGGAGGTTCTGAGACGACAATCCTATGAACACTTAAACCCGGCACACCAGAGCCTAAGATGACCAGGTGCGGCAGCTAGACAGGACGGGCCTTGCCGGAGTTTGGTTCCGGGTTGAGGGCTAAGAGCTGAGGGTTTAGGGTTCAGGGTTGAGGGTTTAGGATTGAAGGTTTAGGATTGAGTGTTTAAAGTGCAGGGTTGAGGGTTTAGGGTTGAGGGTGTAGGATTAAGGGGCTTCACTATAAAGGGGTTTATAGTGCTTTGACCGAGCCCATCCGCCCACGTAAGCAGGCGTTGGGTAATTTGCTCTCTCCCCCTCCCTCTCGCACCCTGTCTCTCTTTCTCTCTTTGTCTATCTTTCTCTCTCTCTCTCTCTCTCTGTCTCTCTTTCTCTCTCTCTCTCTCTCTCTCTGTCTCTCTGTCTCTCTCCGTCTCTCCATCCTTGGCGTGTTATCCCAAAATTCCCAAGCTAGTCCAACGTGACAAAGTCTAGAGTGGTTCATTCTCCGCCGGTGGACTGGCATGGTGAGAGCGAAGAAAGGCTCCATGTACCTTTATAGTAGATACGCCGTAAGGGGGTCCCTATATAGGCCCTTTTTAGGCCTAAGTATATACTATGTGGGTAGACCCAATACCCAAAACCCCCAAGCCCTAAACCCCTATGCGCCCCCAAAGGCCCCAAAGTAGTTCCTGCTTGGGGTTAATATAGAATCCTATAAGGTAATCCCAAAAAACTTTGGGGCCTCTGGGTAAACCCCAAATCCCTAAACCCCCTGCTCTCTTGTCTGCCGTTTGTGACGCCGGCACTGCAACAGACTCTCTCCTGCAAGTGTTGCCTTGGCAATAGCCGTTTCCCAGAGTCCCCAAAACCCTTAATTAAGGAATATTCTTTATATCATAATAGCAAACCCAAATAGTAGTTAAGGAACCTTCCTTGTTCCTACTATGATTTACGGGACATTCTTAAATTAATTGGTTGGCGTCTCTGGGTTCCAGCACGACTTGGCATGCCCCTGAGCTTGCAGGAGCTTTTCACAGAGCACCCGATCCGAATTGGGTTTAGGCGTTCAGGGTTTAGCGTTTATGAGTGGTTTAGGGTTTAGGGTTTAGGGTAGCTTTTGCAAGCTCATAGAGGTCGAGTGTTCCAAGCAGAGGAAGTGCAGCACGGGCTTTGCAGCCCTCTTCGACACAGCGACAACAGTCGCAGAAACGAACATCCGCGGCGAGAAGAGAGCAAGGCTGTCCGTCGTGGTGAAGGCAGAAACGCTTCAGAAAGCTGATGGATTTGTTCTCGGCTGTCGAAACGACCGTCCGCTTGAACAAGCTGAGTGAGATTCTTGGCCCTTGAGCGTTTGACCTGGGCCGAGTCGGCCAACTCTTTGGCTTCTTTTTTCCATCGCTTATGTGTGCCGGGTAAGATTTGAAGTGTCATCGCAAGTTTCCGATCCGGCTGCAGTGCATGTATCAAAAGCAAAGGTGACACGATGGTGATCGTGGTGGAGATGTACGATCCTTGTTTCAACAACCCCCTACCAAACTGAGAAGCCTCGGCTGTATCGTCGAGCTTACTTAGGGTTCTAGGGTTTAGAGATGACATTTAGGCCTAAGGCTTAGGCCTATAAGGTTTATACGAGTGTCATAAGAGCTCAGGGCTTTGATTGGTTTGATATGTCGGAAGCTGGCCGTATCTGTTGAGGCTGCGTCAGACGATGAGCAAGTTGGCGGTGGGATTGACCACCTCCTGCAATAAGTCCTTTTAGAGCCTGTCGAGCCTTAAGTGATTAATTGTGCAGCATGTGGGTGGGCTTTGAGTATTTATTCTGTTTGTTGGTTGTGGTTACAATACCTCGATTTCCAGACAGGGAGTAGAATCATAGTTGAAGTGTGCGATATTATGAGTCCTTCCTGGGAAGGCGTACGCGCCGAGCCGATTTGTTGCTCGACTGGAACATGCGCCGGGGCCTTGACGATGCGCTGCTACGGTTGAAAGGCACTTGCATTCAAGATGTGTCGGATGTCCCCGTTCTTTTCGAAGACGTTTCGTATTTAGGGCGTGTGAAGGGATACCGGTTATGATTCTTTATAACGTTTAGCACAGACTTACCAAACTGCTTGTTGGGTAGTGTGTTGTTTTTTTTTTTTTTCGTTGCGGGTTTTGGGGTGTTTCGGGTATTGGGCGCTTCGAGGTTGAGCGGAGGATCTGGGTATTCGGTACTTGGACCTTGAAGGTATCAGGCTCTGGTTGAGGGTATATGATGAGTTTTAGATTTTAGGGCTTAGGGTTTAGGGCTTAGGGTTTATGGTTTAGGGTTGACGGTTTGGAGTTTAGGGTTTAGGGTTTAGAGCTTGCCCAAAGGCCCCAAAAGTACTTCCTTTTTGGGGGCTGATGTTTAGAACTCTAGAAGGTAATCCCAAAAAAGGAACTACTATGGGGCCTGTGGGTAGGGTTCAGAACCCTTGCATGTTCAAGCCCATGGAGCTCTGCGAGTGTATGTTCAGGAAACCCTGACCAGGTCTCCCGAACAGAAAGCCCGAGCCCCTGAAAAAAACACAGGTCTCTAAGCCTCTCTAATCTCTCTGAGCCCTGAAGCCTCACTTCCCAAAACCTCCAGGTTAAAAACCTTGAGGCCTGAAGCTTTACAAACCCAAAGCCAGAAAATGCATACTCCATGAGTTTCTCAAGCTACCAGCCTTCGAAATCTTATCCCCCAGAGTCCATGAGTCTAATCAGCGATCACAATACATTCCGCAAGCTCGCAACCTGTGACTAATGCTACCCCAAGCTTCTGTAACCATCCCTAGAGACCCTTTTAAACCCATCGCAGAACCTGTTTTTGAAGCCCTTACAAGCCCTTGTAAAAGCAGAAAGCCCCTCAAACATTGCCGTAACACCGCATGAACGGCTGCACAAACTCGTTTACAAGCCCTATCCCAACTTTTCTAGCCTCTAATCCCTAAACCTGAAAAGCATAAAGCCCTGCCTGTGGCTCTGAAAAAACTTTCCGTTTACGGAGTATACCAAATAAAAACCATAACAAGGAGCACTAAAAAGGTAGATTTGTCGGCTACAGGCATGTCAACCCGACATAAACGAACCCCTACGAGGCTGGGACGGCTCCGGTCGCGGCGTGGCGACCCCCGAGATTCACTCGATAGCCGTACCGGCTCAGAAGCCGGGTGCTCGGAGGAACTCCTAGGTTTCAAGGGTTTGGGGTTAGGGGTTTGGGGTTTGAGGCTTCCTTCAAGAGTTACAAGCAAAGCTTGCTAGTTATCCCTGACATTACAGCAGGGTCGAATAGTTTTTACATGCATGTGGTCGCCTTAGGCTCAATGTCGTGTCCATTTTACTTACCGTCTCTACATTGCACCTACTTTGGGCCATTTGGAGCCTGGTATAGGGATCGGTAAGGCAGCCGTAGCCGAGAATGCGAAAAAAAGGCACCCCCCCAATCCCTCATAGCAAGTCGGTTGCTGCCAAGAAGATCGGTGCAGAGCCTAGCAAAAGGAAGCCTACTATAATAGGGGCCTTAATACCTATAATATTTTGGGGGTCTTTGTTATACTTATAGTAGAATGGGCCCCAAAACCCAATTCTTTTTATTGAGGCCCCTAAGCCCTAAGATATCATTGGAAGTGGGAGCACTCGTGCACAGTGCACGAGGGTTAAGCCTGCAGCGATCTTGGAAGAGGTCATGCGAGGCGGCACACCCGACCGACAGCTCGAGCATGCGTGAGTGGTTGTCAAAATTATGGTCCCTTTTTTGGGTACCCTAAATATTAGGTGCCGTATTATATTAAGGACGCAAAAAGGGACCCATAATTGTGACAACCGCCCACGTAGATGAGCAGTTGTTTTGTTGTGTGAAGTGGTGTGTATTCACGATGACCGAGAAAGCCGAGCCGGCGCCTACTATATGCACCAGCACCCCCATATCAAGCCGGTCCAACCCTAAGCCCTGCGCCCTAAACCGTAAAGCGCAAATCGATGCGTCTGCTATGACCTGCGATTCCTTCAGCATATTGCAGCCCAGTCTTCGACTCTGAGGTCTGAGCCTGAAGATGGGGCGGCTTTTGGGGTTTAGGGTTTATATAGGGTTTATATAGGGTTTATGTAGGGTTTATGTAGGGTTTATATAGGGTTTAGGGTTTATATAGGTTTTATATAGGGTTTAGGGTGTTGTGTTTAGGGTGACTTGAATCGAAACTCTTTGAAGTGTAGCGGCGGCTTAGGGGGCGTGTGCGAGAGTCGGATTGATGCCGATAGTTTGGATTCTGCCTCCACTCAGTAACAGTTGAATAACGCGTCTAATCTAGGTGCTTACGATTTTTGATAATTAGTCGCACTGTTGTTATAGACTGTTACTGTGTGGGGGCAGTACACAACCGCTAGTGACTCCCACATTGCCAGCAGATGGGCCGGATCCTCCAAAGCAAGGTTGCCTGAATTAGCCCAGCGAATCCCGACCATTGCAAACCAACCCAAGTTCAACCCCAAATTGTAAAGCCCCAAGCCTAGACCCTAATGGGCAAACTCCAAATCCCTATACTACTGAGGGTTAAAACATGGCTTGAAACCTGAACGCATCCCTGTAAATCGATAAATCTTCTTGGGCCTTTCATGGAAACTTGATCTAAGCCCCCAATCTCGTCTGCCTGGCTCTCGAAAAAGCTAACCAATAAAGTCAGGTGTTTTGAATAAGAGGGCTTATAAGGCTTTGGGTTTAGGAGTTGAGGGGGACGTACTTTTGTTGTGCATCATATACTTTTGTTGTGCATCATAAACTCATAAACAGCGGCTGGGGTCCGCTCATAGAATTACAGAATAAAGCGCTTATATACCTGTGACTCCCTCTCTCTCTCCCTCCCTCTCTCTCTTTCTCCCCCTCTCGCTCGCTCGCTCACTCACTCAGACTCACTCACTTACTCACTTACTCACCCAGCCCCAAACTCCCCTCCCTCTTTCTCTTTCTGTTCCTCATTCTCCTTCTCTTTGTCATTATCTTTCTCGTTCTCTGTCTCGTTCTTTCTCTCTCCGTCTCTGTCTCTCTCTCGCTCTCTCTCGTTCTTTCTGCCCTTATAAAGATCCTTGCCCGAAGCCTGAACCTGGACCCGGCAAGACGCCTCTACTAGAATCCTTATACGATCCTTGAGAACTGATACTGGGTTTGGGGTTTAGGGTTTTTGGTTGAGGGTTGAGGGTGTTTGGGGCCTAGAGAGGGTAGCCGAGTTGCTTGGGAACAGCCTGCACCTTAGACGGAAAGCCCCGCAGCCACTGTGAGCTTCAACTGCCTGTCAAGGCCTCACCTCCTGGCGCTGGGAGGCACCCGCCCGCCTTGCTGCTAGTTCTCGCTTGCACCTTTTGCAATGAGGGAGTTCCTTAGGGAAGGTTACGCTTCCACTTTAAGAGCAGTCGGGAGGAGCCTCGCCTATACACCAAAGGAAATCACGTTCGATCAGGGGAGGTGCCATGCGTTGGTGGTTGCAGCCATTGTATTGTAGCCATTCAAAAGTTTCGAAAGCTGAAATTGCTAGATTAACTTTGTCACTGTTGGGTAACATTTTACATTTTTATGGGTACTTAAACCCAATAAGGAATAAACATGTACATTTTTAATCCTATCCCAACAATGAACTAGTTAAGTAGTTCTACCAAGCATCCCACAAGGGCGTCTCGTCCAGCTCCCGGGTAGGAACCCAGGGCGCTAGACTAGGATGCAGAGTTGGGCTCTGGGGAACCCCAAACCGTAATCTCAAATCTTAAGCCCTAATTAAATCGAAACCCAGAGCACTCCACCCTATGCCCAAACCCTAAACCTAGACAATTAACCCTAGCAATAAGTATTGGTTGCAGGAGCATCATCAAGAGCACAGTCACTCCGCATGCTGCGATCCATCACTGCAACAACTTGCGGATAAATGTGAGCGAGAGTTTGACCAACAAACACATCGAAGAGTAAGGATGCCCAAAGGTGGCAAGTGGCTTTATTTATGTAGCCCTGATGCAATTGCAGGTTAGACTGTTTTGGTGCGCCACTCACGCAGATCCCCAAGCCCTTGGAACCTACATCAAATCCTACCTTGGGGTTAGGTAGTGTAGGGGTGGCAACAAATTCTAACATTGTTCCTTGGTAGAACGCGGGGTATAGTAGGCCCAGCCACAGGGTCCAAAGTACCTATATAGTAGAATGTTGGGTCCCTCTGTTAGGAATTACAATTATGATTCAGGGACGTGTCCCCCATAACAGTACCTAGGACCCTTTGGGAGGGTTAGGTTTCAGGGTTCATTGTAGTATAAATCAGGGGTCCTGGAGCGCTGGTGTAGGGAAAGCAAAGATTGCTGTGCTGGCAAGTTGGAGCAGAAAAGTTGCTGTTTAGGGTTTAGGGTTCAGTAAGTTTTTGCTTCATCACCCAAAGGGTCTGAGTATCATTCTCATAGGGTATTTTGGGGATCTAAGTATAGAAGCCATAATGATACTTGGACCCTTTGGGTCGGACATGCCGGTCACGCCATTAAGGGGGTTCATGCTACAGAAAGGGCAAAAGCGCAGGCCGGAGCAAGGAGAAGTACAAGGTTCCCAGTGTTAGTATTCACATGGGTGGTTGTCAATATTAGGGTTTTTTTGGCGGGGTCCTTATTATAGTACGGCACCTAATATTTAGGGGTACCCAAAAGGGGACCATAATGTTGACAACCACCCATATAGCTTAGAACCCCCCCAGGAAGCAGTTCCTTTTATGGCTTCTATGATGCTCTTATTCCGCTTTGTTCGTTGTGGTTTCGAGGCCAGGCATTTCACTCAGCATCTGTGCAGGTGAAGATCCATTCATCTGGCTCTACGACAGGCGCAGCAAACCAAACAGGGTTTCAGGGTTTAGGCTTACCCATCAAACTAAGAATGGCCCCTGAACTTTACAGGGGTCCTGAATATGATTTAACTTTACCTATGGGGCGTCGTATGGGCCCGGTATAGAAACCAGAAAACCAGGAATATTAGCATCCTCAGTCGTAAAGCCTAGTACAAGCCCAACGATTCCCCCTTTGTTAATCTTCTGTCCTCCTGGCCTCAACTGAAATGCAAGGGGAGCCTTCTTGAGAGTGTATCACCTGTGCTAGAAGTCGCTGTTTTTCAATACTTAAGCTCTGCGATTTCGAGTAGCCGTTCTTCGTGGATTTTTGTGCCCCTAAACCCTGAACCCTAAACCCTGAACCCTACACCCTAAACCGTGCAAGCTTCGTTGTCGGATGCGGGCTGCAACTTCGTAAATCTTTCAGAGTCCTGACCCTAACGGTCCAAAGGACCCCAAAATTAGGTATTTACTTGGGTTTAGGATAATTAGCAGTTATGTAGCTCAATGTTTAGGTCAAGAAAGCGTTTTAGGGAACCCTAAAAAGGTAGGTTATTTGGGGTCCAGGTAGACCCTAGACCCCAATGACTTGGGCTCCTAGAAGCCGCAGCCGGGCAAACCGGGGAATCTCTGGGACCTAAAACCCAGAAGTTCATCCAGCCTCGAACCTGCAATCCTATGCTTTTTTCCTGCAATCCCCCCCCCCACCCCCTAGAAAACGGTATTCATGAAGTTCATGGCCGAAAGCCCTGAAATCATCGATTGCTGCATCCGCAGGCTGACCCTAAGCTCTAAACACCTCGCCAAGGCGATCTTTGGGGGATGTGCGGTGTGAGCCCCTGGCGCTCTTCGCCCCGCCGGGTCTTGCGATGGCATGGGGGCCAAGACATTATCGACGCATGAAGCTCCGCAGACACCCAAAAGCCCTGATTTCACCCATACTCCCCCTTAACCCTAAACCCCCAAATTCTACTACAGACCTAACTAGACCCTGTAAGCTGTATTCCTCCGTTAGCAGAGTTTGGGGTTCTCTATCTGCTACGCAGGTATCCATGGCTCAGAGCCTTCCTGTGGCTCGAACTATAGTGAACCCCAGAAAGTTGGAACATGGATGTAGGACGGGTAGTGCCGGGATTCCCTATACCTAGTTTTATGGGTACGAGGATAATGATGTTCCAACTTTCTAGCTTCTACTGTAACTGCTTTTGTTTGGAGGGTTCCACCCTGCAGTCAACGGATCATGGTCAGTTTGGGGGGGCAGCTTTTGGGTAGGATCTGTAGGGCGAGGTTTTGGCTCGAATAATCAAAACCGTAATGCAGCATGGTCGTTAAGTTATAGATGGGTTCTGAGTGTGAGGTTAAGATACCGCGAAATAACTCTGGCGTATTGCTTCTTGTAGTACATCTCCTCATGGTATAGTCTAGCCTTTAGAGCATAGTACAGTATAGTAGAGTATGGCATAACAGTGAAATGGATCAGTACTGATATGGATATTTGCGGCATTCAGAATCATGCAGGGAGGAGCCCACCCTCTGGGTGGAGATCCTGATCTTTGTCGGGCTTGGATTTTGGCTAATATTCCTGTACAGTCCTTATACTATCCTATAGCTATACACTTATGGTCCGCCCCATCGCCCTATTCTTAACCTTCAAGCTGGTCTTTCACGCTTTACCTGTCACGGAAACCGCCCATGTACTGCTGTTCTTGCGAAAAAACACTACTCTTGAAGTCTTGACGGTGAGAAAATTCATCTAGACCCCTGAAGAAACACCCCACCGTAATTCAGGATTGAACTAGGGATCCTGATACTAAGGTGCTTACAGAAATGGAGCTTCATCACCCGGCAAATTCATGAGGGTCCACACATATATATATATATATATTTCTGTTTATGGAATTGTTAGGTCCAACCAAATACCATTATTAGGATGCTCCTTTGGGGCGGAATTCCATGATGGTAGTGTATATGGACCCCTTAGGAATGGTTAGGGTATTCTCTACAGGTCGAGACAGTCAGGCAGGTGTTGCGGCGGATTGAGCTTTAGGGCTGTGGCCGAGGTGGATTCAGATGTCGGGTTTGGGCGGCTGTACAGGTTTGCCAAACCTAAACCCTAAACCCTAAACCCTAACTTTGGGTCTGTTGCTGGCACGTGGAGGAGAAGGACAGCATTGAAAGCTTCAACTGGGTACAGGTTCGGGAGTCTTACACATGTTATTGTAGGGTTTGGGCCGGTTCAGCATAAGGTTTAAGCATCTGACTTATGGTTTATGGCTTCCATACTTACTGTCATGGCGATGACGACACGGATGACGTAACCATATAGTTGTCCTCCGCCTTCCGGTTTGCAGGTTCTGGGGTTGTGGCTTTAGATATCGATATAAGCTTGAGGTCTAGCATGGGGTTCTGTATGCAACTCAGGCAGGTGTCACACGGCAGCATTTTAGGCAGAAAGCTGACGGCGACGAACCGTCAGCCCCAGAAAGGTTTAACAGTGTAGGTTTGCAGTTCAGACCACTACATCTTGAAGGATTGGTCGCTAAGACCCTAGACCAGAATCCAAGCCCCCAAATACTAAACCCTAAAGCCCCAACCCCGAAACCCTGAACCTCTTAACTCTAAGCCCTAAATCCCACAGACCAGAGCCCGGTCCTGGTCCAAGGTACCGGGTACCTCGATCACAGGTGTTGCGATCTCACCAGACGGCCGGGCATCCCAGACGAGGTTTTGGGTTGAGGGTTGTAGGATCCTAGGCCGGGTTCAGCGGTTCAGGATTTCGGTGTTCAGGGCTAGGGCTTAAGGCTTAAGATGCGGATCCCTCCGCAAGAAGAGAACACGGCCTCAAATGATTAACATAGGGGCCTGAGTGATGATTATCACTATTCCCGTGAGCATCCGAAACCCTATGCTTAATGGTTAAGGCCAAAGTAGTTAGAACATAAGCATAAGGGAAGAATGCCATGAATTACTCGGCGTTGTTCAAGCAAGGCTTGCCGTTTGCGAGCAGGATTTCATCGCCTCAATGCGGGGTTTCATCATATACCGGTTGTTCAACCCCTAAACCCTAAACCGTCCTCTAAGGTGTTATCTTTCCGGCCTTGGCCATCAGACTATGATATGAGGAGTCTATAGAGCCCCGGATTGTCCGAAAGTTGCTAAGGCTTATGCCTACTATTTGCTTAAGAACCCCCCAAAAAATAAAGATAATAACCCCTATATTGCCCCCATAAGGAATATGTTTTTTTTGGGGTTCTTAAGCAAATAGTAGATGCTAAGGCCTGTCAGGTCATGAAAGCAATCCTGCACCACAGAAGTAGCTGACTAGCAACACTCTACCGAGCTTCCTGACTACTTTATCTGCTGATTCTGGAAAATCCCCCACAGGGTTAAGGGTTTAGGCCATGACATAAAATTGCAGTTTCAATTCCGTTTGGAGCAATCCCAGTCCCTAAGCCACAAACCCCGATTCGCAGGTACCCCAGCAGCCCTAAACCCTCAACCCAACCAGCAGCCTGTCAGGTCTGAAGCTAAATAGAACCGAATGCTGTCGTCTGTGCTGCCGCCTGCGCCGTAAAGCTTCTACTAAGTCTAAACTAGGTCCCTGAGTACTACCCTTTTGCCCTTTTTACTTGGGGTCCTCCTTGTTGGAACTGAATAGTGGGAAAAAGGGTAGCCTCACTATAAATGGGTTGCTCAGGAACCAAGTCTATGTAAACCCGAAGCGGCCGGGAAGCCCAACAGTCCAATATCCGAACCCCAAACCCTGAACTCGAAAGCCACAGTTAAGCAGGCCATAGATGCCTAAACCCCACACCCTGGAGCCCTAATCCAAACTCTTCAGTTGATCCAGGCCTCTATACGAAACCCTTAAAGTAACCCACATAGTCACCCCGTTTAGACCCCTTCAGCAGAAACCTTAAATCAAAGGGACCCGATTCTACTAGGCTATTAAGACCACTAACTGGAACGGGCCAGGTCGGCGAATCCTGGGCTCCTGGCAGCGCGGCGACGCCTTTGAGTTCGCGACCGACGCAGGAGCACCGAGGCCTATCGAAGGTTATTCAACCTGACACCAAGCGGCTCGTGTCGTGTGTATATGTAAGATATACATACATATTACAGAGACAGACAGGTTTGCTTACTGGTTTGTACTTGTTGTTCCCCACCCTCGGTGTGGGGTTGTTAGATTTTAAAGTCAGTTATTACTCCTCGCCCGCTGAGATTACCTCCTGGAGTACCCAACCCCACAGACTACCGTGAGAATCCGTGGAGTGCGCAACCCCACAGACTACCGTGAGAATCCCTGGCGTGCCCAACCCCACAGACTGCCGTGAGATTCTCTGGAGTGCCCAATCCCAACTTTGCGTGTAGGAAGGACAAGGCGCTAGGGTGGGGATGTTCGAAATAAACAATTGATCATTAGTAGCTTCTTGTGTTTGCTTAGGTGTGCTTCCTTGGTAGGCTTTGCAACTGGAGCTTCTCTCTGCAGTACGACTGGTTCCTATTTTCAGAAGGAAGAGGGTTTCGTTGAATTCTGAAAGGGGCTTGGTGGATGTGCTGACTAGGCTGATTGAAGCAGCAAAAGGTTTCCTTCGAAGCACAGTACCAGCCGTCGATTTGCAAACTCCGAAGGAAGGCGGGTTCAGGGTTTCGCGTTTAGGATTTAAGCATCAGGTTAGGGTGAGCTGAACTCCACTCAGATACAATATAGACAAGATAGCCACAAACAAAGCCAACTCTAAAGCCTCATGTTCCGATCTCGAACCACAAACCTAAAACTTCGAACCTTTGCTGGAACGCAAGGAATAGCGTCAGAAAGCCATTCTGACGGGAACCCAATTTCGCGAAATACGCACCAGCCCTAATAAACGACGGGGCTCCGAGTAGGGTTCCCTTATGGTCCTGATGTATCTATACAAGAGCTTTCCCCACATGGGGGATACTTCCCTGAATCACTATAGTACTTCCCTGATTTAGAAGCCCTACATTCTAATGCATAGGTTGGGTACGGCCCCCACTCAGTAATAGTTGAATAATCTTCATAAGATGGACATATTAGGACCTTAATAGTAGCCCTATTATAGACTCTTACTGCATGGGGGCAGTACCTAATGCATAGGTATTGTGGACCGTGTTGGGCCGTTAAGGCCCCTCCTTCCGAGCCCTGCCACTCCTGCTCTCATACCCTGGAAAAAACCACTGTAAAATCACAAAAAGCGCTGGTGCATAGAGGCCTGCTCTTCACCAACTCCTTGGGCAGAAGACAGGCGCACCATCGTGGAAGGGCAGGTTCATTTGGGACTACTTTGTTAGGGGTTTAGGGTTTTCCTGGACCCCTCGTATATCGTACCTTTTGAAGGACGTATATCAAGAACTCATCGCAGGACACGCTAAATGGTAGGATACATAAGCTGCAGATAGGGTTTAGGGTGGCTGTCCAACGTACAACAATTTCATCAGAGTGATTGTTTTCACTAACTTGTAAAGGTTCCATACTGTAATGTAGGGGCCTTCGTTATTGGAACAGGACGTTGCTTGCGGGCTTGATCCAAGGTTCGCGACAGTTAGACTTTTGTTTTCAAGGCTGTTAGCATGGGGGCTTGTATCGGATTTTAGAAAGTGTTTTTGTTTTATAATGGGGTTGTGGAGGAGGCATGTTACAGTACAGCTTCCTTATACAGGGACAAGGGGACACAACCACGAATTGTTCAGACCTGTATACTACCGTTGGCTTAGGAGAATACCTCAAATCAAAGCAATGAAGCCTCTATAATATGAAGTTGATTTTTCATTCATTTGGTATTGGGCTCTCCCTTGTCGAGTTTCTCTTGCTTGCGGCCGACGTGGCAGCAAAAAGCAAGTTCTACTTCCGGGAATCTTGACCCCCTAAGCCGCAATTAAGGCCCCGAAGCCCCAATGCCCCTAACCTCCAAAGCCTACGTCCCTAAGTGCTATCAACTGCTTAGCCCTGCGCAAGCCTCTGAAAAGAAGCTTGGCTAGAGAACTGTAGGGCGTCGCCACGGCTGGGATGAGGAGTCAGAGGACAAACTCCGTATAACCCAGTATTTCATTTGGAGAACTGGCAATAAAGCTTGGCATTGGCATCTAAAACCGACGTGCTCAGGCTTTCATGGGTTACTTAGGATAGTTGGTTGTTCGTGGGTGTGTTTAGGACCTAGGGCTTTGTTTAAGCATTGAGATTGTTTAGGTTGTGTTGAGGAGTTTGGTATTTAACATGTCAAGTTTTGCAGGGTGCTGAGTGTTCAGCACTTAGGGCTTAAAGTTGCATGACTTCTGGTGTACCTAGATCCAGACCTAGAGCCTTCAATAGTTCCGTTTGCCCGAAGCTCAGAACATTCGAAACTTAAGGACAGTCTTGATCTGCCAAGCATGGATTGCCTTGACGTGTTGTGGCTTCAGTTTCGGTTGGATGAGTCTAGACGGTCTCTGTTCGTAGAGAAGCAAGGCAGGCAGCAACCAGAAATATCCCGGACGTTGTAGATAAGGTAAAAGCCAGAAAGTAGGAATATGATTATCCTAACCCTTCTATGGTAAATTATAGGGTATCCTACCATGAAACCATATTCCAACTTTCTGGAGTTCCCTATACACCAGTTGCCTCGGGTTTATGGGCTGAGGGCCTTAGGATGCACCTCGTGCCTTTAATTGGCAGTCCTGAGAGTCCTTAGGGACTCAGGTTTCGCCCAGAGACTCCAAAACCCTTTAATTAAGGATTATACCTTAAATAAAAGTAACATAGTATGATTCCTAATATGATTTTGGGTATATTCCTGAATGCAGGGGTTTTGGAGTCTCTGGGCACGGTTTGGGCATCTTGCTGAATAGTTGCCCTTTATTCCTGCTTCGTCCACGCCTAACTGGTTTAAAACTGTTATACCTCGAAATCCGATTATTGTAATTAGGAAGGCAATTCAAGCCCGTAGATTACACCCTGTAGGTCTTCAGCTACCTTCATTTGGATCTGTAGTAAATAATCTGGTTTCCTTTGTTGTGGTAAGCGAAATGACATTCCTTAGCAAGAGCCCGATAAGGTCGGATCTGAGCTGGAGCAGCCCAAAGACGTTGAGCCAATAGCTGTCGTTGCCATTCTGTTCGTTATTTTGGAGGGTTTAACCAGCTTCATGTTTAACCAGCTTTATGTTTAGGATCCTCTACGGTAGCCCAGAGAAGGAACTTCAATGGCGACTACAGGTATCACTGTTTCAGGCAGCAGAGGCGTTTGAAGCGTTTGAAGCCGAAAGCTTAGGGCCTAGGGTTTGAAGACTTCCAAAAGCAGGAGTTTAAGGTTTCGGATCCGGGCCCTAAACCCTAAACCCTACACCCCCCCCCCCCCCCCCCCCCCGAAGCCCCGTCGCTGACGTGCCGCCGATCGAATCTCCATCACAGTGTTTCCCTAATATTGGTGCTTCAACACATTAATTTGTGGTATTGGTCTTGACCAAACCTAGCAGCATAGCCGCAACAACCTCATTGTGGTCATGAAAGCCTACCCTAAGCCAGCAAGCCCCGAAACCACTAGACCCTCATATGGGTGGTTGTCAAAATTATGGTCTCTCTTTGGGTCCCTATTATACTACGGCACCCATTACTTAGGGTACCCAAAAAAAGGACCTTAATTTTGACAACTGCCCATATCAGACGGTAGCTTCAATCCCCAAGCATGCGCTTCGGAAGGACGACGGCTGTTGCTCCCCGCTTGCAAAGTTCAGCGGGCACTGCAACATCCGGACCATTAAGGAGGTCCGCGATGGGTGGGCTTGTTGAACCCACAGGGTACTAGGCACTGTTATGGGGGATACTTCCCTAAATCATAATAGCAATTCCCAGTATAGAAACCCTACATTCTACCATACAGGTACTTTGGACCCTTTGGGGAAGGTTTGGAGGTTTAGGCTTTTAGTGCTTTGGGGTGGGGTGTTTTTCTGGGGCCTGAAGCACTGCAAAACCTTGAGGCAGCATGTCAAGATGCAGCAGGCAAGACTTGCAAAACTTTTGTTCACAGAATTAGCTCCCTGGTAGCATTGCCAGTGTGAAGTGACCCTGCACCTTACATCCCATTCTACACCAGCCTGCAACTCTTTGCAACTCTTTGCAACTCTGCAACCAGCACTGTGGTATATCTAATGTCGTCAGCTTGTCGCCGCATGTTTCCCAAAAGCCGCACGGCTCGACGATGCTCAACCCAACGGGGAATATAGGGTGTGGATAAATAATCAACAAAAGATGACACTATAGTAAAAACGATAGTAAAATGGCCACAAACATACAATAAAATAGAAAAGAACATACGAGATGATAGGACCATTGGATTTCCTGGTATAATATTGATACTTTTGATACTTGTAGTAATCGTAGTAATAGCAATACTAGCGGTAGTAATAGTCATAATCGTAAATCTAGTCGTAATCGTAATAATATGGACAGCAATAGTAACATAAACAGTAACAGCAGTATCAAAAGCAGAAATAATAACAATAATGACAACAATGACAATAATTACAATCAGGTTCCTTATCATAATGCGGGGCCGCAGTGCGCAAAATTTGGAGCTGTGCTGCATCTCGATTGCTGACGCAGTTGTGCACTTAGTGCCTATGCGATTGGTGCTCGCCCCTTGGGAGTGCTAGACTCATAGGGATCCTTAGGGGTGTAGGGGGGAGGGGTGTAGGGGACTATATTTCCTTAAATAGGCCTTTTTAGTCCTTATTATGGGCCTTAAGGCCCCCTACCCCCCCTCCCCCTACACCCCTAAGGATCCCTATGAAGACCCCTGTCCACTGGAACAGGCCTCTTTCTTGGCACTCATAGCCCGGCCAGCGGAAACCCTCAAGACCCTAATTACTCGACTTATTCCGGCCCATATTACATACATCATACGACCCATCTAAACCCTAAACCCGCTAAACTCCCTAAGCCCTAAACCCTAAACCCTAAAACCCTAAACCGTGGTAGAACCCTTTAAAGGAATACCCACAGGAAGCCAATCCCAGCTCGCAGCTCGCCAGGTGTCCTACCTCGGAGCCGAGGCAGCTACTAGGGCTTACCTTTAGAGTTTGGGGGGGTCTTAGGGTTTCAGGGCTTACCGTTGTAGGGTTTAGTAAGGGTTTAGGGCTTTGGGTGGAGGGCCTTCTTCGCTTTGGAGTGGCTTTTGGGGTTGCGAGCTTTGTGTTATTCTAAATTCTTGAGTGTTCAGGGTTCTTATGTACAGAGGCCCATGGCCCGTCAGGGTGTCTCCTGCAGTAAATCCTTTTAAAGAGGCTCTATGAGCATCGTCCAGCCACCTAGATGGGGGTTTCCGAAAACTAGGGGTACCTCATATTGCGGGCCCGTAAAGAAACGGATCCTGCTATTTAGGGTACTATGTTAGGGTCCCCGATTTTCGGAATCTCCCATGTAGGTCACCATGTTGGGAAACAGCTTGTGAGGGTGATCAGACAGCGAGGAGCGCGGATGTTCCACGCTCATGGAAACCCGCAATCCTAACCCTATAAAGCCCTACAGCCTGCAACCTTCAGCTATAAGCTCTCAACAAGCCATAAACGCTAAACCCGATACCCCTCTTTAATCCTGAAGCAACGGTGCAACTAAGTTTTAAGTCGTAGATTCAGACTGTGGAAGAAGGCAGCCACAGGCACCCTTGGACAAAGCACAGCGTCCTATCAAATTGGGAACGGTCCTCGTCGCTCGCTTCTCAAAGGCCATGCGCTTGGTCGCCGTCTCCAGCGTGATATCAAATGCCTCTACAGGGGCAGGAAAGCTGGCCTGGAATTCCGTACGACGAGGCCGAGAAGTGCCTCTCTGTTGTCACGCGCATTGGTTTGCCCTTACTTGTGAGCTTTTCCAATTAACGCCTCTTCCCTATAACCCCGAAGTCTGTCCCTAAGGCCCAAGTAGTTCTTATTTATGGTGTTTGATACCTAAAAAGGCTTTAAAGCCCTGTAATAGGGAGTACTAGATGTTTTTTACGGTTTTTGATACCTAAAACGGCCCTAAAGTCCTATAATAGGGAGTACTTGGGCCCTCTGGGTCTTTGCAACGACACTCTACCCATTGGCTCCTTAGTAGTTCCTTTTTGGGATTACCTTGTAGGATTCTAAATATGAAACCCAAAAAGGAACTACTTTAGAGCCCTAGGGTAGCCCCACATCCTGAAGCCCTGGCACCTTATAAGTCCTACACCCTTCAACTCTACCCAGAGGCCCCAAAGTAGTTCCTTTTCGGGATTACCTTCTAGGATTCTATAGATGAACCCCAAAAAGGAACTACTTTGGGACCTTTGGGTAAACACTAAGCCAACAAAACACTTCAACCCTAAGCCCTATTAAAAACAAGACCTTGATTGACACGCCTAAGATTCTTCATAGTAGCCCTAAGTAGCGTTTATCGTATGACTTCAGCCCTTGCCGTGGCCTTCGTAGAAACGGAGCCCACTAAATGCAGGATCCTTCATATAGGGGCTCTTAATCGGGGATCATCCACCCTATTTTCATCCCACCTTTGGTACCTGCCCTAAACCCTAAAGCTACTTTCATCCCGCCTTTGGTGCCTTCCCTAAACCCTATGTTCAGCCCACCTTTGGTACCTTCTTGACTAGACCTCCAGGCTTCCCTGGTGGCCAGCGGCCTCTTGACTACTGGGTTTTGGGGTTTAGGGCATTGCTGGAGGGAGGTTTAGGGATTCTGGGGTTTAGGATTTGGGGATTTCGGACTTCGGGTGTCTTTTTGGGTTCAGGGTTCAGGGCTTTTGGGGTTTAGGGTTTTGGGTTTCGGTTTTAGGGTACGGGCCGCATCAGGCAAGCGATGTGATCGAAATGTAGCATAGGCCAGGCACAAACAGGACTGGCCATGGGCCTGGGCTTTTCACAGTTGGCACAGGTTGGGGTACATTGTTCTCACTTTTTCATAGGGACCACATCAACGGGGCCCTGATGGTTAGGCCGGTCGGCAACCCTACATCCAGTTCCTAGTCACTAATCATCCGATGGTGCTGCACCCTACATGCGACTGAAATCTTTTTTTGGATGCCGCGAACCGAACCTGAATTCCAAACCTAAGACGCCGAACTACCCCTAACGACCAGAATTAGGGGTTGGGAGCAAATTAGCTCGCAGTTATGCAGGCACTATTGTGGGAGCTCTTGTTACTCATATCATATCCCTAGCCCTGTCTGCAAGAGGTTGCAGAATCCCAGCCTGGAACCTGAACAGGCTTCCGCCTCCATACCATCCTGCACCAAGGCATGCCAGTCCCGTGCGAGACTCCTGGCTGGTACCCCGTCCTCACCGGCCAATCAACGCCCCACTGGGCTATTTGCCCCCGGCGGACGAGCTGTGCGCGAACCATGCTGACCCGTCTACAGCGACCTCGTCGCCGCGCTGCCTGGCCAGGGCCACATCGACACGCCGGCGGGATGTTGTGGGCCCTCGCCGTCATCGCCACGGGCACGGCAATCCAAAGAGAGTTTGTGAAAGCTTTCACAGTCTTATCATGCCGCACAACCCCTTTGCAACGCCCACTAACGCCCCCATAGCATCTTGTATCAGCCTAACAGCCTCAGATGATCCTTGCAGCATCCTGCAGAGCAAAAACCTGAAATATTTTTCCCAAGCCCAAAGCCCTAAACCTTCAACCCCCCCAAGTGACCTTGAAAGGGCCCTTATGGTCCTTAACAGTGGGTATTTTGGGTATATTACAAGGTAGCTGGGTCTATAAGTACACCGGTACCCTAAACCCTTTATAAAGCCTAAACCCCAGAACCCCCCAAGTACCCTTTAAAGGGCTCTAATATTTCTCATTAAGAGGTAATGTGGGGCTCCAATAAAGGGTAATTGGGGGGTCTGGGCAAACCCTAAACCGCAAGGCCTGACCCCGGAAAAGTCCACGAGGCTCGGACTGCGGCCACGTCTTCATCTGGGATGCCAAAACAGGTCGGCTTTTGAACCTCGCGCGAGGCGGGGAAGGGTTTAGGGTTTAGGAGGATTTAGGAGGGTGTAGGGTTAGGGTTTAGGGTTTTAGGGTATAGGGTTTAGGGTAGGGATTTAGGATTTTGGGGTTTCGGGACTGCATGTTCTGTTTTTTCTGCATGTTATCAGAGTCGAGTTCGAGCGGCGGTAGTTTATGTCCGAGGCAGTTCAGCGAAAAATCGAAACGAGTTTGATCCTTTTCAACATGTGGTGCGATGTGCATGGAGCCGACCTGCCGGGTTTTGCCAGGTGACCTCTACGCGCGGGGCTCGGCATCATGCTGCGACTTGTACGACTTGCCGTGTTCGGGGCCTTGAGCCTTCTGAAGGCCTTGTCAACCGTTACATCTGAAGCCTTATAAATTTTGAATTTATGTAAACCAGAAGCCTTACACCCCACCCTCCGCTTTAAGACCCAAGCGCGCATGACACTCGAAGCCCTCATTGCACAGCCTCCGCAACAATCCCTAAACTCCATGTTGGCAAAACTTGCTGTTATGGCCCCTAGGAGACTCATGCTGACCTGCCGCAAAGACTATACCCTGCACCCTAAGCCTTACCTGGTACGTTTCAAAAGGGAGGACCTGTGTAGTGTAGGGAACCCCTATACCCTAAACCCTCGACCCCCCGAAACATTATGAGCCATTGGCCGCCCGCGCCAGGCGGCGGCCGGTACCACTGAACGCTACCGCTTCCGCTTCGAGATCTGCTTGCTTTGCCAAGCAGATCGAGTCTGCCAGACCTGATTCGGCACTGCTGGCCATGGGGCACAATAGTAAAATTGGGTACCCTTGTCTCCCAGCGCGACAACCCTGACGGGGACGGGACGTCCCACCCTGGCGGGGATGGCGGGCGACTCTGGCGGGGACGGTTGACGACACTGGTGGGACTTGGCGAGCGACCCTGGTGCATGAGGAGGACGACCTCTGGTGACGAACGGAATGTGGCGACTTTCTGGCATTCGCAACAAAAAAGCTTGGCGGACGGACTTGGCGGGCGACAGAGCTTGGCGGTGGCACTAACTTGGTGGATGACTCTGATAGGGACTCCAACGACTCTGGCAGGGACTCCGGCCAAAACGAGTTTGGCGGGCGACTGGACGATCGGCACTCGCAAAAAGAGTTCGGCGAATGCCACACAGCGAAGGGGAAGAAGCGGAACACAAAACCCGTTCTAGTCCTGCTTCGGGTGGTTGTGGGACGTGACCCACGACCACTTCATGGGTGGGGCGCGCCGTGGCACTTTGACACACCCTCATACCCTATACCCTATGATACCCTAAATCCTATAACCTATTATACCCTCAATCTGCAGAGCACTGAAGCCCATGAAGTACCCTATGATACCCTATAAATCCTTTACCCAATAGATCGGTTAAGGCAAATTCCTGCCTAATAGGCAATAGTTAATTTCCTAACTAATAGTTAGAAAAAATATTGACTAATTAGTTAATTTAGAATTAACTATTAGTTAATTTAGGCTTGTTTTTCCTTAACTATTTTTAGTTAATTTGCTATAAAAAGCATGTTTGTTCAATGAAAATAACAGCTGTCGTATTGGAGATGCCGTGCAAAAGTGTAGACGTTTTCATGGTTACTGTATCGATTTTGGTAACAAAATAGAGCGGGCGAGCAGGTTGTTCGCTACAGAGGAGAAGTATCCAGTCGCTGTAGGAAGGGGGGGGGCAGGACGGACAAGAAAAAAGGCGCATGCGGAGAGGCTGCAGGCTATTCCGCTGCATGTTTACTGTGTTGTTTCCCAAGAGGTTTGCAGGGTTAGAAAAGTTCGCATGGTTACTGTGTTTGAGGTGTTGCATGATTATTTTCCCAAGGTTATGTGTTCGCATGGTTACTGTGTTTGCGGAACTGCATGATTATTTTCCCACAAGGTCGTGCTCGCATGGTTACTTTATGTGCAGAACTGCATGATTATTTTGGCAAGGTTGTGTGTTCGCATGGTTACTTTATGTGATGAGCTGCATGATTATTTTCGCAAGGTTATGTGTTCTCATGGCTATTTTTTGTGAGGAGCTGCATGATTATTTACTGGTTACTTGTTCGCATGGTTACTGTTTTTGACAAGCTGCATGACTATTTTTGCTCAGTTCAGGACTCACATGGTTCGTGTTGGGCAGACGTTTGACTTGTGCCAGCTTCAGTGAAAGCCGAACTCGCGACTTCTCCGGGCAGCCCGTTGAAGGCCCAAACGGGGAACAGGCAGTTCCAGGTGAGACCCAGAAGCTCCAAACAGCCAAGCGCCTGTGCAAACAAAACTCTGCAGCAGAGGGTTTAGGGTTGCCAAAACCACAGACACAAAACAGACGTCTAGCTGAGCTTTTCTGCTCCCTCCGTGCCCACAGAGCAATATGCCGTCTGGCCAGCGGCTCACACCTGACCCTGCGGTGACCGTGGGCGACCTGATGAAGGCCTTCGAGACTACTTTCAGGGAGCTGGGGTCCCGAGACCTGTCGGGTTTGCTTCGTCTGGACCGTTTCGCCTCTAACACCACTTGGAAAACGACGGCACCCCTCGATGCCTTGTGCGAGCCTGGTGCTGCGAACTTGATGCAAGGCCTGTTCCGAGTGTGCAGCAATGGTGTGATTCAGTCGACGAAACTGAAAGCATGCCTGAACAAGCTGCAGACGGAGCATGGTCGGATCAACTTTTCGAAAAAGTCCGACTATGACTTCGTGGACGTCGCCGACCAGTACGTCCGGCAGCTCTGTGCAAACTGGAGAAACTTGAAGGTGGACAGTGGAGCATACGGCAGGGCATGTCGCAAGGCTTCCAGTTCAGAGAAGGAAATCATCGACAGCATGTTGTCCTTCTTGACCTTTGAGTCCACAACAGCGGCGAACACAGCTCCAGCAGCCTCAGCAGCCTCAGCACCGAGCACAGCTCCAGCAACCTCCTCAGCACCGAGCACAGCTTCAGCAGCAGCGGCACGGCCTGCCGGGTCTGCAGTGTTCGCGAGAGTCCTCGCCAGGAAGGACTCGGAAGCGAGTCGCGAGGGGGTTATGGTGGAGAAGGGTTCCTCGAGTGGCGAAGCTTTGGCTTTGCCGAAGCTCAAGCGAAGCCTGGCAAGCTTCTTCCTGAACGTGGACGAAGAGGAGGAGCTTTGCTCTTGGATGACTCAAGACGTGAGTGTCCAAAAGCCCAAGGCGAAGGTCAGGACAAAGGCTAAAGCCAAGGGCAAGGCTAAAGCGACGGCGAAGGCCAAAGGGACTGCGAAGGCCAAAGCGACGGCGAAAGCTCCTGCTGCTACCGTGACCTGCTTGGTGCATATTGGAATAGTTTTTATTTCGTAGAGGCGGTCTAAGGCTATTTTTTGTGAGGAGCTGCATGATTATTTACTGGTTACTTGTTCGCATGGTTACTGTTTTTGACAAGCTGCATGATTAGAACCAGACACACAGAAGGTAAAGAACGGAGTCTTCTTGAAGAGCACCTGGCGACACCGCAAGTCTTCCCGTGTCTACCACTCGGCGAACCTGGGACATTCTTCAAGAAAGTTTGGCGATTTGGTTTATAAAACCCTAAACCCTAAACCCTATGTAATTCACACACACACACACATGTATCCAGCAGAAACAAGTTTGTGAGGAGAGTCGCTGCCCTCGGCCGTGGTCTGTCTCCCGACTCGGCAAAGGCGGAGGCGAGAGAAGCGAGGGCACGGTGGAGTGAGAAGGTGGACAAAGGGGAGATACAGCCCTCTCAGGAGTAGAGGGCTTTTTCGGAGAGATGTTCCGTGTGTATGCTGTTTTGTGCCAAATGTTGGACCCAACCCTAAACCCTTATAAAAGCCAGTTTTGGTGTGTATCGTCTGTCTTTAGCAAAAGTCTAGCTGCTTTTTGTTCCAAGCATACACACAGGAATCTCTTTGTGACAGTACTCCGGCAAGGTCCGGGCCTGGGCAATGTGTGGTTCCGGTTGGCAATAGTGTATCGTGTTTAGAGTGGTTGACAAACATTATAGGGATTCTTTTGTTCCTCACAGTCTCTTCACATGCCTTTTTTATAGTTGAAGGAAGCAGCGGTTGCTTCTTGCACATCTGTGCGGCTTAAGTCTCGGTCCTCTGAAGGCTGCAAGACCTGTGTCGGTGTCTTGGAAAAAAGAGAGCAGCAGAAGAAGCCTCACAGGGAGCACTCACCCCGTCCTTTTCCGGGTGTTCAGGGAGAGGCTTTTGTCTTTCAGTGGGTTTGAAGCCCTGTAGTTTAACACCGAACTTTGAAGCAACAGCTCAAAGGCCCAAAGCTTGGCGCCAGAGAAGCCCTGAACAGCTCTCCTCTTTTGGTAATTAGAAAAAACACACATTGTGCTGCATGGTTACTGTCCGTATATCGTTTCCAGAAACAGCTGTTCTTTGCTACATGATTACTATCTGCATTTTCCTTAAGAAGTTTTTGTTGCATGGCTACTGTTTGCACAATCCAGAAACATATGTTTGTTGCATGATCACTTTTTGCACTTTCCCCGCTGAGATTTTCTGGCATGGTTACTCTTTGTACTTAGCATGAGAACAGTGTTTTTGAAGCATGCTTACTCTGCAGTTGTCGTGGTGTGCATGGTTACTGTTGATTGATTGCGGCATGGTTACTGTGAGTGCACTTTGCAGAAGCAGTCTGTGCATGGTTGCTTTTGAGACTTTCCCGAAGCAGTTCCTGTGCCCGCATGCTTACTGTCCACTTCTTGGAGTTTGTGGAATGACATGTTGAACCCGGCAACCGTTTTTCGCAGCTGAAAGAGGTGGGCCTTTTCAGAGGCCTGTGCAAAGCAGAGCACCAGGGGAGCACTCAGCACAGCCTCTAAAGAGACAACTGCAGAGAGCACTTCACACACACAGCACTCCGCAGCAGAGAGCACTGCAAACAGCAAGGACCACAGCAGAGAGCACTCACAGCACACACAGCACACACAGCACACACAGACACACACACAGCACAGCAGTCACAGCACAGACAAGCACTCGTGTCTAGGACTTTTTCACGTAAACCCAGCATGGCTACTGTGCGGGTTTACGTGAAAAACCTGCCGCTGGCATGGTTTGCTGGCGACGTCCAGCGGTGGGCGGCGGCCCAGACAGGGCTTGACGAGGAGGCGGTGAACGTTTTCATGTTCCCTGGCCGAGATTCACAGAGTGATGTCTCGTCGGCCTACATACACCTCCGAGTGGGGTTCTCGCAGGGCCAGCACTACGCTGCGATGCCCGACAGCACTTTTAGAAATGTTTTTTTTTTCTGCTTTGTTCATGCTTACTTTTGTTGCTTTGAGAAGCACTTAGAAATGTTTTTTGTTTTTCTGGTTTGCTCATGGTTACTTTGCTGCTTTTTGTTTCTTTTGAGATCCCTCTGACCACAAGGCTGCTGCGAGGCCATCGTCTGGGGGACAGGGACACATGGGCGACATTCTCCCCGGATGTCAACCATACCATCCCCACCCCACCACCCATCCCCCCACCTGTCACCAAACCCCTTCGCCCACCACCACCACCAACCCTCCCACCACCGCCACCACCACCACCAGCACCAGCAGCAGCAGCACGGCCACCTCTCCGCCCAAAACCACCACCAGTGCCACCACCCACTTTCCCGCCGGAGCCACCGGCGCCAAAGGCAGCACCGCCTCCCCGGAAGAAGGCCAGGCCGACCACCCCCCAGCCACTGCAGAAGCAGAACATCTGGACTGCTGCTCCAGAGATCTTTTACTACCCTGTGGACAAGCAGGAGCAGCTGTGTGTGCGGCATGATTACTTTTTTTGTTTTTGTGGCATGGCTACTTGTTGTCTATATATATATATCTATATATCTATATGTATACACTCATGCTTAAGAAGTTTACTGGATTTTCTCTGGTGCTTTTTGTAATCCCCTGAACAGGAGACCACCTCCAAGGCCATGGGTAGCCAGGGGACTGGTGCGGTTTGCCAGCCTCTGATGCTCAGCAGCTCTAGCAGAGTGTGGCTTGCTTACTTTGCTTGTTGTCTGCAGTCCCCTAAACCTTTCCCGTGCACCCCTAAACTGTGTTTCAATTCTGCTACCAGCAAAGGCCAGAAAAGGCTCCACCTGTGAAAACCGCAAAGGGCAGTGTGGCTCGTGTGTTGGCCCGGAGGATTCTGGAAGCAAGCAGATATAGCATGTTTTAGTGGGGCATGGTTACTTTGTTTGTTTTGTGCAGTCCCCTAAACCTTGTCTTTTCAGGCCCACTGCTGACACTGCTGCTGGTGGTCAGGGTGCTGGCGAACCTGGTTCAGGTGCTCACGAGCTGCCTCTGAATCTGGAAGCACTTCAACACTTTTCTAGTTTTGTAGGGCTTTGGCATGGTTACTTTGCTTCTTTTGCTTTACTTTACCCTAAACCTTTTTGATGCAACCCTAAACTGGGTTTCAATGCAGCTACCAGCAAAGGCCGGGGCCGACAATGCCTGCTGGTGGTTTCGCCGTTGCTCAGGAGCTGCTTTCGAAACTGGAAGCAATTAGGGGCAGTTGTTGTTGTTTAGGGTCTCGGCATGGTTACTTTGCTTCTTTTTGTCTACTGTTTAGGGTCTCGGCATGGTTACTTTGCTGCTTTTTGTCTACTGTACCCTAAACCTTTTTTTGGTACAAGCCCAAAACTGTGTTTTAATGCAGCTCTGCCAGCAAAGGCAGCCAACAGCACCAGCCGATGCTGCTGCTGGTGTCGTTGCTGAGGAGCTGCTTCCGAAACTGGAAGCAATTAGGGGCAGTTTTTTTTTAGGGTCTCGGCATGGTTACTTTGCTGTTTTTTCTCGACTGTACCCTAAACCTTTTTTGGTAGAAGCCTAAAACTGTGTTTTAATGGAGCTCTGCCAGCAAAGGCAGCCAACAGCCCCGGCCGATGCTGCTCCTGGTGTCGTTGCTGAGGAGCTGCTTCCGAAACTGGAAGCAATCAGGGGCAGTTGTTTTTTTTTTGGGTGTCGGCATGGTTACTTTGCTGCTTTTTCTCTACTGTACCCTAATTCTTTTTTGGTAGAAGCCTAAAACCAGCAAAGGCAGCCAACACCGGTGCCCGAAGCTGCAGCTGGTGACGGTGCCGAGGAGCTCGCTCCGAAACTGGATGCAATTCAGCAGTACCGGGTTTGTGCTTCTGGCATGATTACTCTGCTTGTGGCATGATTACTGTTCTCTAAACACCAGCAAAGGCAGCCAACAGCCCCGCCCGAAGCTGCAGCTGGTGACGGTGCTGAGGAGGTCGCTCCGAAACTCGATGCAATTCAGCAGTACCGGGTTTGTGCTTCTGGCATGATTACTCTGCTTGTGGCATGATTACTGTTCTATAAACACAGAGTTGAACCCTCTGTCTTCAGATGCTGGCAGCAAAGGCCGCAAGCGCCAAGTCTGCCTTCTGGTCCAAGTGCTGCCACTTTTGCTCTTTCGCCGACACTGGAAGCAATTAGCATAGTACGGTGTCCTTGCTTTGGGTGTTCAGTTCTTTGTCAAAGTCTTCTAACCCACGGAGAAACAAGAATAGCTGCTTACTTCTTCCTTCCCAAGCTTCAGGTCGCAGCCTGTCGAAGACATGGACCAGGAGCCAACCTCCCCGAAACTTGGCTCAGTTTTTCTTGAGGTCTTGGCATGGTTACTTTTTCTCCAGGCATGATTATTTTATTTTTTCAGGCAGAAGCTCTTTAGGACCTAAAGTAAAAGGAAGCTAAAGTGTCCCTATAAAAATGTACCCTGTGAGCATGCTTACTTTCTGTTTTTTCGTGCTGCCCAGGGCAGAGGAAGCGGACACGGAGGAGACCTCCACGGAGCCGGATGATGATGCCATCCGGCTCTACCTGAGCGGGGGTCTGGGCGAGCCGGATGAGTGAGCTGCCCGCCTCCGGTGAAAAACTCTCTGGGCTTTTGTAAGGAGACCCGAAGCTCGAAGATCCAAACAAGCCACAGAAGCTAGGAAGGAACCCCCGGAGAAGCAAGCGAAGCTCGGCATGCTTACTGTCCACCTTTTCCGTCAGCTTGTGTCATGCTTACTGTATCTGTTTCAGGAGACCCGAAGCCCGAAGATCCAAACAAGCCAGAGAAGCTAAGAGAAGAAACCCGGGGAAGCAAGTGCAGCTCGGCATGCTTACTTTTGGCACTTTGCCTGCTGAGATTTTCTGGCATGGTTACTCTTTGTACTTAGCATGAACACAGTGTTTTTGAAGCATGCTTACTCTGCAGTTCTCGTGGTGTGCATGCTTACTGTTGCTTGATTGCGGCATGGTTACTGTGAGTGCACTTTGCAGAAGCAGTCTGGGCATGCTTGCTTTTGAGACTTTCCAGAGAAGCAGTTCCTGTGCCCGCATGCTTACTGTCCACTTCATGGAGCTTGTGGAAAGACATGTTGAACCCGGCAACCGTTTTTCGCAGCTCAAAGGGGTGCCTCTTCTGAGGCCCGTGTGCAAAGCAGAGAGCACCAGCACAGCCTCTAAAGAGACAATTGCAGAGAGCACTTCACACACACACAGCACTCCGCAGCAGAGAGCACTTCAAACAAGGACCACAGCAGAGAGCACTCACAGCACACACAGCACACACGGCACACACACACAGACACACACACACACACAGACAGACACACACAGACACACACAGACACACAAATGTCACGGCACAGACACAGCTAGCTCACAACAGCAGCATGATGCAGCACACCGGGAGTTGCCAGCGGCGGCCAGGCTGGCACAAAATGTACATGGACGAGCGAGGCCGCATAGTGCGGCCGAGCTGTCCTTGCTGCTCTGGTGCCTGTCCTTTGTGCCAGTGTCCTGCCTTCAAGCTGGTTTTTCTGTTTTAAGCAGGTTCCCAAGCATATGCGACATGGTTTTTTTTTGCCGGCAACCCAGGAGACGTTCGCCGCCGGAGACTTCGACAACCAGCCACTCGAAGCTGCTTGTCCTTTTATAGAAGTGTTGCCTGACCTGTGTTGCATGATTACTTTTCTGCGAAAGCTTTGCTGGGGGGGCCCAGGTCGGAGAGGCAGGCGGCGACCACGGAGTCCCAGAGGACAAAGCAAAGCCGTTAGAAGCGGCTCGGCAGAACACGATCTTTGTGGATCTGTGCTGCATGATTACTGTGTGCCTTTGGAACAAAGTCCGCTGCATGATGACGGCAGGTTCTCCAGTGGCAGGAGGAGGAAAAGGGAAAAGTTTTTTCTCAGAAGCTGCTCGGCAGAAGTGCTGCATGATTACTGTTGGTCTTTGGAAGAAAACCCTGTCGTGTGACCGCCTTGGCCATTCCAGGTCCACGGCAGCGGGCAGCTGACGGCAGGTTCTCCAGTGGCAGGAGGAGCAAAAGAGGGGAAAGTTTTTTCAAAAGCTGCTCGGCAGAAGTGCTGCATGATTACTGTTGGTCTTTGGAACAAAACCCTGTCGTGTGACCGCCTTGGCCATTCCAGGTCCACGGCAGCGGGCAGCAGCGAAGTCCATGGCGAGGGCCTGGCGAGAGCCAGCACAGCGAAGTCCATGGCGAGCTCGGGGAAAACAAGCAAAGCTAGTGTGTCCACAATGAGTTGCCGTGCCATGTTTACTTAAGTCCCTTTGTTGTCGGAGCCATGGTTACTTCTCGTGTATGCGACAGATGCATGTAGAGTTGCATGGTTATTTTGTGCAATGTCTCCCAGCGGCCCACAGGTTTCTCGTCAGTCCAGCACTTTCTCTTATTGAGCTTTGGGGTTTAGGGATTGAGGAATTTAGGGTTCAGGATTCAGGATTTCAGGCTTAAAGGATTTGGGGTGTAGGGGGGTTCGGCTTTGGGGTTTAGGGTTTGGGGGTTTGGGAGATTAGGGATAGGGGTTCAGGGTTGCTTGGGGATTGGGGTCTGGGGTTCAAGGTTGGTCGTGATAAGAGTTCAGGTATTTACGGTACAGGGTTTGAGAGGGTTTAGGTTTTTACGTGGTATAGGGCTTTAGGAGTGGTGGGGTGGGGGTGGGGGGGTCGGGGTGGGGGGTGGGCGGTGGGGATGGGGGTGGGGGTGGGGGTGGGGGTGGGGGGTGGGGGTGGGGGTGGTGGTGGGGTAGGATTTTTTTAAGGAGTTTCTTATTTTTTTTATAAAATCTTTGGTTTTTTAAAAGATTTTATTGGTTTTCAACTATCAGGGTTGCAAGTTTGTTGCAAGTTTGTTGCAAGTTTGCAACAAACTTGCAACGGGCCATTGCAAGTTTGTTGCAAGTTTGTTGCAAGTTTGCAACAAACTTGCAATGGGCCATTGCAAGTTTGTTGCAAGTTTGCAACAAACTTGCAACAAACTTGCAATCGTGATTGCAAGTTTGAAAACAATCATTTTACCTATATATATATAGGTTTTGGTATACCTTATGGCTATGGCAATTGATAAACTTGCAACAAACTTGCAATCACCATTGCAAGTTTGTTGCAAGTTTGCAACAAACTTGCAACAAACTTGCAATGGTGATTGCAAGTTTGTTGCAAGTTTGCAACAAACTTGCAACAAACTTGCAATGTGCCATTGCAAGTTTGTTGCAAGTTTGCAACAAACTTGCAACAAACTTGCAATCAGCATTGTTGAAAACCAATAAAATCTTTAAAAAAAAACCAAAAAAAATTAAAAAAACAAAAGAAATCCTTACAAAATCTTACCCCCACCACCACCCCCACCCCCACCCGCACCCCCACACCCACCCCCACCCGCCACCCCCCACCCCCCACCCCCGCCCCCACCACCCCCACCCCCACTCCCCACCCCCGCCCCACCACCCCCACCCCACCCCACCCTCAACCCCAACCCCACCCCCCACCCCCCACCCCCAACCCCACCCCCACCCCCACCCCTAACCCTAGGCGCTATTGGCTAGGTTAGGGATTGTTTAGGCCTAGTACTATGACTACTAGTATTTCTCTAAGCATTCTTAGTATCACGATTCTTTTCCTACTATTACCACTATTACTGATCGTACTATGACTAACTTGCCTAGCATTCCTATAGGACTCTCCGTACTATTCCTGCTATGGCTACTACTATTACTCTGGCTAGTACTACTGCTACTACTCTATGGTTACTACGGTTACTACTGCTGCTACTTTAACTAGTATAATAATCACACTACTATAATGTTATTCCTCGGAGTAGGACTACGAAACCGATTATTGTGGGTATGACTACATAGTGATTACTTTAATATTTAGAATTTAGGGATTTGGATTGTAGGGGGGTTTCGTGGTTGGGTTTAAGGATTTGTGGGGTTTGGGGATTATAGGGTTTGGGGTTCCAGGTTTGGATGGTTCGGGGTTTAAGGATTTGGGATGTGTGGGGTTTCTGGCTGGGCTTTCGGGTTTAGGGCTACGGGGGTCTGGGGTTCAGGGTTCAGGGGTGTAGGCTTTAAGGACTTGGGGTCTAGGATGTTTTTTGCTGGGCTTTGGGGTTTAGGGTTATGGGGGTCTGGGGTTCAGGGCTTTAGGGAAGTCTAGGGGTTAAGGATCTGCGGGATTTCGGGATTAGGGTTTCATGGTTTAAGAGGATTTGGGGTGTAGGTGTGGTGATATTATAGGGTTGGGCGGGTTTGGGGTTTGGGTTTGAGAGGGTTTTGTGAAGTTGGTGTTTATGGATTTGGGGTCTAGGTTTAGGGATGAGGGTTTGGGCGGTTTGGGAAGGAGGGTTTGGTGTTTGGGGTTTGGCGGGTTGGGTTTTTCTGGCTTAAGGTTTCGGTGTTGGTGTTTGAGTACCAAAATCGTGCTCGTCGTCATCGTCTTCTGTTTGTCGTCGTCGTTGTCGTCGTCGTGGTCGTCCTGGTGCAAGAAACCCTATACCTCGTGTCGTGCTCGTCGTCCTCGTCTTTTCTTTGTCGTCGTCGTTGTCGTCGTCGTCCTCCTCGTGCTTGTGTTCGTGCTGGTCATCATCGTCGTCCTCTTCTTGTGGAATGTAACGGGCGGAGAGAACACTGCATCTCCATACCTGCAATTCGCCAAGAAAGTGGACAAAAAAGGCAACATTCATTGTGTCGAGTGTGCGGTTGCGACCTCTGACTAGGAAAGGACACGAAGCATGGAAGCAGAGGTCTGGCAACTCCTGAATTGCGCATGAATCAGCATGTCGGTAGTTTTTGGTTCCGTTGGTGCTCGATGCATAGTATGAATAAATGAGACGGACGGCGTTTACTTGGCCGGCATAATAGTCTACTGTTCAGATCAGCGACTCTGCGAAAGCGTTTGAAACCGCATATGCTATGTTGGCCATTGCATGCGTGGATGTCGGCAACCATGGAGGGCGATGCTAGGAAAGCGTTTGAAGCCGCATGTCGCATGCAGGGTTAGAAGTGGTTCTTCTAGGTCTCACCGCAGAAGCTGTGAGCAAAGTAATTCTTTGGGAGGGTGCTCTTGTCTTGGTTACTGTCAGACTTCACGGTGTTTTCGGTGTTGTTCGACACGATTACTCTATGTCTGTCTGCTGCTGAAGCGACATTGAACTGTCCATCTGCAGAGCTTTGCTCTTTTGAAGGGCCCTCGAGACGTGTCACCACCAGCGAGGTGGACAAGTCCTGCCCCACTCCTTGCCCTCTGTCTGCTCTTTCGCCATGGGCAAACCGACGACTTCTTCTGAGAAGACTGAGCCTGCAGTGGAGACTCCTGAGCAGAAGGAGGCTTCGGCAGAGGAGGCCGCCGAGCAGAAGTCCAAGGAGAACCCTACGAAGCCAAAGGCCAAGGGGAAGGCCAAGGCTAAGGCCGCGGCGAAGGGGAAGGCCAAGGCCAAACCAAAAGGAAAGGCCAAGGCCAAGGCAAAAGCAGAGCCCAAGGGCAAGCCGAAGGGAAAAGCACAGCCCAAGAGCAAGCCCAACAGCAAGGGCAAGGACGAGGAACAGGAGGCCGAGGACGACGAGAGCAAGAACGAGGAAGCCAAGAAGAACAAGGGCAACAGCAAGAAGCTTGCGAGTGTAACCAGGCAGTGGAGCAAACGTGTGCTGGAAGCGGAGGGCCAGGACGAGGAGCAGGAGGACGGCGAGACCGACGAGGGCGAGGCGGACGAAAAGGAAACCCGCGACGTCGGGAAAGCCAGAAAAATGGCTCGCATGCTCAAGGCCGGCAACGTCCCCGAAGACGTTCGCAAGCTGTACGAGTCCGCGAACCAGCAGTCCAACCCCAGGCTCTTCAAGACTGAATTGATCAATAGATTGTTTCAAGTCAACAAGAACCTAGCCTGGAACTGGAATGTTTTGCTTTTTGGGTACTAGTTTTTTTTTTCTGGCATGATTACTCTTTTGGGTGTGCTTTCTGCATCCAGGATGACTGCTGCGACCCTTGCTTACTTTCTTTTTTCTGTGTGTCTTCGTTGAAAAGAGGAGCATGCATGATTATTGTTCCGGGTGTCCTGGCTGCATCCACGATGACTGCTGCCACCCTTGCCTACTTTGACGTTTCTGTGTCTTCAGCAGCATGCATGATTATTGTTCCGGGTGTCTTCTGAAATCGTCCAAAGTTGGCTATGCATGGCTACTCTTGCTTGAGTATCAGGAGCGGCAACTACACGATGTGCACCACCAGCCCGGACTTTCAGTCGTGGAAAGCCAACACGGACACCAAGTTCTCCGAGGGCTACAGCACGGGGGAGTCTTACTCCGTCATGTTGTGGAAGGTCTTCCACGGCAACGAGGAAGCCTTGAAGACAGCCTTGAGACGTGGCGACGTGTACGAGCAAGGCGGCTTGTACCACACCTTGACTGTGAGGACAGGCCGCACCAAGACCTCGAATGACACACAGCAGCTGAGTGGCGGCTGCGCCTCTTTGGACGTGGAGCAGTTTGACGCCCTTAGCAGCTTCTTCAGTGGCAGGCCCTGGGCTTTGCAGGGCTCCCAGTCTTTTGAGACCGCCACCAACAGGGAGTCCGGCCCTGAGACCTCTGTGGTCTTGGGGAACTCCAGTGGGCAGCGACAGCTGGCTCTGCAAGACAAGCCAGCAGTCGAGGTGGAGGTCAAGTGGAAAGTCGTGGAGACGAACTTGAGCGAGGCCAAGCAGGCCCTCGACAGGCTCCAGAGGGACGCCCAGCGCTACGTCTCCAAGGTCAAGCTTCTCGGGGACAGCGACCTTTCCGAGGAGATCCACACATAGTCCTAACCCCTTCTAATCCCTAAAGCTTGTGTAGACATAGACACACTCAGGGTTTTTGTTCTGGTTCTAGTGGTATCAGGCAAGCAACCCATCCTTTATGTCACGATCCTAAATCTGCATGGTTATTTTCATAGCAAACAAAAACTTGGTTACTTTTGTCTTGACTTTGTCTGCGGGGTCCAGGACCTGAAGTCTGTGCTTGGCAGTCTGACGAAGAGCCTCTCTGTCTGCGGTGACTGCTTGACGTGGAACGACAGTTGGCTTTGGATAACATTTTGTTTGAACATGTGTGTTGGAAGAACAAACAGTTTGTGAGGTTTGAAAGTGCAGGGTTTTCTTTTGTTGTCCCTCCAATGTTTTCTCCCAGGAACTGCCGGGAGGGCTCTCCAAGCAGAACGTCCAAAAGTTCATGCAGCAGCTGGGGGATGACACGGATCGAGCCAACGAGACCTTGGAGAAGGTCAAAGCAGTGGTTAAAGCGAGGGCTGACTGAGTTCGCTGTGTCTCCCAGAGATGTACCGAAGTCTAGAGTAGGACTCTTTAGAAAGGTACTTTTTATGTAGATAGGAAACATGTGTATGCTAATACTTCAGTCAAGATTTCCTGTGGCACATCTCTGGGCGCCCAGTGGGCTCTTAGGATCTACCTTGAACTTCTCTCCAAGGCTTCAAGAAACAAAAGGGCCTTCTCACCACTTTCGGCCAGGACAGAAAAGCTCCGGGCCACTAGACACTGTGTGTGTCTGTGCTTGCGACTGGCTGGGTTGCCGTAGACACGTAGCAAAAGGCCGGGCCCGCTTCAAACCTAGAGCTGGTCTGTTTGGGTTTAGGGGTGTAGGGTTGATAAAGATATGTATACAGACATAGACTTGTCTGCTTTTTGGTCGCCAGAAGCACACAGACCGCACAGCCGGGCTCCAGTCTCCTTTCTGGTGGCGTTTTGGAAAGTGTCCGAGAAGAGAGGGGTCCCTGAAACCTTTCTGCCGGGGAAGAGGCTGAGACCTTGGACTTCGCCTTTTACTCTGCACAGCAGCAGAAAACCCAGTCAAGGTCTTCACAACTGCGAAAAAGTCAAGGTCAAAAAAGCCTCGAAGAGGGTGGCCAGAAAGAAGTTCCCTGCGACAAAGTCGGACAAGAGCCGGGGCGCCAAAATGAGCGAGATGTGCTGTCAAGTGTCGGTGGCGACCATTAGACTGCTGTGTGTGCAGCTGGCATGCTTACTTTTCTCAATATAGCTTTTATCACATGGACTTGCAATCGCTTCTGTAGTGCTTTGGCATGATTATTCCGCTTTGGCATGTTTATTTTCCAGCGGTCCAAAGCCGTGCTTGATTATTTTGGGGTTATGCACTGTGCTCTGTGCATATGTGATGGCCTCCTTACAAAAACCGTAAACCCTGCCATGTTTATTGTTCTCTTGTGTATACACGACTGTGCTTGATTATTGTTTCTTTCTGGAGTGCATCTGCCATGATTGCTTTCTTCATCCGTGGTCAAGAAGCAACAGTCTCGCGACCCTCATGCTCAGACTCAGAGGTCTGTTTCTGTTCTGTTTCTTAATTGAGGTGAAGGAAAAGTTGTTTTTTAGTAGACCCTAAACCCACAGAAAAGCTTTTTCAGGTACAAACCAAAAAAAACAGTGTGCAGAATCTCCGTAGCCGTTTGCGACAGAGCGATGATGGACGATGACGACGTCCCACCCCCGAAACGAAGAAAAGGAGGACAGAAACAGCGGTTGCAACAGCTGGCTCGCGAGGAAACCCCGGCGACGTCTTCTACTGCGGATTCTGGGTTGGCACAATTCCTTGAGGAGGCTTGGGCATGGGGGGACTTGACGCCGCAGCAAGTCCAGCGAATAGCTGCTCTGACGAAGAAGGACATGTTGGCAGCTGGCTTGACAGAGAGCGATGTTCCGGGCCGCCTAAAGAAGCTTGCAGAAATAGGCACTGCAGGGGCCCACTCAAACAACTGCCACAGGGACCTGATGGCTTATCTGCCTGGCAAATGCAAGCTGCCGAGGCCGTTTCAAGAGGTCCTGCCCTTCAAGACTGGACAAAGTGCTCAAGCTTTCATGCTGCCGCACGAAGTCTTTTCGGCACTTTACCACCACTATCCAGGGTACTGGCAAGCTTCCTTTCTACCTGGTGGGGTTCCAGCTTTGCAGGCTTTCTGGAAACACTTTGACAAGCATCCGTGTATGGCGGATGGGACATTGGCTGACAAAGATGACTTCAGAAAAACTTGCTTGCCTTTGGCACTACACGGCGATGCCGTCCCAACCACTGGCCTGTGCAAAGTTTGGGCCAAGCTCCTGCAGACCTTCAACTGGCACTGTATGCT